>CM039675.1:416751869-417141285 GCA_022496015.1 Hordeum marinum
CAACCGGCAAAGGGCGCAAGCTCGTCTCCTTCACCCCGGTCGGCAAAGAGGCGTAGGCCTTTTGGTGCGTTTGTAGTTCTGGATGGACATCGTCACAACTCGCAAGAAATATTAATCAGGAATCAGGAATTACAGATCCAACTGTATTAACTTTACCTCAAATAATCTACTCATCAAATTTGGATACTACCTCAAATAATCTACTCCAACTGTATTAACTTCACAAGGGAGTACGTACATGTTACTGAGCCAACTCATGGAAAACGTGCAAGCCTTGCATTTCCAGAAGAGAGGGCGCACCAATTTTGCCATCTCAATGCAGTACAATTTTGAATTTGAAAGCCTGAGAACAGAATTGCTAAGTTCAGTTCTCTCTATAAAAAAGTCAAAGCCTTCCTTGCCACCAAAGCTTTTATGCTATCTACACCATCAGATATGAGATGGTTTTGCAGAACAGGCATCCAGGTTATACAGTTGAGGAGCCATTCAGTCAGTACTCACAAAGTCACAAGCCTAACTCATGCCTCGACAAGCCCTTTGCTACGTGCTTTCTTCTTCCCGCCCTTCCCCTCCTTCGGACTTGCCTGACCTTTCTCTTCGACTTCGGTTTCTATTTTCGCGAAAATTGGCTTCGGCTCCATCATTGCCTGGCCTGCTTTAAGGGCTCCCCATTTGGTATCATCCTGCAGGACAGTTCAACACAGGGTTGTAAGCAAGTCATGCCACTGGAAAAAATTATATTGCAGATTTACTATTTATAGGTTTGAACATTGTGTTCTCTGAGGGTATTAGTTCATATACAGACTAGACGATGGCTGTAAAATACTATGCAAAATTGGGTTTAGACCTAAATAGCATATCCTTGGACATATAAGAACATACCCATCTCAATGTACGAAACTGGTCTTCTGTGAAACCAAGCTGTGTATAAATCCTCAACGAAAGGCTTGGAGTGATTGGAGACAACGCTATTGCAATTATTCTCATTGCCTCTAGAATAATGACAAGATCCTGTAGTGAAGTGCAGATAAAAAATAATGAATAAGGAAAATATCACAAACAAAATAAAATAATAACATGCCAGCAAAATTCTACTCCCCCCGATCCATATTAATTGTCACAGCTTTAGTACAAGGTTGTACTGAAGCTGCGACAATTAATTTGGATCAGAGGGAGTAATAGCAATACACAAAGATGAAGTTTACTTCCATACAGCTTGCCAATAAGCATCTGAAATATTTAGTATAATCAATTCCATCATCTCTTCCACCAACAATGGAGTTCAAATTTGCAGACAATTAGTGACTATGTCTATATGTCACACATCAAACAAATAACACAAACTAGCCACCCAAAAATCATCTCAACAATTCATCAGAACGACTAAAGTTATGTTATAGTTTCATTTACAGCCATAACAATAGAGTTGCTGTGACATCGGAACAAGGTACTCTCAGATGTACAGAATATAAAGAATTTTGAAGCTCACAGAGATCTCTTATGTTCGAAAGTGGGTTTCTTTTACAAACATGAAAAGAAGCAACTGATGCCCATGCAGTTTGACCTTGTCAGGATTAAATTATGGCAAGTAAAATCTGAAACAAACGCGACAAGCCCAAAAGGAAGAGAAATAGATAGTGTTTACCTTTGCAGCCTGTTCAGCAACCTCACCCCCTTGCTTGAAACAAGACCATGGTGCTTGCTCGTCAATGTACAAGTTTCCCAAGTTACCAATTTCTAGAACAGTTTCACATGCTGATGTCAACGAAAGATTTTCATAATGACCCTTCGCCTTGTCCACCTGTATAAACAGTTTCTATCACTGTAATATCCAAATGCAGTACATGCAAACATGTATTAAAAAAAATTATTAGGCAGATGGGTAGCAGGTGATGATCTGAAACATCCAAATGCAACATGTGTTTGAAATATCAAGTGGAACCAATTCATAATGGACAACACGTGCTGACAGTGTCTGAAGCACTTGTTGGCTCATCGTCACATGTCAATTCAGCAAACATCATATCCATTAACTATTGCTCCAAGAGAAATAATAAAACAGTTCATCTAGGATCATTATGGTGGATGTCTTTACTTTTTGTAGGCTAAGAAACAGAACTTAAAGGCACTAACAAGATTATTCTGGTCTCGAGGTGACACACATTAAACTCTTAAATGGCACACGTAAGCTTCAGACATCAGCATGGCCTCCAAATTTATGGAGATAGTAAGCAAACAAGGAGCAATCATTACATATAAAGGGCTTCAAGCTTTTGCAATGCATAATTGAAAACGATTTCCCTCATAAAGAATTTTGTCTATTTAGACCATTTACTGTCTAGAAGTTCACTTTTTAAAGCCAATTCGGACAACCTACACACCATCAGAAGTAATGCAATGACAGAGCAATGGTTTATCATCAGTTCCCACATTGCTGCCAGCGTACTTCACCAAGATACCGAAGAGACCAACTTACCAAGTTTTCAACATTATTCTTGAATAAATTGCCATCTGCAGCAGCAACTGAATCAAAAGCTAACGTAGAATTGCAGTTCTTTTTTAGGAGACCAAGTGTGCGATTGAGAAGGTTTCCTGTTCAGATGAGAACAGCATCATCACTAATAGATTAAGACGGACAGTTAACACCAGCTAAAGCATAAGCCAACAATAAATGAATAGAAGTTTTAGCGGACATAAATACCAATTGTGTTAGCAAGATGTGCGTTGACTGTATTGATAAAACGTTCCTCTGAATAGTCCCCGTCATTGCCAAATTCTACTTCCCGCAAGAAGAAGTACCTAACAGCATCCGCTCCAAATCTGCCTACTAGATCCTTTGGTTCAAGTGTGTTGCCTAGTGATTTTCCCATCTTCATGCCATCCTAAAATTTGAAAAATAAAAAGCAGCTGCATGAAATAAAAGTGATTTAATGAGATAAAAGTGGCTGGGAGCCCAGATAGAATTTATATTTGCTACTCATCAACACAACTTCAAGCAGTTGCTATGTTTCACAATATCTGTCTAAGACAACGTTGCGCACCAGTTTGGCGCAAAATTTATAATAGTTAATGCCATTGGACCATACATATCCGTATAAAATGAAAGACTACTCCTACTCAACCTGTCCTGCAGCAATTAGAAAACTATTGTGAAATAGAATTTCCCAGAAAAATGGACAATGTTACAGAAGGAAGGAGAAGACAAACATTTATTTCACATAAAAAGGAGAACATAAGTTCTTACAATTAGAAGTACACAGAGTAGAGGGTTGTAAACTTGAAAAAACAAGGAAGAAGGTGGTCAAAAATACAAAATTAGCTATGAGCTACAAAGCCATAACTATACGGCAACACGTGAAATAACAACAGGTATAAGGACGAATGCTAATACATATATACACTAATATAGGGGTGCTAACTTCAAGCTCTAGAAAATTGAAATTTGCAGAAGGGGAAAGCTAGAGCCATAAAGCAGGACCAAGGAAATTCAACACTGCAGCATCCGATGCCAAATGTCTAGATGGGAAATGCACATGTAGTTGCAGGAAAAGGCCTTACCAACCAACATACGATGATCACATAGACATGCTCAAAATACTATGTAATGTATGGTGTTATATCATTATCAGTTGAGGTGGAAACAAGAACATTGGAAATATGTGAGGTCACCTTTGTCAAGAATCCATGACCAAAAACTGCATCAGGAACGCTTATCCCTGCTGACATTAACATTGCTGGCCAATAAATTGCATGAAACCGCAATATGTCCTGAGGTACATGTACAAGAGATTGTCACAAACCGAATGAACATATAAAACAAAGAAGTTTATCCAATATCATTGCTTTTAAACGGGACAAAATGTTAATATCTACAGTGACCAGCTCCAAGTAAATTGTTCTTGAAGCAGTAGATTAGTACATTTTATGACGTTGGCATCTCCAGGTATTATGAAACATAATAAAATTCATCAAATATAACATATGAGAAGAGATGTGTTCTTCTTTTCTATTTCTTAGCTGTCACACATCTCTCACTTTTGGAAATTAGGGGATGCATTGGTCGAATCAACTGTGACGGTGTGACCTAACAAGAAACATGAATGTTTGAAGAAGCTGCAAAAGTTATTTGCCCAAAACCGACCTTTCCTATCAGGTGTAGAGATGCAGGCCAACCCCGATCAACAGCTTGCTGCAAACTTGCCTGCTCCCCATCATCTATGGATGCTGAAAGATAACTAAAAAGAAAAACATATAAATGAATAACCAGTACGAAACAAAGTAATAGGCAATGTTACATAAGATTACGTACTCTAGCCTCATTTCAAGATTTCAAGTCTGCAAGTTAACTGCTCATTTATTACATGCATGGACCAAGAGACTGGGGCATCTTTTGCTTTTGCATAGAAAGTTCACAGTTTCGAGTAAACAAAAGAACAATTCATCTAAGAATTGTCATTACCAAATATGAATATAAATCAATGAAGTTGAGTATATTCTATACTTGCATGGTAGGATTAAACAGAGGACATCGATATCAGACAACACGCCGCATACAGCCATCTATCCAGTAGAATTTGAGTAAGAACATGCAACTTGTTCATGCTTACTAACATGCCAAGCAGCAGGTATGAAACATACAAACATACCCTAATAAGGCATCAAACCACACGTATATTGTTTGTTTGGTGTCATTTGGCACTGGAATACCCCACTCGACAGATGCACGAGAAATAGAAAAGTCTCTCAATCCACTTTTAATCCAGCCTTCGACCTACAGCTGTGTCTTAATTAGTAAAATAACAACGAAATATGGGCATTCTAGAACCATGAAAATAAACACATGTGAGCTGAAAGACTGGCAATTGAATCAAGGTTTATATTTTTACTGGAAGCTAAAACACGAAGCACGGTATGAAATTATGAATCTTGGACGCTTGTATAAGAAAAAAGAATATCCTATCACTGTACACAAAACCAAGGTGTGTTACTGTGAGAAGAATAGGGGCTAATTAATAAAGTGCATTATGGTCAGTAAATATGTAGGCATGCACCGATGCCCACATGTACTTTGAGATGTCATAGTTGAGTTCCCATCTTGCCACAGCAAGGAAAATAAACATGTAATGGCCAGGCTTCAAGTGCTCAGTAAGCTTCTTAGACAAAACACCGGAACTCGATTATGAATATGTGCTGGGGAAATTGCCAGCAACTACATCAGGTGACGAAGTTCAGGATTGGATTGAACAACCATGGCTCCCCAACACTAAACTCGCACTGTAAACCGCTAAACCCTGACATGATATTGCTGTAAAAGCTAGGGATTACATGAGAACCATTGTGGTCTAAAGGCACTCTTCACTGTCTATCGACAATTATAACGTTTACCATATACACAGCACCCTTTGGAGCTTTCTTTTTCAAAACTGGTAAACACTGACATCTAGGTTCTAATATTTAAGCTAGTTAGGTATTAGGATGATATCTAAGTGACCATTTGACAGGTTGCCAGAAAGGAAATGTATTGTGATGATGTTTGTTCAACATGCCAACGGCACTTCTTAGCAAGAAGGAATGCGACAACCCAACAAAATCCACATAGTTTGTTACATATTTTACTGCACAGATGTATCTGAGAAAATCATGTCAAATCTTCAATAATATATATGCTGACATGATGCATATATTTTTTAATCTGTCAGTAGTCAAATCAATATAATAAGAATCTCCATTTAATAAGCAAATAGTTCTACACTTCTCCACCGCAATTTTTAGCAGTAACTCAATAAGCACACATCAGATTGAACAAAACATTATAGAGGATAATGCCTCACCTCGTGCAAACGATGTGATGGCCTTACAAAATTGGGATTTCTTGTCAGTAGTTCTTCTAATTTATGTTGATATTTTGACAAGGCGAAGAAATAGTTATCTTCCTTTCTAGGTACACAAGGCTTCAGATGCACAGGACAGCAATTATTTTCCGCCAACTCTTTTTCATCCTGTGCACAATCAACAAAACAGACATTATTATTTGGTAAAATTACGAATACAGAACTGTGGAGATAATCTATATAGATGCCCATGATAACGCTTGTTATAAGTAACCATTCATGCACGTATAAATACATTTACCTAAAAAATGTACTAATGATGTTATATGAGAAGGTACAAAGAAGCTTGCCTTGTACTCCTCACAGCTGACACAGTAAAGCCCTTCATAATCAGCCCTATATATGTCACCACTACTTAGAACTCTAGAATAGAAGTCATTAACAACAGCCTCATGCTTAGGATCAGTTGTGCGAATAAACTTGTCATACTCAATATCTAGCTGCAAGCAAAAACAAAGTTGGAAGAGAAATGTGAGCTCCAGATTTTTGACATATTATGAAATGACAGACTGAAAATACTCTGTGTTGTGACGTACATCACCCCAAAGCATCTTGTATGAATTTGAAATTATATCACAGTGCTCCTTGGGGTTTCTACCACTGGCCTCTGCAGAGGTGGCAATTTTTTCACCATGTTCATCTGTTCCAGTAATAAATATAACCCTCTTTTCTAGCAATCTCTGCAACCAGATAACCACCATGAACAAATTCTTTAGACAAGGAGTTGGGCAGCAAAAGGCACGCAATGCTCCCAGTAGCTCAAATAGTCTAGCAAGCAAATAATCAAACTGGAAATATTTGCATTGCAAACACACAAAGATATATGAAGTCTGCATCTGCATTCCCGCGGTACACATGCACTGGAACGTACACCATTTGACTAGAGAACAATGAAACGCACCAGCCATTATCCTTGTTTCATATCGGTAGCTTATCCAAGCATGACATATGTTCCAGCAGGTGGATCTCGAGTAATGTACTCGAATTCCTGACACGAACTTGTAAAAATTGTGTGAAGACTCGCCTGGAATCGGGCGACGGCGTCGGCGGCGATGGTCGTGTATGCGCTGCCCATGTGCGGCGGCGCGTTGACGTAGTAGAGCGGCGTGGTGAGCACGTAGGGTGGCGGCGCGGAGGCGGAGGCATCTGAGGACGAGGAGATTGAGGCGCAGCAGCGGCCGCGGCCGCGACGGTGGGGCGCGGAGGCGAGGGGGCGGGCCGGGGGTGAGGCAAAGGCTAGCCGGCGGGCGGTGGTTCCGATGGAGGAGGGGGCGCAGAAGAAGGCCCGCCCAGCGGCCATGGCGGAGGAGAGGGGAGAGACGGAGTGGGTTAGGGAGGGGTTTGGGGTCGCGTTCGTGAGGCAAAGATAGCAGATGTTTGAGGTGGGGGACGGCGATTGGAATGGGATGACATCCACCCCAATCCAAATTAATTTTAGTTCTAAATATAAGTCACTTTATATTTTAAATATGAACTAAGTACGGAACAAAATTAATGAATCTACACTCTAATATATATATATATATATATATATACATTTATATGTACTTTGTATTAAAATCTTTAAAAATATTTACATTTAGAAACAAAGGCGGTAGATTTCTTTATGCCCTCGTTCAAGAAAAAATCACATGACTTTAAGGGCTTCTTTGATTCAAAGAAATACTATAAAATTTATGAAGAATTGAAATCCTTAGAAATTTTTCCTATGTCATAAGATTAGAGCATCTCCAATAGAGATGTAAATCCAAAAATAACTATCTTTTGCATCTTCTAGGTCCAAAACACTGCTCCAACATACAATGTAGACGGAAAAAAAAAACATCTACGCCTCTTGGAGATGTAAACTATAACACCTCGCGATGCAAATTTGCATCTTCACCTACAGGAGATGTAAAAACGTGCTCGTCCGCCAGCCGCCCAACTGCCACTTCCTTCCCCTTCCGCGCGACCAGCCGTCGCCCGCCCAACTCCATCGCCGGCCAAAGCCGCAACAAATCGACGTTGCCCCCTCCCCCCCCCCCGTCCGCCACCGCCAACCAGCCACCTGCCCAATCCCCTTACCGTTGCCGCTGTCGTTGGCTGATTACGGGTAGCTCCGGTGTCGCCCCGTGCTGCCGCTAATTGGTTTGGCTTCCTCTCGACCTTCCCTACCCATTCCCCTCCGCCGTCGGCCGATTTCGGCCATCCCCGTCAGCCCCGACGAGTTGTAGCGGGAGTGCGACCCGACCTGCAGCGGGAGCGCGCAAGCTTCTATCCAGCAGCGCTTGATTTGTGCTTCTTCTCCGCCACGTCATTCGACTCGCGACCTAGCTTGAGCTTCGAAGGCGGCGGATCGGCCAGCCACGACGTGGCGGCCTCGTTCAGCTAGCTGACTGCGACGGGGCGACGAGGGGGAAGTCGAAGCTCACGTTGCGTCTGCATATCATGAAAAAGGCGACTAGAGGGATGAGCATGCATCTTCAACCGCAACCATGAGCTCGAGCGGCAGCATCAGGCCACTTGGTCGCCGAGCAAATGTCCGAACTTGTTGTTGTCCAGTTTCAACATTAGGTTAAGTGCACTAGTTTTACATCTTCAAATACATCATTTGTTGGAGTTAGAGTTTTACATCACAAATATACATCATCTGTTGGAGTTTTTGAAGATGTAAAAATCCTATGGGTATGTCTCCATACAAAATGATATATGGGAAAGCTTGTCATTTGCCTCTAGAGTTAGAACACAAAGCATTTTGGCAATTGAAGAACTCAACTATGACTTCAAACTTGCCGATGAAAAGAGGTTATTTGATACTAGCTCACTAGATGAATGAAGAACCCAAGCTTATGAAAATTCCAAACTATTCAAAGAAAAAGTTAAAAGATGGCATGACAAAAGAATCCAAAAGCGGAAATTCAAAGTTGGATAATATGTTTTTTTCGTACAACTCTCGTTTTAGATTCTTTGCAAGACAACTTCTTTCCAAATGGGAAGGACCATATGTTATCGAAGAGGTTTATCGCTTTGGAGTTATCAAGATTAATAATGTCGAAGGTACTAACCCGAAGGTAGTCAATGGACAAAGAATTGAACATTATGTCTTATGTACGCCTATTAGTGTTGAAAGCAATGTTATTCAAACCATGACACTGGAGGAACACATAAAATAAACCTTCCGAAACACTCCAGAATCTTGAAAAAGGGGAGGTACGTGATACGGTAAGTAGACGGACTCCGAAAAATCCGCAAAAATATTTTCTGTCAGTTTTGAAATATTAGAAAAAATAGGAAAATAAGAAATAAACAGGAAAGTAACCAAATTGAGCACGATGCACCAGGGCGCGCCTGCCCCACCTAGAGTGCCCTCATGGGTTGTTGTTAGTGCATCTAGTGCCCCTTAGTGATTTTGGTGTATTGAAGACTTAAAGGTTAAGGAACTAATGTGTTTGTAAGTGTATACAGGCTCTATAAGTCGACGAGGAGTTTGATATATTCGGAGATTACTGACCCCTAAAAATGTATGTCTTCAATCGAAGACTTTGGTGAAGACTTTGCTGAAGACTTTGGTATTCCCTGGAGACTTTGAAATTGAAGAAGTTGGTGTGACCTTGAAGATATGAACGAGGACTATGAAGCGTGAAGACTTTTGTTTTCGTAGTTTCATTTCCTTTCTTTGAGTCATAGGAAACACCGTACTGTTAAAGGGGGCCGAGGTAATACTAAGGAAAATTTTCAACTGATGCTCAACTCCAAAAGCCTCAACCTATTCAATCCTTAGAGTGAAGCCTTTGGAAATCTCTTGCAGTTCAGTCAAGTTCTTCAGTGACAGAGACGATGATCTTCTGGTCTCTGATGAAATTGGTCCGACTGAGGAGTTAGGATTTCGCCAGTGCGAATTGCCTACAAGTGAGGAACATGATAAGCCTGAGGACTTTCACAGTTCGAAATTCTGACCGTTGTTGTGCTTAGCGCCAGCTGTCCCCAATCAAAAATACCCACATAATGGTCAGACCTGTTGGGAGACGTAGTAGTAAATCAAAAAAAATCCTACGTGTTCACCAAGATCCATCTATGGAGAAACCAGCAACAAGTAAGGGGAGAGTGCATCTTCATACCTTTGAAGATCGCAAAGCGGAAGTGTTACTAGAACGCGGTTGGTGGAGTCATACTCGTAGTGATTCAGATCGCGGTGGAATCCGATCTAAGCGCCGAACAACGGCGCCTCCGCGTTCAACACACGTGCAACCCGGTGACGTCTCATACGCCTTGATCCAGCAAGGAGGAAGGAGAGGTTGAGGGAGAGCTCCGGCAGCATGACGGCGTGGTGACGGTGGAGCTGCGTGGTTCTCCGGCGGAGCTTCGCTAAGCACTACGGAGGACGAGGAGAGGGAGGAGTAGGGCTGCGCCGTGGGAGAGAGAGATGCGTGTCCCCGGCTACCCCAAGGGCTCACTATATATAGGGGGAGGAGGGAGGGTTGTGCCCTAGGGTGGTGCGGCAGCCCCTAGATCCCATCTGGCCAGAGGCCACAAAGGGAGAGGGGTGCGGCTGCCCTAGGGTGGACCTTAGGGCCCATCTGCCCTAGGGTTTGCCCCCCCTCCCACCTTCAGCTGCACCTTGGGCCCTTGTGGGGGGTGCACCAGCCCACCTAGGGGCTGGTTCCCTCCCACTTGCGGCCCATGTAGCCCTCTGGTGCTGGTGGCCCCACCTGGTGATCCCCCAAAACCCTTCCGGTGGTCCGCGTACGTTATTGGTAATCCCCGAAACACTTCCGATGACCAAAACCTCACTTCCTATATATGAATATTTACCTCCGGACCATTCTGGAGCTCCTCGTGACGTCCGTGATCTCATCCGGGACTCCGAACAACCTTCGGTAACCACATACACTATTTCCCTATAACCCTAGCGTCATCGAACCTTAAGTGTGTAGACCCTACGGGTTCGGGAGACACGTAGACATGACCGAGACACCTCTCCGGTCAATAACCAACGGCGGGATCCGGATACCCATGTTGGCTCCCACATGCTCCGTGATGATCTCATCGGATGAACCACGATGTCGGGGATTCAATCAATCTCGTATACAATTCCCTTTGTCTACCGGTATGATACTTGCCCGAGATTCGATCGTCGGTATCCCTATACCTTGTTCAATCTCGTTACCGGCAAGTCTCTTTACTCGTTCCGTAACACATCATCCCGTGGCTAACTCCTTAGTCACATTGAGCTCATTATGATGATGTCTTACCGAGTGGGCCTAGAGATACCTCTCCGTCATACGGAGTGACAAATCCCAGTCTCGATTCGTGCCAACCCAACAGATACTTTCGAGGATACCCGTAGCATACCTTTATAGCCACCCAGTTACGTTGTGACGCTTGGCACACCCAAAGTATTCCTACGGTATCCGGGAGTTGCACAATCTCATGGTCTAAGGAAACGATACTTGACATTAGAAAAGCTTTAGCAGACGAACTACACGATCTCGTGCTATGCTTAGGATTGGGTCTTGTCCATCACATCATTCTCCCAATGATGTGATCCCGTTATCAACGACATCCAATGTCCATGGTCATGAAACCGTGACCATCTATTGATCAACGAACTAGCCAACTAGAGGCTCACTAGGGACATGTTATGGTCTATGTATTCACACATGCATTGCGGTTTCTGGTTAATACAATTATAGCATGAACAATAGACAATTATCATGAACAAGGAAATACAATAATAACCATTTTATTATTGCCTCTAGGGCATATTTCCAACAGTCTCCCACTTACACTAGAGTCAATAATCTAGTTACATTGTGATGAATCGAACACCCATAGAGTTCTGGTGTTGATCATGTTTCGCTCGTGAGAGAGGTTTAGTCAACGGATCTGCGACATTCAGATCTATATGTACTTTACAAATATCTATATCTCCCTCCTGAATGTAATCACGGATGGAGTTGAAGCGACGTTTGACGTGTCTTGTCTTCTTGTGAAACCTGGGCTCCTTGGCAAGGGCAATAGCCCCAGTGTTGTCACAGAATAGAGTCATCGGGCCCGACGCATTGGGAATTACTCCTAGGTCGGTGATGAACTCCTTCATCCAGACTCCTTCCTTTGCTGATTCCGAAGCAGCTATATACTCCGCTTCATATGTAGATGCCGCCATGACGCTTTGCTTGCTCCTGCACCAGCTGACTGCCCCTCCGTTCAAAATATACATGTATCCAGTTTGTGACTTGGAGTCATCCGGATCTGTGTCGAAGCTAGCATCGACGTAACCCTTTACGACGAGCTCTTAGGCACCTCCATATACGAGAAACATGTCCTTTGTCCTTTTTAGGTACTTCAGGATATTCTTGACCGCTATCCAGTGTTCCGCTCCAGGATCACTTTGGTACCTCCCTAACAAACTCATGGTAAGGTTCACATCAGGTCTGGTACACATCATGGCATACATAATAGAGACTATGGCTGAAGCATAGGGGATGACACTCATCTCTTCTCTATCCTTTGTTGTGGTCATGCATTGAGTCGTACTCAATCTCACACCCTGTAACACAGGCAAGAACCCATTCTTGGACTGATCCATATTGAACTTCTTCAATATCTTGTCAAGGTATGTACTTTGTGAAAGACCTATGAGGCGTCTCGATCTATCTCTATAGATCTTGATGCCTAATATGTAAGTAGCTTCTCCAAGGTCCTTCATTGAAAACCATTTATTCAAGTAGGCCTTTACACTTTCCAAGATTTCTATATCATTTCCCATCAACAATATGTCGTCTACATATAATATGAGGAATGCTACAGAGCTCCCACTCACTTTCTTGTAAATACAAGGTTCTCCATAAACCTGTATAAATCCAAACGCTTTAATCACCTCATTAAAGTGAATTTTCCAACTCCGAGATGCTTGCACCAGCCCATAGATGGAGCGCTGGAGCTTGCATACCTTGTTAACATCTTTAGGATCGACAAAACCTTCCAGCTGCATCATATACAGTTCTTCCTTAAGGAAACCATTAAGGAATGCCGTTTTGACGTCCATTTGCCAGATCTCATAATCATAAAATACGGCAATTGCTAACATGATTCAGACAGAATTCAGCATCGCTACGGGTGAGAAGGTCTCATCGTAGTCAACTCCTTGAACTTGTCGATAACCCTTAGCGACAAGCCGAGCCTTGTAGACGGTCACATTACCATCTGCGTCAGTCTTCTTGTTAAAGATCCATTTATTTTCTATGGCTCGCTTATCATCAGGAAAGTCCACCAAAGTGCATACTTTGTTCTCATACATGGACCCTATCTCGGATTTCATGGCTTCAAGCCATTTGTTGGAATCCGGGCCTGCCATCGCTTCTTCATAGTTCGAAGGTTCACCGTTGTCCAACAACATGATCTCCAGGACAGGGTTGCCGTACCACTCTGGTCCGGAACGTGTCCTAGTGGACCTTCGACGTTCAATAGTAACTTGATCTAAAGTTTCATGATCATCATCATTAACTTCCTCTCCAGCCGGTGCAGGCTCCACAGAAACAACTTCCTGTGCTGCGCTACTCTCTGGTTCGAGTGGAGGTACAATTACCTCATCAATTTCTATTTTCCTCCCACTTAATTCTTTCGAGAGAAACTCTTTCTCTAGGAAGGATCCATTCTTGGCAACAAAGACTTTGCCTTCGGATCTGAGGTAGAAGGTATACCCAATAGTTCCCTTGGGGTATCCTATGAAGACGCACTTTCCCGCTTTGGGTTCGAGCTTCTTAGGTTGAAGTTTCTTCACATAAGCATTGCATCCCCAAACTTTTAGAAACGACAGCTTAGGTTTCTTTCCAAACCATAATTCATATGGTGTCGTCTCAACGGACTCTGACGGTACCCTATTTAAAGTGAAGGCGGCAGTATTTAATGCATATCCCCAAAATGATAGCGGTAAGTCAGTAAGAGACATCATAGATCGCACCATATCCAATAGAGTGCGATTACGACGTTCAGACACACCATTTCGCTGAGGTGTGCCAGGCGGCGTGAGTTGTGAAACAATTCCACATTTCCTTAGGTGCGTGCCAAACTCGTGGCTCAAATATTCTCCGCCACGATCAGATCATAGGCACTTTATTTTCCTGTCACGTTGATTCTCTACCTCACTCTGAAATTCCTTGAACCTTTCAAAGGTTTCGGACTTATGTTTCATTAAGTAGACATACCCATATCTGCTCAAGTCATCAGTGAGGGTGAGAACATAACGGTAGCCACCGCGAGCCTCGACGCTCATTGGACCGCATACATCGGTATGTATTATCTCCAACAAGTCAGTTGCTCGCTCCATTGTTTGAGAGAACGGAGTCTTGATCATCTTGCCCATGAGGCATGGTTCACACGTGTCAAATGATTCGAAATCAAGAGACTCCAAAAGTCCATCAGCATGGAGCTTCTTCATGCGTTTGACATCAATATGACCAAGGCGGCAGTGCCACATGTAAGTGGGACCATCGTTATCAACCTTACATCTTTTGGTACTCACACTATGGATATGTGTAACATCACGTTCGAGATTCATCAAAAATAGACCATTGACCAGCGGGGCATGACCATAAAACATTTCTTTCATATAAATAGAACAACCATTATTCTCAGATTTAAATGAGTAGCCATCTCGCATCAAGCGAGATCCAGATACAATGTTCATGCTCAAAGATGGTACTAAATAACAATTATTGAGGTTTAAAACTAATCCCGAAGGTAGATGTAGAGGTAGCGTGCCGAAGGCGATCACATCGACCTTGGAACCATTCCCGACGCACATCGTCACCTCGTCCTTTGCCAGTCTTCGCTTATTCCGCACCTCCTGCTTGGAGTTACAAATGTGAGCAACTGCACCGGTATCAACTACCCAAGAGCTACTACGAGAGCTGGTAAGGTACACATCAATAACAAGTATATCACATATACCTTTAACGTTGCCGGCCTTCTTATCCGCTAAGTACTTGGGGCAGTTCCGCTTCCAGTGACCGGTACCCTTGCAATAAAAGCACTCAGTCTCAGGCTTGGGTCCAAGTTTGTTCTTCTTCCCGGCAACTTGCGTATCGGGCGCGGCAACAGCTTTGATGTCCTTCTTGAAGTTCTTCTTACCCTTGCCTTTCTTGAAACTAGTGGTCTTATTCAACATCAATACTTGATGCTCCTTTTTGATCTCGACCTCCGCTGATTTCAGCATCGAGTACAACTCAGGAATGGACTTCTCCATACCTGCATGTTGTAGTTCATCACATAACTCTTGTAGCTAGGTGGAAGCGACTGGAGGATTCTGTCAATGACCGAGTCATCTGGGAGATTAACTCCCAGCTGAGTCAAGCGGTTGTGCAACCCAGACATTTTGAGTATGTGCTCACTGACAGAACTATATTCCTCCATCTTACAACTGAAGAACTTGTCGGAGACATCATATCTCTCGACCCCGGCATGAGCTTGGAAAACCAGTTTTAGCTCCTGGAACATCTCATATGCTCCGTGTTGCTCAAAACGCTTTTGGAGCCCTGGTTCTAAACTGTAAAGCATGTCGCACTGAACCAGGGAGTAACCATCACAGCGTGACTGCCAAGCATTCAAAACGTCTTGATCCGCTGGGAAAATGGGTGCGTTACCTAGCGGTGCATCAAGGACATACAATCTTTTGGAAGCTATGAGGATGATCCTCAAGCTACGGACCTAGTCCGCATAGTTGCTTCCATCATCTTTTAGCTTGGTTTTCTCTAGGAACGCATTGAAGTTGAGGGTGACATTAGCGTTGGCCATTGGATCTACAATATAGATTGTAAAGACAATTTTATAATAAGTTCATGATAATTAAGTTCACATAATCAAATTATTTAATGAACTCCCACTTAGATAGACATCTCTCTAGTCATCCAAGTGACACATGATCCACGTCGACTAGACCGTGTCCGATCATCACGTGAGACGGACTAGTCATCCATGGTGAACATCTTCATGTTGATCATATCTTCTATACAACTCATGTTCGACCTTTCGGTCTTCTGTGTTCCGAGGCCATGTTTGTACATGCTAGTCTCGTCAAGTCAACCTAAGTGTACCGCGTGTGTAAATCTGGCTTACACCCGTTGTATGCGAACATTAGAACCTATCACACTCGATCATCACGTGGTGCTTCGGAACAACGATCCTTAGCAATGGTGCACGGTTAGGGTGAACACATTTCTTGAAATTTTATTCAGAGATCATCTTATTTACTACCGTCGTTCTAAGCAAATAAGATGTAAACATGATAAACATCACATGCAATCAATATAGTGATATGATATGGCCAATATCATCTTGCTCCCTTGATCTCCATCTTCGGGGCACCATGATCATCACTGTCACTGGCAAGACACCATGATCTCCATCATCGTGTCTTCATGAAGTTGTCTCGCCAACTATTACTTATACTACTATGGCTAACGATTAGCAATAAAGAAAAATAATTACATGGCATTTATGATTGACACGTAGGTCATACAATAAAATAAGACAACTCCTATGGCTCATGTCCGTTGTCATACTCATTGACATGCAAGTCATGAATCCTATTACAAGAACATGATCAATCTCATACATCACAATGCATCACATCACATCCTTTGGCCATATCACATCACAAGGCATATGCTACAAAAACAAGTTAGACGTCCTCTAATTTGTAGTTGCAAGTTTTTATGTGGCTGCTATAGGTTTCTAGCAATAACGTTTCTTACCTACGCCAAAACCACAACGTGATATGCCAATTGCTATTTACCCTTAATAAGGAACCCTTTCATCGAATCCAATCCGACTAAGGTGGAGAGATAGACACCCGCTAGCCACCTTATGCAACAAGTGCATGTCAAGCGGTGGAACCGGTCTCACGTAAGCGTACGTGTAAAGTTGGTCCGGGCCACTTCATCCCACAATACCGCCGAATCAAGATAAGACTAGTAACGGCAAGCAAATCAACAAGATCGACGCCGACAACAACTTGTTTTCTACTCGTGCATAGATTCTACGCATAGACCTAGCACTGATACTACTGTTGGGAGACGTAGTAGTAAATCAAAAAAATTCCTACGTGTTCACCAAGATCCATCTATGGAGAAACCAACAACGAGTAAGGGAAGAATGCATCTTCATACCTTTGAAGATTGCAAAACGGAAGTGTTACTAGAACGTAGTTGGTGGAGTCGTACTCGCAACGATTCAGATTGCGGTTTAATCCGATCTAAGCGCCAAACAACGACGCCTCCGCGTTCAACACACGTGCAGCCCGGTGACGTCTCCTACGCCTTGATCCAGCAAGGAGGAAGGAGAGGTTGAGGGAGAGCTCCGACAGCACGACAGCATGGTGACGGTGGAGCTGCGTGGTTCTCCGGCAGAGCTTCGCTAAGCACTACGGAGGACGAGGAGAGGGATGAGTAGGGCTGCACCGTGGGAGAGAGAGATGCGTGTCCCCGACTGCCCCAAGGGCTCCACTATATATAGGGGGAGGAGGAGGGAGGGCTACGCCCTAGGGTTACCACCCTAGGATGGTGCGGCAGCCCCCAGATCCCATCTAGCCGGCGGCCACAGAGGGAGAGGGGTGCGGCTGCCCTAGGGTGGGCCTTAGGGCCCATCTGCCCTAGGGTTTGCCCCCTCCCACCTTCAGCTGCGCCTTGGGCCCTTGTGGGGGGCGCACCAACCCACCTAGGGGCTGGTTCCCTCCCACTTGCGGCCCATGCAGCCCTCTCGTGCTGGTGACCCCACTTGGTGGACCCCCGGAACCCTTCCGATGGTCCCGGTACGTTACCGGTAATCCCCGAAACACTTTCGGTGACCAAAACCTCACTTCCTATATATGAATCTTTACCTCCGGACCATTCCGGAGCTCCTCGTGACATCCAGGATCTCATCCGGGACTCTGAACAACCTTCGGTAACCACGTACACTATTTCCCTATAACCTTAGCATCATCGAACCTTAAGTGTGTAGACCCTACGGCTTCGGGAGACACGTAGACATGACCGAAACACCTCTCCGGTCAATAACCAACAGCGGGATCTGGATACCCATGTTGGCTCCCACATTCTCCATGATGATCTCATCGGATGAACCACGATGTCCGGGATTCAATCAATCCCGTATACAATTCCCTTTGTCTACCGGTATGATACTTGCCTGAGATTCAATCGTCGGTATCCCTATACCTTGTTCAATCTCGTTACCGGCAAGTCTCTTTACTCGTTCTGTGTGTCCTTTGGTTTAAATACCAGGCCACTCCAAACCAGACATACGACTGTCACAGCAGTTGGAACTAGGTCATCAAACAACTGTCTTCATCAAGCTACCCGGTTCTATTTCCTCAACCCTCTATTCATCGTATACTTGTTGATGAAATTGATCGTTACTGTTTAAAGAATTTGACTGAAGACTTTCACAATTTCCTCACCTCAAATTCTTCAAGTCACCTTGTTCCTCACCTGCTTATCCTGTATCACGCTACTTGTAATCTATGCATGTTTTATTTCATCAAGATGATTATGCTGTCACTGTGTTCCTCATGCACTTGAGTACTTATTCCGCTGCTAGTTATTCATCACATTTCAAATTCCTCAAGTTGAAATTCCTCAAGTGATGATTTTGTAAAAATCGCCTATTCACCCCCCTCTAGTCGATATAACGCACTTTCAATTGGTATCAAAACAACGTACCCCCTTGTTCTGTGTGATTTTGGTTTAACAACCTAGAATTCTAGTTATGTCGACTTCAGGTATGATCAAGGTTTCCGCAGGATGTCCTACCTTCGACAGGACAAACTATCCCTACTCGAAGAACAAGATGCGCATGCATCTTGAGGCAATTGACAACGATCTATGGTACGTTGTGGAAAAAGGTGTTCCTCGCATTTCTCCAACTGTTACTGTTGCTGATACGAAGAGATTCAAGCAACTCGAACAAGTGAAGAATATCATCTGTGGCCATCTAAGAAAAGGTCAGTATGGCAGAGTGAGTGCTTTGGAGTCTACTAAGCTTATCTGGGATAGGCTGTCCAAAGTTAACGAAGGTGTTTCCACTCAACGTGACTCTCGTGTTGATGTTCTTTGCAATCTCTTCAACCGCTTCAAGAGACTCGACAATGAAAATGTTCAGCAAACATTTGATTGTCTCACTGATATCTCCAATGAGCTTCAAGCACTGGGTGCCACTGATATCACCAACCATGAAGTGGTGAAGAAACTTCTAAGATCTCTTGACTCCTCATTCGATACTCTGGCGTTGATGATTCAAGAGCGTGGAGACTACAAGTCACTTGATCCTGCTGATATTCTAGAGAGACTCAATACTCATGAATTCCAACAAGCTGAGAAGAGAGACCTCTACGGGCCAAGCTATGGAAGATCTCGTGCTCTGAAGGCAAAAGCAATTTCCTCATCTGAAGGTGAAGATTATGATAGTAGCCTTGGTGTAAGAGCACATTTCTCCATGTGTGGTTTTGGGTAATTGATGACACCCCTATGGACTAATGGTTGGCTTGAGTTATATTCTAAGGATTTGTCCATAGGTACTTCTTGGAGTCCATCTATTGGTTCTAGGAGTTTATATGGTGACCAAGGTGGTATTCAAGGTTTATCCAAAGATTGGTCATGTGGGAATTGAGCTTATTGCAAGCATGTATTGAAGAGGAATATTTTGTAAGCATTCATGTTTACCTTTAATACATCATATTTATGAAGAGAGAAGCTAAGATACAAGGTTGATCAAGACTAAGTCAAAAAGTGAATCAAGTTGATCAACACATAAAGCATACAAGATGTACCGAGAGGGATCAAGTGATCCCATGGTGTGGTAAGCATTCTCCATTACGCTTTGTGTACTAACCCATGGTCTACGCGAGAGTTCTTTGTGGGGTTAGGTATATTTCCATGGGCTTGCATCAAGAGGCAGATCCCATACATCCCATGGAAGATGACATCAAGTGGAGATCGTCATCAAGGTTGCGATGTGCAAGATCAAGTGAAGCATCACAAAGAGATCATGCTTGAGGCTCGCCTTTCATTGTGGTGACAATGGACTTGTGAAGATGTGACAAAGAGTGGCCCACCCATAGTGGAGTATGGGGGAGCAATCATCTAGTCTTCATCAAGCCAACGCAATCAAGAAATGTGGTCCATCTTGAGGAAGTCAAGATCGTCATCATCTAGCTCAAGTGGACCATGCGCAAGGCTAAGGTTTGACCTTGATAGGGTTTTATATTTTACCGGTCTCATGGTGTTAGTTGAGAGACCAGGTTATAGGATCGATTGTCGTACTATCAAGGGGGGCTCTCAACTGAGTAGCTTGATCGTATTGTTCATTGAGAGCTCAAACCATTGCATTCTTGGCATCATCATATTTCTTGGTTCTTGGTTGGATTTTCTCTATGTGGGTTCTTGATCTTGTGGTTATCTTCATGACAAGCTCTAGTACATCGAAAAGAGATTTCATATGCTTCGTTTATTGCGTTTTCGGTGTTGGAAGTTTTACCGGTATTATTTGAGGAAGTGTTCTCACCATTTTCTTATGGGCCTTTTCTAATTTGATTATTATTGATATTTCAATCAAGATTCTGTTAGCACATATCGTTAGCTTTCCAACAAACTTTGTTTCATTGAATTCGGAGTCCGTTTGCAAAAGTTGTGGCAGTTTTGGTGTTCTTAAAAAGCTGCAGCGGTACTACCGCGGCTAGAGCGGATGTAATTTTTTACTACCGCTCCGGAGCGGTACTACCATGGCTCCAGGAGCGGTACTACCGCTCCGGCCCAAAATCTCATGTTATTTACAGCCGTGGTAGGCACGGATGTAATTTTTTAGTACCGCTCGCAAGTAGTAGTACCGCTATCCATCGCGGTGGTACCGCTATCCATAGCGGTGGTACCGCTATCCATAGCGGTGGTACCGCTATCCATAGCGGTGGTACCGCTAGGACGAGCGGTAGTACCGCTCCGGCGGTTCTACTGGCATTTTGCCTCCTCGGTGTTGTTTTTCAAAGGTGTACTACCACCCTAGCAGTAGTACCACTCCTTGGAGCGGTAGTACCGCTCTGTGCGGGCTGTGAGGATAACGGTTGGATTTTTCCCCACCTATAAAGGGGTCTTCTTCTTCAATGGACCTTATCCTTTGAGCTCGTGTTCTTCCCCCATTGTTGACCTTCTTCGAGCTTGCTAACTCTCAATCCCTCCAATGATTCTTGCTAGTTCTTGAGGGAAAAGAGAGAGGAGATCTAGATCCACATTTCCACCAATCACTTCCTCCTCTAAGTGAGGGGAACCCCTTGGATCGAGATCTTGGAGTTCTTCATGTTCTTCTTCGTTCTTCCTCTCATTTCCTTCCTAGCATTAGTTGCTTTGGAGGGATTTGGGAGAGAAGGACTTGGGCACTCTGTGTGCCCTTGCCCTTGCATTTGGTGCATAGGTTGAGTTCTCCACGGTGATACGTGGAAGTGAGAAGTTGAGAAGATTATTACTCTTGGGTGTTTGAGCACCCTAGAGCTTG
Source organism: Hordeum marinum (assembly GCA_022496015.1). Classification (NCBI taxonomy): domain Eukaryota; kingdom Viridiplantae; phylum Streptophyta; class Magnoliopsida; order Poales; family Poaceae; genus Hordeum; species Hordeum marinum. The sequence continues at coordinate 416,773,280 of CM039675.1, forward strand.
TTCCTCTTGGGTGCTTTGGTGCCCTAGACGGTTGGTGGTGCCTCGGAGCTCATTCATTGTGGTGCAAAGCTCCGGGAAAGCGTCGGGGTTTCCAATTAGGTTGTGGAGATTGCCTCGAGCATTTGAGGTCACCTTGGAGCCACAGTCTGTTGTGGTGAAGCTTCGTGGTGTCGTTGGGAGCCTCCAATTAAGTTGTGGAGATCGCCCCAACCTAGTTTGTACGGGTTCGGTGACCGCCCTCAAGGGTCCCTTAGTGGAATCACGGCATCTTGCATTGTGCGAGGGCGTGAGGAGATTACGGTGGCCCTAGTGGATTCTTGGGGAGCATTGTGCCTCCACACCGCTCCGAACGGAGATTAGCACCCACAAGGGTGTGAACTTCGAGATACATCATCATCTCCACGTGCCTCGGTTATCTCTTACCCGAGCCCCTTTACTTATGCACTTTACTTTGTGATAGCCATATTGTTTCTTGTTATATATCTTGCTATCACCTAGTTGTATATCTTGCTTAGCATAAGTTGTTGGTGCACATAGGTGAGCCTAGTTGTTTTAGGTTTTGTGCTTGACTAATTAAACGATAGTTTTATTCCGCATTCGTTCAAGCTTAAACCGTAATTATTTTAAAGCGCCTATTCACCCCCTCTAGGCGACATCCACGTCCTTTCAATTGGTATCAGAGCTAGGTCTCTCATTATTAGGTTTAACCACCTAGAGAGTAAGGATGTCGACTAGGGGATTAGGATTCTCTGACACTCTTAGTTTCGACGGCACAAATTTTGATGTTTGGGTAATTCGCATGCTTAATCTCTTTAGGGTCATGGGCCCAAATTTAGAGCGAATTGTAGATATGGGTTTTTCTCCTCCAAAGGGTTCTCAACACATATCTTTAGAGGATGAGAAAAACTCTTATCTCAATGCTCAAGCTTCTAATGTGCTTTTTGATGCTTTGAGCAATGTAGTTATATTTGAACTCATGCCATTTTGGGATGCTCGTGAGTTGTGGACAAAGCTTCAAGATAAATTTGGTGAGTCCAAGATTTGTAGGAATGATTGTTCTCCCTCCAACTCCGATCGTGTTGTCTTCTCAACATCATCTACTTCACCTACATGTGGATTGCCACAAGGTAATTATATGGTGAGTAGTGATGATCATTGTAATAATGATAGTGGGCTTATTGTTGATAATTCTTCTTCACTATCTTATTGCAATGCTTCATCTTTGGACTTTAACACCTCGAGCACTTTAAATGTTTCACATGCTTGTGTTGATAGTCCTTGCATATCATGTACAAATTGCTTGACTAAATCTCATGATGATATGCTTGCTATATCTGGTTGCCATGATAAAAATGTATCTATGTCCTCGAGTTGTTGTGCTAACAATGTAGAGGATACCCAACACTCCATGGAACAAGATGTGGTGTTGAATGGTGCTTCAAGGGATCCTACATCATCATCTATAGTTTCTCACTTTTGCCTTATGGCTAAGGCTTCAAAGGTATCTCCTACTTTGAATCCCAATATATCTCACGATGATGATATTGATGATAATGATGAAGAGAGTCATATATTGATTCCTTAAAACTTAAGGGAGAAATGGTTTTTAAAGCTCTTCATAAGAATAATATTGCTCGTTCCAACTTCATGGAAATCATGTCTATTGCCATTGAGCGCAAGAAATATATACTGAGGAGTTGGAAGCTCATCTAGAGGAGCATGAGGCCACCATTGATAAAATGGAACGTCATGAATGTGATTACGCTAATGAGATCGCGGAGCTATCTCAAGCTCTTGAAAATGAACAAACCACCAAGGAATCTCTTGAGGAGACCTTTGCTCTTGAATTATCTAGATTAAAGGAATCCCAGGAAAGAGCTCTCAAGGTGGCTAATGATTTTAGAACTAAAAATGATAAGCTTGAAGGTGCACATGCTAAACTCCTTGAGGACTTTGAGCACCTCGAAAATGGCTCAAGGGTCATTAAGAGTTCGCTCGTTGAACTCACCGAGTCTCATGCTCAACTTAAAGTTTCATATGCTAAAGAGATTGACAAGTTGCCTTCTCCTCTTGTTGTTAATGATGATGCTTGTGCTACTAACTCTATTTCTTGTGAAGCATCCATATTAAAGGAGAATGTTGAGCTAAGGGCTCAACTTGAGTTGCTATCTAGCAATTATGGAAAATTGGAAGAAAGTCATGAAAAGCTTTCTAGCTCTCATGGCGATCTTCTAGTATCACATAATGTGCTAAAGATAGCTCATGAGTCTAGTACTACTAAGGTAACATCTAGTGAGCCTCATGTGGACATTAGCACTACATCTAGTAGAAATTATATATTACCTTGTGCTAGTCCTCGTAGTTCATCTACCCATAATGTTGGTACATCTTGTGATGAATTGCTATCCTTGCCTTGTTGCTCTAATGATGAAGCTTATACTTCCTCTAGTACTTGTATTGATACTAACCATGTAACGGAAATCAAAGAGCTCAAGGCCCAATTCACTTGTTTGAAGAAAAACTTGGAAAAGAGTCATGAAGGGAAGTCCACACTCAACAATATCTTGTGTGGGCGAAAATCCCCAATGACAAAGGTGGACTTGGATTCAACTCCAATAAGAAGAAGAAGTCCAAGAGAAACAACAAGAAGGGCCAAGAACAAGTCAAGAACTCGGCCAAGATTGTTTGCTTCAAGTGCAAAATAGAAGGGCACCGTGTTAGATCTTTCCCATTGAAGAAGAAGCCCCATAGTGACAAGCAACAAGGGAAGCGGCCACAAGTTCAATCTCATGCTCAACGTCAAGTTGAAGAAAGGCCACTTCCCAAGAAGACCCAAGTCAACGCTACTCAAGTTGAGAAATCAATTGAGAAGAAAGTAAAGGGTAAATGTTGCTACTTATGTCGTGAGAAGGGTCACTTTGCTTCTTCATGCACTAATGGTAACTTATCCAACCCAATCATTATTGATGATATCTATTCTCTTGGGAAGGATAAGGTTGGAAATGTGTTTGCCAAGTTTGTTTGTACTCAAACTGGTGTCAAGAAAAGAACCATTTGGGTAGCCAAGCCTATTGTGACTAACCTCTTAGGACCCAACTTGGTTGGGGACCAACAAGCTCAAACTTGATCAATAGGTATTGTTGGAGGGCATTGGTGACGTTGCTATATTATGAAGAATTGAGGGTTCTTCATCATTCATATTGTCTCAAGCCAAGTCATGTGGATCATCAAGTGTCTATCATATACCAATGTTCCTCCTTGCGGTAACTTGTACTTAAATTGAATACATTGTTAGTTACTTGCCCCTTTGAATGTTGTGGTGTTGTACCTTGCATGTGTTTGTATGTGTTGTGCTTCCTATTTGTTTATCTTGAGAAATCAAGTATGTATGATGGGTTGCACACCATGTATGTGTGAGTCTTATGTAGAGCCTTTTTGCATCATGTTTGTATCTTAGTTGGCTCTCTATGAGAGATTAATGGATTATTCCATTTTGGGGGAGTGATGTGCTTTATGCACTTCATGACCCTAAAAATGTGTGTCCATGAGGAATACCACTTAGTATTGATATTACAAGATTATCTAGCTTCTATTTGGTATGTCTTCTCATGAGAAATTCAAATTCTAAACAGTCCATTAATTATCTCTTGTTGGATTTCATTTGCCACTTGTTATTAATGTTGGGTTACTACATTATGGGGGAGTAATATGCTATGTGCATATTACAAGCCCAGAGAATGTGTACATTTGAGATATTGCCACTTAGATTTGATACTACAATTTATCTTGATCCTAGGTGGCATGCTAGCTCTACAAGTGTCATTTGCTTATGATTGAGGAGTAAAGATGATGTTGGATCTATTTGCAATCTACCAATGGGAATTATTTCCAAATACTTCTTGTCCTTGACAATTGGTATTCCTTTTAAGTGGTAGAGATTGCTAATCATCTTTACATAGGATTTTATTTATCGTTTGTCTTCCTTGCCTCTTGTGGATCTTTTTGAGCATGCCTAGTGTTTCTATAGATATAGGGAAAGTGATGAACCCATCATGTGCATTTTGTATTCAAATGCAAATTCTATATAATGCACATCTCCTGGGGGAGCTATCCTATTTTCTGTAGAACACTCTCTTTATGTGTTCATCATAAAATCTTTTGATCTTCATCAAGTGTGTGTTGGTGGGAGGCAAGCCTTCTCTCTATGGTGCTTTGTGCCATCATGAAAATTTGCGGAGGGTTTGGTTTGTTTGGAACCTAGCTCTCTTTTGGGAACTTGATACCTCTTGTTTTCCTTCAATTGGTATCTTGTTTCCTTCTATTTGGCATGTGTCAATGGATATCTCATTCCTTGATGTATCTTTTAGTTGGTATTCGTCAAGTGATATTTTTTCTTTGGTATCTTATTTTCACTTGATACCTTTTCCTTCGGTATCTTATCAACTGTGTGTTGAGTTGATTCTTGAAAGCTTTGAGCATGCATATTTACTACATGTACTTTCGTTGGCATGTTCTCTTTCCTTGACCCTATATATAGGGGAAACTCCACTATGACATAAATTGGTTAAAGTGTGCATGAAATTCAATTTCATACCTATATGCACATATTTATGTGGAGGTTGTCCTATATATATTGTTGGTCCACTAACTTTTTGGTCCCTATAGTTTGGGTACCACTTTTTTTTGGTGTTGTTCTAGGAACAATTGGAGATACATTGGACACTCGGCTCACATGCAAGGAAGGTGTTGACACCATGTGCTTATTGGACCATGCTAGGATGATCGAAGAACCACTGTCTACTACATCAATCCAATGCTATCTCGGTAACAAGTATCTTCTTCATGCATACATTTCTCGCATTCAACCTTGTATAGGTTGCATCATGGCATGGATTTTTTGATTCATTCTTGTGGTACTTGTTTCCTTTCTCAAAGCGTCTCAACGATGATGTCATATTGCTAGTTGTGATGTCTTTGATGTTCGTGTATTGGGAGTTCATTTATGTACAATTAGAGAATATTAGGCTATGTGCTATGCTTTCAAGAAAAGATCTTATTGGTATATTTATGACTTCCTTTTGGATATCTTGTTTGTTACTTCTTGTAACTATTTCGTGTGTACATTATTCTTTGTGGATATATCATCATGATTGCCCTCTACCAAGAATCTTATACACATGAGATAAGTTACATCTCTAGTTGATATCCTCTTTTCTTTCACGTCCACCGTTGCATTTACTTTTTATTTACTTGGTGGTTTCATGAAAGAATCTTTCTTGAGTGCGGATCTTATATCCTTGCATTTTGATGCACTCCTTGGTGGTGAAGATTATTTTCCTCATGCTTGTCCTCACAAGGGTTTTGCCATCTCGATTGGTATCCCTCCTCTTGACAAGGCTATTATTTCCTATATTCACCAGGTTGTGTCCCAAGCTTTGGTTTTTAATTTTCTTATTAGTAAGCTTGTGAACCTAGTTGCTAGTGGTTTGTGTGTGGTAAGGATATGGTTTGCACTTTGTGTCTCATTTCATCAAAACTATGTTGATGCTTTATGCTCATCCTTATACTAGTCTTATCAAGTGCTTTTCCATGACTGACACACATCATTTTGGTTGAGCCTATTCTTAAGATTGCCTCTTTTACATGTTGCTCAACCATATGTTTAGTGCAAGTACTATGCTATTTGTCTTATCTTCTTGCTTGCACTTGTGGTGTGTTTATATTGATTTTGGGGGAGTCATGATACTTTTTGTGTGCACTTGTATTCAAATACAAATATTATTATTTGTGCACAAATCATGGGGAGCTCCTATAGTTTCTTTATAAACATAGTTTTTCCCATATCATAATATCTTTTATTCATGTGGCTCGTTGGTCCATGTGATTGATTGTTCCAATTAGTATCTTTTGATTGCTTGCTTCACTCCGGTGTATGTCTTTGTGCCATACGATCCTTTGTGCAATCTTTGGGTTCTCAATATAGTTTGTCTTCCTCCAACTACTTATCATTGGATATGTGTATTTCTTTGCACACATATTTGAGATATACAAACTTTTTGGAGGAACACCTATTATATTGGATTTCTAAACTTTTTGTTCATTTTGGCAATCGATGCCAATGGGGGAGAAGTTTAGAGAGTTTAGTTTGGAATGATTTGAGAGTTTTGCTTTTGTTGTTTAAGCATTTGCATCTCACATCCATGCATTGCATTGTGTGTGCTTGGTTGTGCTTATTTTCTTATATAAACTCTCTTGAAAGTGGTTGTCATCAATTGCCAAAATGGGGGAGATTGTAAGAGCACATTTCTCCATGTGTGGTTTTGGGTAATTGATGACACCCCTATGGACTAATGGTTGGCTTGAGTTATATTCTAAGGATTTGTCCATAGGTACTTCTTGGAGTCCATCTATTGGTTTCAAGGAGTTTATATGGTGACCAAGGTGGTATTCAAGGTTTATCCAAAGATTGGTCATGTGGGAATTGAGCTTATTGCAAGCATGTATTGAAGAGGAATATTGTGTAAGCATTCATGTTTACCTTTAATACATCATCTTTATGAAGAGAGAAGCTAAGATACAAGGTTGATCAAGACTAAGTCAAAAAGTGAATCAAGTTGATCAACACACAAAGCGTACAAGATGTACCGAGAGGGATCAAGTGATCCCATGGTGTGGTAAGCATTGTCCATTACGCTTTGTGTACTAACCCATGGTCTACGCGAGAGTTATTTGTGGGGTTAGGTATATTTTCATGGGCTTGCATCAAGAGGCAGATCCCATACATCCCATGGAAGATGACATCAAGTGGAGATCGTCATCAAGGTTGCGATGTGCAAGATCAAGTGAAGCATCACGGAGAGATCATGCTTGAGGCTCAACGTTCATTGTGGTGACAATGGACTTGTGAAGAGGTGCCGAAGAGTGGCTCACCCATAGTGGAGTATGGGGGAGCAATCATCTAGTCTTCATCAAGCCAACACAATCAAGAAATGTGGTCCATCTTGAGGAAGTCGAGATCGTCATCATCTAGCTCAAGTGGACCATGTGCAAGGCTAAGGTTTGACCTTGATAGGGTTTTATATTTTACCGGTCTCATGGTGTTAGTTGAGAGACCAGGTTATAGGATCGATTGTCGTACTATCAAGTGGGGCTCTCAACCGAGTAGCTTGATCGTATCGTTCATTGAGAGCTCAAACCATTGCATTCTTGGAATCGTCATATTTCTTGGTTCTTGGTTAGCTTTTCTCTATGTGGGTTCTTGAGCTTGTGGTTATCTTCGTGACAAGCTCTAGTACATCGAAAACGGATTTCATATGCTTCGTCTACTGCGTTTTCGGTGTTGGAAGTTTTACCGGTATTATTTGAGGAAGTGTTCTCACCATTTTATTATGGGTCTTTTCTCATTTTATTATTATTGATATTTCAATCAAGATTCTGTTAGCACATATCGTTAGCTTTCCAACAAACTTTGTTTCATTGAATCCGGAGTCCGTTTGCAAAAGTTGTGACAGTTTTGGTGTTCTTAAAAAGCTGCAGCGGTACTACCGCGGCTAGAGCGGATGTAATTTTTTACTACCGCTCCGGAGCGGTACTACCGCGGCTCCAGGAGCGGTACTACCGCTCTGGACCAAAATATCGTGTTATTTACAACCATGGTAGGCACGGATGTAATTTTTTAGTACCGCTCGCAAGCAGTAGTACCGCTATCCATAGCGGTGGTACCGTGAGGACGAGCGGTAGTACCGCTCCGACGGTTCTACTGGCCTTTTACCTCCTCGGTGTTGTTTTTCAAAGGGGTACTACCACCCTAGCAGTAGTACCACTCCTTGGAGCGGTAGTACCGCTCTGTGCGGGCTGTGAGGATAACAGTTGGATTTTTCCCCACCTATAAAAGGGGGTCTTCTTCTCCAATGGACCTTATCCTTTGAGCTCGTGTTCTTCCCCCATTGTTGACCTTCTTCGAGCTTGCTAACTCTCAATCCCTACAATGATTCTTGCTAGTTCTTGAGGGGAAAGAGAGAGGAGATATAGATCCACATTTCCACCAATCACTTTCTCCTCTAAGTGAGGGGAACCCCTTGGATCTAGATCTTGGAGTTCTTCGTGTTCTTCTTCGTTCTTCCTCTCATTTCCTCCATAGCATTAGTTGCTTTGGAGGGATTTGGGAGAGAAGGACTTGGGCACTCCGTGTGCCCTTGCCATTGCATTTGGTGCATAGGTTGAGTTCTCCACGGTGATACGTGGAAGTGAGAAGTTGAGAAGCTTATTACTCTTGGGTGTTTGAGCACCCTAGAGCTTGTTCCTCTTGGGTGCTTTGGCGCCCTAGACGGTTGGTGGTGCCTCGGAGCTCATTCATTGTGGTGCAAAGATCCGGGCAAGCGTCGGGGTCTCCAATTAGGTTGTGTAGATTGCCTCGAGCATTTGAGGTCACCTTGGAGCCACAGTCTGTTGTGGTGAAGCTTCGTGGTGTCATTGGGAGCCTCCAATTAAGTTGTGGAGATCGTCCCAACCTAGTTTGTACGGGTTCGGTGACCGCCCTCATGGGTCTCTTAGTGGAATCACGACATCTTGCATTGTGCGAGGGCATGAGGAGATTACGGTGGCCCTAGTGGCTTCTTGGGGAGCATTATGCCTCCACACCGCTCCGAATGGAGATTAGCACCCGCAACGCACTTTACTTTGTGATAGCCATATTGTTTCTTGTTATATATCTTGCTATCACCTAGTTGTATATCTTGCTTAGCATAAGTTGTTGGTGCACATAGGTGAGCCTAGTTGTTTTAGGTTTTGTGCTTGACTAATTAAACGATAGTTTTATTCCGCATTCGTTCAAGCTTAAACCGTAATTATTTTAAAGCGCCTATTCACCCCCCTCTATGCGGCATCCACGTCCTTTCACTTGGTGATCCTGAAGAACCGAGTCAGGAGCTAGCAATGCTCGTGAGGAAATTCCAGAAGTTCTCAAGGAGAGTTGGATTTGGAAAGTCATCAAAAGGAGGTTTGAGGAAATCAGATTCCTCAGATGACTACAAGAAAAGAACTTGCCACAAATGCAAGAAATTTGGTCACTTCATCTCTGACTGTCCTCTCTGGGAAATAGAATCAAAGAAGAAGAAGAAGAAGTACAATGACGACAGTTTTGATGACTCGAAGAAAAAGAAGAAATCTTCAAAGTCCTCATCTGCAAAGTCCTCATCTTCAAAGTCCTCAATGCACAAGAATAATGGTTCCAGAAAGGCTCGGGCTTTCATTGGCAAGGAAATGGACTCAGAAGAAGAATCTGAAGAATATGAAGAAGAGGAAGAATTTGAGGTAGAATCTGAATCTGGTGTCGCTAGCCTTGCTCTCGCTACTACCTTCGTTAGCAAGTCCATCTTCAACGATGAAGAAAATGACTACTCCAATGACTCCGACGGAGTCAATTATGACTATGCTCCTACTTACTGTTTCATGGCAAAAGGCTTCAGGTAAGTCACAGAATGTCCTAATCTTGATGGTATTGAATATCCTAAGTGGAAGGTTCTGATGAAGAAGCATCTGATGTCTATGAACAGTGAGCTATGGACTGTTACAGAACTTGAACTGACTGAACTTTGCAAGATGGCAAATGATGAGGAAATTCATAAGTACACTCAACTTGATGCTGAGGCGAGGAACATCATCTGCTCAAGCCTATCAAGCGTCATGTTCAAGGGCATCTGTCATCTTCAAAATGCCAAGCTCATCTGGGATAGGATCATGGACATCAATGAAGGCTATCGCACTCGTCAAGACCCCATGTTCATCAAATTCAAGAAAATCCTCAAAACCCAGGAATCAGATCCTGATTCATCTTCCTCACTTTGTCTTATGGCAAAAGGTTCCAAGGTACATAAGCATCACGCCTCGTTTGAATCTAGTAATTATGAAGCTGATGAATATGTGAAACCTAGCTATGCCAAACTTGCTAATACTGCCACTAAGCAACAAAGTGCACTTGAAAAGCTTCAGAAAATGCTAGACAAAAGCGATGATCTATTGAATGAGGAAGTGGATCGAACTCAAACTCCGTCTGACGATCTCAAAAGTCTTCAGACAAAGTATGATAACCTTCAGAGTCATCATAATGCTCTCTTAGCCGATCATGAGAAGCGTTCTTATGAATTTCTTCAAAGAAAGAAGATCTTGAGAAACTAAGGGTGTCACATGAGGATCTCCAAAGGGAAAATGATTCCTTACCGGCTCAATAGATTAGTACCGCTCAGGAAGAATTTTTCCACCTTGTTTGAAATGCATCGAACGTGAAACTGCTAATTCTTCAGCTGAATGTCCAAATGCTTCTATTGCTGCAAATTCTTCAACTATTCTTGTGGTCACAAATTCCTCATCTGAGGATATTGTAAGTGCATCTAGTGCTCCTTAGTGATTTTGCTGTATTGAAGACTTGTAGGTTAAGGAACTAATGTGTTTGTGAGTGTACACGGGCTCTATAAGTCAATGAGGAGTTTGATATATTCGGAGATTACCGACCCCTAAAAATGTATGTCTTCAACTGAACACTTTGGTGAAGACTTTGGTATTACCTGAAGACCTTGAAAATGAAGAAGTTGGTGTGACATTGAAGATATGAACAAGGACTATGAAGCGTGAAGACTTTTGTTTTTGTAGTTTCATTTACTTTCTTTGGGTCATAGGAAACACCGTACTGTTAAAGGGGGCCGAGGTAATACTAAGGAAAATTTCCAACTGATGCTCAACTCAAAATCCTCAACCTAACCAATCCTTCAAGTGAAGCCTTTGGAAATCTCTTGCGGTTCAGTCAAGTTCTTCAGTGACAGAGACGAAGTTCTTCTGGTCTCTGAGGAAATTGATCTGACTGAGGAGTTAGGATTTCGCTAGTGCGAATTGCCTACAAGTGAGGAACATGATAAGCCTGAGGACTTTCCTAGTTTGAAATTTCAACCGTTGCTATGCTTAGCGCCAGCTGTCCCCAATCATAACATCCACATAACGGTCATATCATTGGGGGCATTTATGTCTTATCATGTCAGGTTGCACCCTGGCTATAAATAGCCACCCCCACAACCACTAGTTGGTTGGCTGCTCTGAGAGAGAACTGTGACTTGTCATTTGAGAGCAACCCATCCTCCGAGGACTTTGAGAGAAAATCATCAATGATTAAAAACCCACAACGAAACCACCAAACCCAAAGAGATTGAGCACCACTGAAGAAATTCCTGTGTGGAACCGACACTTGTTACCTTGGAGGACCGTGCATCCTCCAGACGGTTAGGCATCATGGTCTAGTGCATCCTGAAGTCAATTGGGGATCACAGAGTGACCTTGGTCTAAAGCATCCAACAGTAATTTGTGGATCGCCGGGTGACCAGTTTGTGAGGGTTTTGGAAGTCTACCCTCAAGACTTACCATGAGTGTTGAGCGAGGACTGTGTGACCTTAGCTCAAGGAGAATATGGTAAGGACTCTGTGTCCTGGGACTATGTGTCCTCTGGTTTAAATACCAGGCCGCTCCAAACCAGACGTACGACTGTCACAACAGTTGGAACTGGGTCATCAAACCTTTGTGTTCATTGAGCTACCTAGTTCTATTTCCTCAACCCCTCTATTACTCATATACTTGTTGATGAAACTTGATCGTCACTATTTGAAGGATTTGACTAAAGACTTTCACAATTTCCTCACCTCAAATTCTTCAAGTTACCTTGTTCCTCACCTGCTTATACTTTACCACGCTACTTGTAATTGGTGCATGTTTCATTTCATCATGATGACTATGTTGTTGCTATGTTTCTCATGCACTTGAGTCATTAATCCGCTACTAGTTATTCATCACATTTCAAATTCCTCAAGTTGAAATTTCTCAAGTGATGAATTTGTAAAAATCGCCTATTCACCCCCCTCTAGTCGATATAACGCACTTTCAATTGGTATCAGAGCAAGGTACTCCCTTGTTTTGTGTGATTTTGATTTAACCACCTGGAGTTCTAGTTATGTCGACTACAGGTATGATCAAGGTTTCCGGAAGATATCCTACCTTCCATGGGACGGACTATCCCTACGAGAAGAACAAGATGCGCATGCATCTTGAGGCAATTGACAACGATCTCTGGTACGTTGTGGAAAAAGGTGTTCCTCGCATTTCTCCAACTGTTACTGTTGCTGATACGAAGAGATTCAAGCAACTCGATTCTCAAGTGAAGAATATCATCTGTGGCCATCTAAGCAAAGGTCAGTATGGCAGAGTGAGTGCTTTGGAGTCTGCTAAGCTTATTTGGGATAGGCTGTCCAAAGTTAACGAAGGTGTTTCCACTCAACGTGACTCTCGTGTTGATGTTCTTCGCAATCTCTTCAACCGCTTCAAGAGACTCGACAATGAAAATGTTCAGCAAACGTTTGATTGTCTCACTGATATCTCCAATGAGCTTCAAGCACTGGGTGCCATTGATATCACCGACCATGAAGTGGTGAAGAAACTTCTAAGATCTCTTGACTCCTCATTCGATACTCTGGCGTTGATGATTCAAGAGCGTGGAGACTACAAGTCACTTGATCCTGCTGATATTGTTGAGAGACTCAATACTCATGAATTCCAACAAGCTGATAAGAGAGACCTCTATGGGCCAAGCTATGGAAGATCTCATGCTGTGAAGGCAAAAGCAATTTCCTCATCCGAAGACGAGGATTCTGATAGTAGCCTTGGTGATCCTGAAGAACTGAGTCAGGAGCTCGCTATGCTCATGAGGAAATTCCAGAAGTTCTCAAGGAGAGGTGGATTTGGAAAGTCATCAAAGAGTGGTTTGAGGAAATCATATTCCTCAGATGACTACAAGAAAAGAACCTATGACTGTTGCAAGAAACCTGGTCACTTTATCTCTGACTGTACTCTCTGGGAAAAAGATGCAAAGAAGAAGAAGAAATACAAGGATGATAGTTCTGATGACTCGAAGAAAAAGAAGAAATATTTAAAGTCCTCATCTTCAAAGTCGTCAAAGCACAAGAAGAATGGTTCCAGAAAGTCTCGGGCGTTCATTGGCAAGGAAATGGATTCTGAAGAAGAATCTGGAGAATATGAAGAAGAAGAAGAATCTGAGGTGGAATCAGAATCTGGTGTTGCAAGCCTTGCTCTTGCCACTGCTTTTGTCAGCAAGTCCATCTTCAACGATGAAGAAAATGACTACTCCAATTACTCTGACGTCAGCAATGATGATTATGCTCCCACCTATTGCTTCATGGCAAAAGGCTCAAAGGTACACAAACATCATTCCTCATCTGAATCAAGTGAAGGTGAATCTGATGAATATGTGAAACTAGCTATGCTAAACTTGTTAAAATTGCCACTAAGCAACAAAGTGCACTTGAAAAGCTTCAGAAAATGCTAAACAAAAGCGATGATCTGTTGAACGATGAAGTGGATCGGACTCAAACTCTGTCCGACGATCTCAAAAGTCTTCACACAAAGTATGATAACCTTCAGAGTCATCATAATGCTCTCTTAGCTAATCATGAGAAGCTTTCTTATGAATTTCTTCAAAGAAAGAAAGATCTTGAGAAACTAAGGATGTCACATGAGGATCTCCAAAGGGAAAACGATTCCTTACTGGCTCAACAGATCAATACCACTAAGGAAGAATTTGTTCCACCTTGTTTAAAATGCATCGAACGTGAAACTGCTAATTCTTCACCTGAATGTTCAAATGCTTCTATTGCTGCAAATTCTTCAACTATTCCAGTGGTCTCAAATTCCTCATCTGAGGATACCACAAGTATCAATGATGAAAATGCAATGTTGAAGGAATTGTATGTGACAGGCATGTACAAAACTCTCAAAGGGCATCAAACCTTTTGCGATGTCCTCAAAAAGCAGATTCTGAACAGAAACCCTAGGAAAGAGGGCATTGCCTTTGTGAGGAAACTCAACGCTGATGGATCTTACTGGACACCTCAGTAGTACCCCCAAACCTCATGGGTTGCTGCAAAAGGACCTCCTGTAGATCCATTCACTTTATCTGGCTTTACTTGTGAAACCTCATATTCCTCTGATGAGTCACTTGACTCCAACTACAAATTCTTCAAAAATCTGAAAGATGAAGTATTTGCTAGATTTGTTGGAACTAACTGCAGGAACGGTTCTCCTATGAAGAAAATCTGGGTTCCCAAGAGCTACCTACACAATCTTCAAGTGAATGTCCTCACGACACCACTCATGAAGAACAGGAACCCTAGATCAAATTCCTCATATGGATCAAAGTCTTCACTTGGACCAAATTCCTCAAATGGTCAAAAATATCATTCTCGTGCTAATGCCTCTGTTTCGCAGGGAAAATCTAAGAGTTCTGAATATGTGCATTATTCTTCAAATCATTATGTTCATAAGTCCTCGAAGAATTTCTTTGCTTATTCATATGAGTACTCTAACCCTCTCCCTATGAAACGAAGCACACTTGCTTCAATGCTCCCCTTCTTATATAGTGCTCGCAGAATGATGAACTCTTTACCACCCCTCCAGATGTGGGTGGTGAAGAAATTGAACTAATTTCTTATGCAGGGTCAGGTCTCGAGATGAACTTGAATATCTGATGAATTTGCTGGAGACCTGAGGAAATGCTTGAAAGGACACAAGCTAACCATGTAGAAATGAATTCCTCATTTCTCACGTCCTCACACTACTTCCTTACTATCTTGTGTGATGAAATTCTGTCTGATGAAATTGATGTCATATTCTTCACTCTGAAGCATATGAGTTCGTAAGTTGTACTAATTCATCTGTAGGATGAACCTCCAAAAACCACTGAGTGGGTCCTCGATAGTGGATGCACAAACCACATGACTGGTGACAAGAGTCTTCTAATGAATTTGCCACTTGCTCCATCTCATCTGAAGCATATCACCTACGCTTGGGTGCATATTATTCAGTACAAGTCTGAAGTGCAGGATGTCTTCAAACGATTTGCTTCAAGGGCCTCCACGAACTTCGGCGTCAAGATCAAGCATATCAGGAGTGATAATGGGACTAAGTTCAAGAACACCAATCTTGATGAACTTGGTATTACTCATGATTTATCTTCCCCTTATACTCCTTAGCAGAACGGCGTCATGGAGCGCAAGAACAAGACTCTTGTTGAGATGGCTCGCACCATGCTTGATGAATACAAGACTCCTCGTCACTTCTAGCCTTAGGCAATTGATACTACATGCCACATCATCAACAGGGTATATTTTCACAAATTCTTCAAGAAGACTTCGTATGAACTTATGACTGGCAAGAAACCCAATGTAAGTTATCTCAAAGTCTTTGGTGCAAAATGTTGGATTAGAGATCCTCACCATAGTTCTAAATTTGCACTGAAAGTACATGAAGGTTTTATGCTTGGTTACGGACAGGACTCGCACACCTACAGAGTCTTCAACACCTACCACCACAAGGTTGTTGAAACTGTAGATGTGCGGTTCGATGAAACTGATGGCTCGCAAAGAAAGCACCTGCCTTCTGTGCTAGATGAACATTCTCCCGAGGAATCCATTAAACTGAAGGCTACTGAAGACGTCATAACCACTGAGGAAGTCATTCCAACGAATGAAGACATTCATGCTGATATACTTGAAGAAAATGGTGCTGAAGAAAATCCTTAGCCACGTCAACCTGCTCATCCAAGAGTTGCAAATGAAGTGCAGATTGACAAAATCATCGATGACATCAATGCACCAGGCCCCCTCACTCGCTCAAAAGCTTCGCATTTGACTAACTTTTGTGGGCACTTTGCCTTTGTCTCTATCATAGAGCCCACCAAAGTTGATGTAGCTTTCAAGGAGCCTGAGTGGATTCAAGCTATGCAAGAGGAATTGCATCAATTCAAGGTCAACAACGTGTGGGAACTTGTCAAGCGGCTAGATCCTCGCAAGCATAACATCATAGGTACCAAGTGGATCTACCGCAACAAGAAAGATGAAAATGGCCTTGTGGTAAGGAATACGGCTCGTCTTGTAGCCCAAGGATACACATAGGTTGAAGGAATTGACTTCGATGAAACTTTTGCACCTGTTGCTAGACTTGAAGCTATTCGCATATTGCTTGCTTATGCTAACCATCATGATATCATCTTATATCAAATGGATTTGAAAAGTGCATTCCTCAATGGTAAGCTTGAGGAAGATGTATATGTTTCTCAACCCCCAGGTTTTGAAGACCCTAAGCATCCTGACAAAGTCTCCAAACTCAACAAGGCCCTCTATGGACTCAAGCAGGCCCCTTGGGCGTGGTACGACACTCTGAAGGAGTTCCTCGTGAAGAAAGGCTTCAAACCCGGTTCACTCGACCCAACTCTCTTCACAAAATCCTATGACAATGAACTGTTCATATGCCAAACATACGTAGATGATATTATCTTTGGTTGTATTGACAAACGTTATAGTGATGAATTTGCCTATATGATGAGTGAATAATATCAAATTTCTATGATGGGAGAGCTGAAATTCTTCTTAGGTCTTCAAATTTTTCAGCAAGACAATGACATCTTCATCTCACAAGAGAAATACCTCAAGGATGTTATGAGGAAATTTGACATGCAAGATTGCAAAGGTGTCAAAACTCCAATGCCTTCAAAAGGCCACCTCTGCACTGACGAAAATGGTAAAGATTTCGATCAGAAGGTATATCGCTCCATGATTGGCTCATTATTGTATCTATGTGCATCTAGGCCTGATAATATGCTGAGTGTTTGCATGTGTGCCTGATTCCAAGCAACACCGAAGGAATCACACAATAAGACCGTGAAACATATTCTTCGATACTTAGCTCACACACCAACGCTTGGATTATGGTATCCCAAGGGCTCAAATCTTCACCTCGTCGGATACTCTGATGCTGACTATGCTGGAGATCGTGTGGATCACAAGTCAACCTCAGGCTCATATCATTTCCTCGGACGATCCTTAGTCTGTTGGTCCTCGAAGAAGCAGAACTGCATGTCACTATCTACTGCTGAAGCTGAGTACATTGTTGCTGGTTCATGTTGCGCTCAGTTGCTGTGGATGAAGCAAACCCTCAAGGACTATGGCATCAAGTTGAATAATGTGCCTCTCTACTGTGACAACGAAAGTGCCATCAAGATTGCTTACAACCCAGTTCAGCATTCCAAGACCAAGCACGTCCAGATTCGTCATCACTTTCTTCGAGATCATGTACTCAAGGGCGACATCTTCATCGACCACATCCCCACTAAAGAACAATTGGCCGATATCTTCACAAATCCCTTAGATGAAAAGAGATTTTGCAAGTTGCGGTGTGAGCTAAATATCTTAGAATCTTCGAATGTTCTTTGAAAAAGGACACACATCCTAACCCTTATGCAAAATTAATGACTTAGATGTGCAACACATGAAGTAACGTTTTTCTTCAATCAATGAAGAATAACCCTCTAAGTGTGAAGAAATTAGTGAAGAATTTGATTCTCAGAACCCTACGACAATTGTACGCGGTGTCTGAAGTCATCATTCTTATACGGTGGGTCATGCCACCAACCATAGTTGAAATTCTTCAAAGTTGAGTTTTACGTCATTTTGCAAATTCTTCAAATCTTCAAATTCCTCAAGTTTGCAAATTCCTCAAGTTTGCAAATTCATCAACTTTTCAAATTCTTCAAACTATGAAACTCTTGTTCTTCATTGACTATATATATATTTGAGTTTTCAATGTCCTCAACAACATTCACTTATTGCTAATTCTTCAAGTTGATTTTCATCTAAGTGAATGTGATCGGATCCTATCCCCCTCTATTCTGAACTCAACCCAGTCTGTTCACAAATTCTTCATATGCGTTCTACTTTGAAACTCGTTCAAAGTCTTCACTGTGTCCTTGACAGCTGAAGCACTTGCGAACGGAAACTTATTTATTTTTATTGTCAAATTTTTTGGCGTTTCCCGCTCAATCGGTTCCGATTCCCACGACTGGATAACCCACGATCCCCCACTATCGCCACTACTCACAACGTGGGTGACACATGTCGCGTGGAGAGCAAGGGTCGGGGGCAATCTGGTCCAAAATCTTCGGACGAATTTGTTTTTGTTGGAAATATGCCCTAGAGGCAATAATAAATTGGTTATTATCAGATTTCCTTGTTCATGATAATCGTTTATTATTCATGCTATAATTGTGTTGATCGGAAACTCAGATACATGTGTGGATACATAGACAACACCATGTCCCTAGTATGCCTCTAATAGACTAGCTCATTGAACAAAGATTGCTATGGTTTCCTAGTCATGGACATGAGATGCCATTTGATAATGGGATCACGTCATTAGGAGAATGATGTGATGGACAAGACCCAAACTACAAACGTAGCATATGATCGTGTCAGTTTATTGCTACCGTTTTCTGCATGTCAAGTATTTGTTCCTATGACCATGAGATCATGCAACTCACTGACATCAGAGGAGTAACTTGTGTGTATCAAATGTCGCAACGTAACTGGGTGACTATAAAGGTGCTCTACAGGTATTTCCGAGGGTGTCTATTGGGTTGGCATGGATCAAGACTGGGATTTGTTACTCCGTGTGACGGAGAGGTATCTCAGGGCCCACTCGGTAATACAACATCACAATAAGCCTTGCAAGCAATGTGACTAAGTGTTAGTCATGGGATCTTGTATTACGGAACGAGTAAAGAGACTTGCCGGTAACGAGGTTGAACTAGGTATGGAGATACCGACGATCGAATCTCGGGCAAGTAACATACCGAAGAACAAAGGGAACGATATACGGGATTAACTGAATCCTTGACATAGAGGTTCGACCGATAAAGATATTCATAGAATATGTAGGAACCAATGTGGACGTCCAGGTCCCGCCATTGGTTATTGACCGTAGAGGTGTCTCGGTCATGTCTACATAGTTCTCGAACCCGCAGGGTCTGCACACTTAAGGTTCGGTGACGTTTCGGTAGTGTAGAGTTATGTATGGTGGTGACCGAAGGTTGTTTAGAGTCCCGGATGAGATCCCGGACGTCACGAGGAGCTCCGGAATGGTCCGGAGGTAAAGATTCATATATAGGAAGTCCCAATTTGGTTTCCGAAAAAGTTTCGGGCTCATCGGTAGTGTACCGGGAGTATCGGTATTGTATCGGGAGTGCCGGTAGTGTACCGGAGGACCTCCGGGAGGGGTATTTCGACCCCAAGAGGTCCATGGGCTGTGGGATAATAATAACCAGCCCTTAGTGGGCTGGGAAAACAGCCACAAAGGCCCATGGCGCAGGAGAGAAAGTCCTAAAGCAAAAAGTGGAAAATCAGCCAATAGGAGGCAATCCTACTCCAACTAGGATTGGAGGTGAAGTAGGATTGCTCCCACCTCCTATTTAGGCCGACCCAAAGGCCTTGGCTGCCTCTCCTCTCCTCTCCTCCTATATATACTAGTGGATTGGGTGGTTTTTGGACAGAATTTCCGGCCACGTGCTACCCGTTTCACCGGTGCACAGTTTCTCCTCTAGATCGGTTTTCCGCAGCGCTTAGGCGAAGCCCTGCCGGAATCACTCCACCACCATCACCGGAGCGCCGTCACGCTGCCGGTGAACTCTCTCTCCTCTCCACCTCCTCTCGCTGGATTGAGACGGTGGAGATCGTCATCAAGCTGCACGTGTGCTGAACGCGGAGGTGCCGTCCGTTCGGCGCTAGATCGGAAGGACCGTGATCGAGATCGCGAGACAGTTCGTGATGAGATCGCGGAACGGATCGTGATGAGTTCGCGGGACAGATCGTGATCAAGATCGTGAGATGGATCGTGATGAGATTGCAGGACGGATCATGATGAGTTCACGGGACGGATCGTGATTGGATCGCGGGACGGATCGTGATGAGATCGCGGGACGCTCGGCGATTTGGATCGCAAAGATGTTCGACTACACCAACCGCGTTTCTTAACGCTTCCCGCTTAGCGATCTACAAGGGTATGTAGATCCACTCTCCCTCTCGTAGATGCTCATCACCATGGATAGGTTTGCGTGTGCGTAGGAAAATTTTTGTTTCCCATGCGACGTTCCCCAACATAAGGATGCTAAAAGGTGTGCACGATCCAGCAATCCTTCTATGGGCTGGAGCAAGCATCTCGGAGTTGGAATATACACTTTGATGAGGTGATATTTTTTTTTGAGTTTATACAAAGTTTACGAGAAACTTGTATTTACAATAAAGTGAGTGGGAGCACTATAGAATTTCTGATAAGCATATCTGGTTGACATATTGTTGATCGGAATTGATGTAGAATTTCTGGAAAGCATACAGGGTTGTTTGCAAGGAGTTTTTCAAAGCAAGACCTGGATAAAGCTAGCTAATTGTTGAGCATCAAGATCTATAGAGATAGATCAAGATGCTTGATGAGACTATGAATGAGTACATACCTTGACAAGATTTTGAAAGAGTTCAAAATGGACCAGTCAGAGAGAAGTGTTCTCGCCTGCTTTGTAAGGTGTGAAGTTGAGTGAGACTCAAAGCTCGACCACGGCAGAAGAAAGAGAAAGGATGAATGTCGTCCCCTATGCCTTAGCCATAGGCTCTGTATAGTATGCCATGCTGTGTACCGCACCTGTGTGTGCCTTGTCATGAGTCCGTCAAGGGGTACAAGAGTGATCCAGGAGTGGATCACTGGACAACGATCAAGATCATCCTTAGTAACTAAAAGACTAAGGAAATGTTTCTCGATTATGGAGGTAAGAAAGAGTTTGTCGTAAAGAGTTACATCGATGCAAGCTTTGACACCAATCCGGATGACTCTTAGTAGCAATCCGGATATGTATAGTAGACCAACCATTTGGAATAGTTCCAAGTGGAGTGTGGTAGCATTATTTACAGTATGACCTAGAGATTTGCAAAGTACACACGAATCTGAATGTCGCAGACCCGTTGACTAAAAGACCTCTCTCACATGCAAAGCATGATCAAGCCCCAGAACTCATTGGGTGTTAGATTCATAACAATGCGAATCACATGGTGATGTGAACTAGATTATTGACTCTAGTGCAAGTGGGAGACTGTTGGAAATATGCCCTATAGGCAATAATAAATTGGTTATTATCACATTTCCTTGTTCATGATAATCGTTTATTATCCATGCTATAATTTTGTTGATCGGAAACTCAGATACATGTGTGGATACATAGACAACACCATGTCCCTAGTATGCCTCTAATAGACTAGCTCGTTGATCAAAGATGGCTATGGTTTCCTAGTCATGTACACGAGATGTCATTTCATAACGGGATCACATCATTAGGAGAATGATGTGATGGACAAGACCCAAACTACAAACGTAGCATATGATTGTGTCAGTTTACTGCTACTGTTTTCTACATGTCAAGTATTTGTTCCTATAACCATGAGATCATGCAACTCACTGACACCGGAGGAGTACCTTGTGTGTATCAAATGTCACAATGTAACTGGGTGACTATAAAGGTGCTCTAAAGATATCTCCGAGGGTGTCTGTTGGGTTGGCATGGATCAAGACTGGGATTTGTTACTCCGTGTGACGGAGAGGTATCTCAGGGCCCACTCGGTAATACAACATCACAATAAGCCTTGCAAGCAATGTGACTAAGTGTTAGTCACAGGATCTTGTATTACAGAATGAGTAAAGAGACTTGCCGGTAACGAGGTTGAACTAGGTATGGAGATACCGATGATCGAATCTCGGGTAAGTAACATACCGAAGAACAAAGGGAACATCATACGTGATTAACTGAATCCTTGACATAGAGGTTCGACCGATAAAGATATTCGTATAATATGTAGGAACCAATATGGGCATCCTGGTCCCGCTATTGGTTATTGACCGTAGAGGTATCTCAGTCATGTCTACATAGTTCTCGAACCCGCGGGGTCTGCACACTTCAGGTTCGGTGACGTTTCGGTAGTATAGAGTTTTGGATGATGGTGGCTGAAGGTTGTTTGGAGTCCCAGATGAGATCCCGTACGTCACGAGGAGCTCCGAAATGGTCTGGAGGTAAAGATTGATATATAGGAAGTCCTGTTTTGGTCGCCGGAAAAGTTTCGGGCTCATCGGTAGTGTACCGGGAGTGCCGGTAGTGTACCGGGGGACCATCAGGAGAGGTATTTCGACCCAAGAGGCTACATGGGCTGTGGGAGGAGGTAAACCAGCCCCTGGTTGGCTGGCCGAAGCCTCCTCTAAGGGCCCATGTGGCTGGAGTGGTTTGAGAAGGAAAAATCCCAAAGGTGGAGAGGTGGAAAGAGTTTCCAAGTGGAAAGGAGGAATCCTTCTCCTAATAGGATTGGAGTAGGACTCCTCCACCTCCAATTTCGACCAAACCTTGAGGGTTTGAGGTTGCCTCCTGCCCTCCCTGCCTCCTATACATACTAGAGGATTTAGAGGAAAAAGCTAACCCTAATAGCCATGTGCTACCTCTCCTCTAGATCGTAGTTTCTCCTCTAGATCGGTTTTCAGCGGTGCTTAGGCGAAGCCCTGCTGGAATAGCTCCACCACCATTGCCACAACGCCGTCGCGCTGCCGGAGAACTCATCTACCTATCCACTCCCTCTTTCTGGATCAATAAGGCGGAGATCGTCATCGAGCTGTACGTGTGCTGAACGCGGAGGTGCCGTCCGTTCGGTGCTAGATCGGAAGACCTGTGATCAAGATCGTGATGAGATCACAGGACGGATCATGATGAGTTCGCGGGGCGGATCGTGATGAGTTCGCGGGACGGATCGTGATTGGATCGCGGGACGGATCATGATGAGATCGCAGGATGCTCGGTGATTTGGATCGCGAAGACGTTCGACTACACCAACCGCGTTTCTTAACGCTTCCCGCTTAGCGATCTACAAGGGTATGTAGATCCACTCTCCCTCTCATAGATGCTCATCACCATGGATAGATCTTGCGTGTGCGTAGGAAATTTTTTGTTTCCCATGCAACGTTCCCCAACAGTTTTCACCTCCACTATAAATACCCCTCCCCTTTCAGTGTGCTCGGTTGCTCCTCACTCCTACTCTCTCCCGAGCTCTGACCTAGCGCCGCCGCTAAAATCATCGCCATCGTTGTGGAAGAGCTTCACTGCCTCGGCCTTGTCGTCGCCGTACTCGCATCGGCCGCCGAAGTCTTCATCCCGTCGCCATTGTAGCTGTCTCCCTCTGCCGAGCTATGGCATGGGAGATCTGGACATACGAACATCCTCAATCTCATCTCACAATTCGTCGTGTTCTTCATCAGGGTAAATAAAATCTATTTTTACTACCCTTGTTTGATCTTCAATTATTCCTCAATTCTCTCAAAGGTGTTTATTCTTCAAGAATCTCATTCTAAAGCACCTTACATATTCATAC
Source organism: Hordeum marinum (assembly GCA_022496015.1). Taxonomy (NCBI): domain Eukaryota; kingdom Viridiplantae; phylum Streptophyta; class Magnoliopsida; order Poales; family Poaceae; genus Hordeum; species Hordeum marinum. The sequence continues at coordinate 416,796,607 of CM039675.1, forward strand.
ACTTGATGATTTTCCCTAAGTTATGATTTTCTTCAAGATTCCTCAACTGTGTGAATCCTCAAAATTTGCTAAACTGTGGAACCTAAGAGAAAGAACACTTAGTGAAATTCCTCAAGATACCAATGGTCAAATTCCTCACACCTGATTTTATTAAAAAAAATCTGAGAACGCATATGACCTCTTCAAATTCCTCGCACCTATACTCTGTTCACAGGTATGAAAATGTCCGCTGATGAATCACTAGGTTCTCATCAACTTAACTCATTTGCAACGGTTCTTGAGGAAAAACTGTGCACTTCTTCAGAATCTTCAAGAGTTCAAAATCCTCGGCTGAAGAAAATGGCTGATGGGAAGAAGCCACAGAAAGGTGTAAAGAAAGCTGAATAGAATATTGCATTTGAGATACCTGAAATTTTTTATGCTGGTTACTGTACACCAGATTAATCCATACATGGCAAAGAGACAAAAGAACAGAGGAAAATCGGAATTCAGAGGATTGAACGGAGGTGGGTGAGGGAGTGGAAAGAAAGTCGCTATGTCACTCCCAAATATATGAAGAAATTTGTTCTCAAACCCACTTGCAATAGGGCTCCTCCTGCTAATGATCAAGAAGTTGATCCCACAAGTGTTGCTCGCGGTGAAGACTTTCCCGCTGAGTGGGCAAAACGTCAACTCAAACTTCAGAGGACCGTCGAAGCTACAGTGAAGAAATTCAATGAAGACTCTGTTGCTGCTGCCACTACCAGAGCCGCTGCAAGTGCTTCGAAAAAAATCAATGATGAAGAAATCTGCTGTGAAGCCAAATTCTTCATCTTCAAAATCATCATAGCAGATTCCTCAAGCTCAAAGGCCTCAGCCGCTGGTACGGTTGATGCTTAGTCCTCAACTATTGCTACAAAGTCCTCAACTCCTGTGTATCTGGCATCTTGTCAGAGGACTGAGGGATTCTCAATTGCTTCAAAGGCCTCAGGAAGTTCCTCTGCACAAGCAAAGTCTTCAACAAGTCCTACTGTGTTGAAACTGAAGAAAACTGTTGGATGAGGTCAAAGACCAAGTCCTCACACAAGCAAAGCTGTAGTGACTGTACCCTCAGGATTTGAGGATGATGACGAGGCTGATCATGAAGAACTGGAAGAAATTATCAGGGTAAGTCAGCAAAAGGCTGCAATAGCCAAAGGCAACTCTGTTCCTCTCATGCTGGCTCCCAAGATGATCCTCAACTTCATTGACATATGGCATGAGGATCCAAGCACCCCACTTTCCTCATTGAACCTGCCTCTTGGTGTGGACCATGTCCTTGCCCACTTTATTGTTGAGGAAAAATGGAAAAGAGATCAAGCTCAGAGAGCTAAGAGGACCAGGGCTCGAAAAGAAAAATTTCTGAGGAATAACGTGATGAATTTGACTCCAAATCAACTCATCACTGTTCAGTCTGAAATTCGCTCCCTCTTTGAGGAAGAAGAAAAATACGATGTTGAATGGAAGGGCACCAAAGTGAGATTCATCAGGGCTGCCCAAGCTGCTGTTGAGGACCACAACGCAAGGGTTGCAGCTTGATCGCAACCAAAAATTCCTTAGGTTGATGAATCTGCTCAGCCTGCTGAAGAAAATGCAAGCGCAACTGAAGAAAGTCAGACTGCTGAAGAACATACCAGGACAACCTCCACTGTTGTGCCTGAAGAAACTCACAGGCCAGCTAAAGCTTTTGCTATGTATGATGAAACTGATACCTCAAGGGCGACTGCATCAGTCGTGCTTGAAGAAAATGTACCACCTTCACCTTCAGCTGAATCAACCAAATAATCAAAGGTGAAGACAATCAACCTTCCTTCTGCATCAGAAGTGAAGAAAAGTAAGGCTGCTGAGAAGAAGGCACTAAAAAGAAAAGTTTCAACTTCAGATTCCTTAACCGTGAAGAAATTGAAGACTCTGCCAAAGCCTTCAACTGAACCGTTAGATGCCACTCCAATCTCCTCAACACCTGCCTATGAGATAATTCCATTTGGCATTGACTATGTCATCCTAGATGATGAAGATGAAGAAGATCATTATGCTGCTTCGACATACCAGATTGATGAAGACATTGAAGTTGAAGCAAATGCTTCAACTCCACAAGTATCATCGCCCCAGCCTCAGTTTATTGCTGAAGAGGCCAACGTTGAAGAAATTTATGAGGATGTAGACATTGGCAATACAACCCCTACCATCAATGACGAATATTGGGAAACTGCTCACCCAAATTCTCCAATGACTACTCCTCTGTCACAAATTCCTCAGTCCCCAGCCTAGACTGAAGAAATTCATGAAGGATCAGATGACATGGCCGCTCCAGCCAATGAAGAAAATCCAGCTGCATCAGTTGATGACTTTGTTGCTCCAACTGCTACTAAAGAAAATGCTTCGCAAATTCCTCAGTCTGAAGAAATTCCTGCTATGCCTAAAGAGATCAAGGGCCGCTTCAAGCCAAACCTTCAGCCGAATCCAAGGATGCCATTCAAAGGCTCAAAACGCCCGAAATTCCTCAAGTAAAATTTGTTAAATGAGCACATATTCTTCACTGGTCCCAATCCATATGACTCAGCAAGGGCCGGTCGGACTAGATTCTGGACTCCAACTCAGATGAATTACTATGCATCAGTTTTGTTCGACAAGAAGAAAGTCTTCGAGCACCACCAAATTCCTCATGCTAATATGGAAACAATTCCATCCTTCACACCGGTGCTTTCACTTCTTCGTGATGCAGGAATCCTTCCCTTCTATGTGGATATCTGCGGCTGGAATGAAGAGCTAACTCTTCAATTCTATGCCACACCACACATCACAGGTGATGCCTCTCACATCAACTCCTGGGTCCTAGACTAGATGACCGGATCTACTCTCCTCACAGCTCCAGCATCTGAATTGCTTCAGTCAGTCCCTGTCCCAATTTCTTTACAAGAATCATGCCGCTTGTTTGATGAACCTGCACTACCCAAACAAATGAAGCAAGTGCTGATGAAGCCTTTTGCTCCTGGAAAACCTCAACGGACAACCTTCCTTGTGAAGGATTTGCTCTATGTGCCTAGGACGGTCTACCACATTCTCACCAATACCCTATGTCCTCAGAAGGGCCACAACTCTGGAGAAGAAGAAGAAGTGGAGGGAGTCATGAAGAATATGCTGTTCAACATCATTCATGGGATTCCCATCAACTTCCATGATTTCTTCATGAGGACATTGGCGAATGCTACTCTTGCCCCATTTGAACTGAAGCCTTATGCTCCCTGGATCATGAAGTTCATCAGATCAAGGTCTTTAGTACCCTTCAAGGCGGACTTCCAGAATCACTTCGGCTTCTTGCCCCCGATTGAAGTCCTCAAGAGCACAATTGCCTCAGTTGAAGGAAAAGGCAAGGCTATCATTGATGAAGGCACTCGTCCATTCGATGGTCAGTTTCGCAAAGCCGCATCCTTCTGCACCAATGATGACACTGCAACTCAGGATTCTGAAGCAAAGGCCTTAGCACAAAAACCTCAAGAGTCTGCCCCTCGTGTGATGACTGATCGTGAGCTTCTCATAAGTCTTCATCAGAAGGTCGATCGCAATCACAAGTGGGTCAAGCGTCAGTTGGCTTCCATTGTTCAGAACATGATAGTGACACAGAACTCTATGAGGAAAAACCACTACTATGTGCATGAAATCTTCGATCGCGCATGGGCCATTCTCGCACACCTCAAGACTCCTGAGGAACTCAAGGACATGGACTTTTAGCAAAACTTTGACTGGTCTCATCCTCCTTAGAACAAATTCAAGAAGGTACAAGTTCCTCTGATGGTCACAAGCATATTCTTCATCGCGTGAGACGGATGAAGCTGAGGACATTGATGACCCTGCAGCGGGCCCTGCATCGACAAATGAACCCGACACCATTGGCGCTCCTTCTTCGCCAACAAGATGAAATTCTTCAAGGGTGTTAGTCCTCAATTTTTTGTCCCTTTTGGTCTTCGATGACAAAGGGGGAGAAAATTTGAGTTAGTCTTCAAGCGGGTCTCTATATATGGGCTTATTTTTGTTTAAGTTACAACTCTCAGTCTTCTGAAGCTTTTGTTGTTTGAGTTGTAAACTTAAGTCCGATGGTGGTCTGACTCTTTTGAACTGCTTTCCGCATGCTTATTTCCTCAAGTACCTTAATGCATGCATGCATGCTGCATTTCGTCAGACACCATTTTCATCATGCATTTCAAATTCTTCATATCATATGTTAAATGCGTGTATGAATTACAAGATATAGGGGGAGTTCTCCATGTTTTTAACCTGCCATGTGCATTTGCAGTCCAAAGCAAATTTCTCAAATATGCACATCTTCAGGAGGAGTTCCTCTATATCTTGCAATCAAATTCCTCAAACTCTGTATTTACACTTCACAGTATTATCCCCATTGAAAACTTAACCTATTTGTCATCAATCACCAAAAAGGGGGAGATTGTAAGTGCATCTAGTGCCCCTTAGTGATTTGGTGTATTGAAGACTTATGCGTTAAGGAACTAATGTGTTTGTGAGTGTACACATGCTCTATAAGTCGATGAGGAGTTTGATATATTCGGAGATTACCGACCCCTAAAAATGTATGTCTTCAACTGAAGACTTTGGTGAAGACTTTGGTATTCCCTGAAGACTTTGAAAATGGAGAAGTTGGTGTGACCTTGAAGATATGAACGAGGACTATGAAGCGTGAAGACTTTTGTTTTCGTAGTTTTGTTTCCTTTCTTTGAGTCATAGGAAACACCATACTGTTAAAGGGGGCCGAGGTAATACTAAGGAAAATTTCCAACTGATGCTCAACTAAAAATCCTCAACCTAACCAATCCTTCGAGTGAAGCCTTTGGAAATCTCTTGCGGTTCAGTCAAGTTCTTCAGTGATAGAGACGAAGTTCTTCTGGTCTCTGATGAAATTAGCTTGACTGAGGAGTTAGGATTTCGCCAGTGTGAATTGCCTACAAGTGAGGAACATGATAAGCCTAAGGACTTTCATAGTTCAAAATTCCGATCATTGTTGTGCTTAGCGCCAGCTGTCCCCAATCACAAATACCCACATAACGGTCATATCATTGGGGGCATTTATGTCTTATCATGTCATGTTGCACCCTGGCTATAAACAGACCCCCCCCCACAACCACTAGTTGGTTGTCTGCTCCGACAGAGAACTGACACTTATTATTTGAGAGCAACCCATCCTCCGAGGACTTTGAGAGAAAATCATCAGTGAGGAAAAAACCCACAACCAAACCACCAAACCCAAAGTGATTGAGCATCACTAAAGAAATTCCTTTGTGGAACCGATGCTTGTTACCTTTCAGGATTGTGTATCCTCCATACGGTTAGGCGTCATGGTCTAGTGCATCCTGCAGTCAATTGGGGAGCATGGAGTGAGCTTGGTCTAGAGCATCCAGCAGTAAATTGTGGATCGCCCGGTGACCAGTTTGTGAGGGTTTTGGAAGTCTACCCTGAAGACTTACCATGAGTGTTAGGCGAGGACTTTGTGACCTTAGCTCAAGGAGAATACGGTAAGGACTTTGTGTCCTGGGACTGTGTGTCCTCTGGTTTAAATACCAGGCCGCTCCAAACCAGACGTACGACTGTCACAACAGTTGGAACTAGGTCATCAAACCACTGTCTTCATCGAGCTACCTGGTTCTATTTCCTTAACCCTCTATTCCTCCTATACTTGTTGATGAAATTGATCGTTACTGTTTGAAGAATTTGACTGAAGACTTTCACAATTTCCTCACCTCAAATTCTTCAAGTCACCTTGTTCCTCACCTGCTTATCCTGTATCACGCTACTTGTAATTTGTGCATGTTTTATTTCATCAAGATGATTATACTATCACTGTGTTCCTCATGCACTTGAGTACTTAATCCGCTGCTAGTTTTTCATCATATTTCAAATTCCTCAAGTTGAAATTCCTCAAGTGACGAATTTGTAAAAATCGCCTATTCACCCCCCTCTAGTCGATATAACGCACTTTTAGATACCACAAGTATCACTGACAAAAATGCAGGGCTGAAGGAATTGTATGTGACGGGCATGTACAAAAGTCTCAAAGGGCATCAAACCTTTTGCGATGTCCTCAAAAAGCAGATTCTGAATAGGAACCATAGGAAAGAGGGTATTGCCTTTGAGAGGACACTCAACGCCGAGGGATCCTACTGGACACCTGAGCAGTACCCCAAAACCTCATGGGTTGCTGCGAAAGGACCTCCTTTATCTAGATTTACTTGTGAAACTTCATATTCCTCTGATGAGTCACTTGACTCCAACTACAAATTCTTCAAAAATCAGAAAGGTGAAGTATTTGCCAAATTTGTTGGAACTAACTGCAGGAACGGTTCTCCTATGAAGAAAATATGGGTTCCCAAGAGCTACCTACAAAATCTTCAAGTGAATGTCATCACGACCCCACTCATGAAGAACAGGAACTCCAGATCAAATTCCTCATATGGACCAAAGTCTTCACTTGGACCAAATTCCTCAAATGGTCAAAAATATCATTCTCGTGCTAATGCATCTATTTCACAGGGAAAATCTAAGAGTTATGAATATGTGCATTATTCTTCAAACCATTATGTTCATAAGTCCTCGAAGAATTTCTCTACTTATTCATATGAGTACTCTAACCCTCGCCCTGTGAAACGAAGCGCGCTTGCTTGAATGCCTCCCTTCTCTTATGGTGCTCGCAGAATGATGAACGCTTTACCATCCATCCAGATGTGGGTGTGAAGAAATTGAACTCATTGCTTATGCAGGGTCGGGTCTCAAGATGAACTTGAACATCTAATGAATTTGTTGGAGACCTGAGGAAATGCTTGAAAGGATGCAAGCTAACCATGTTGAAATGAATTCCTCATTTCTCACACCCTCACACTACTTGCTTACTATCTTGTGATGAAATTCTGTTCGATGAAATTGATGTCATATTCTTCACTCTGAAGCATATGAGTTCGTAAGTTGTACTAATTCATCTGCAGGATGAAACTCCAAAAGCTACTGAGTGGGTCTTCGATAGTGGATGCCCAAATCACATGATTGGTGACAAGAATCTACTGATGAATTTTGCACTTGCTCCATCTCATCTGAAGCATATCACTGATGCTGACAAACAAAAAAACAAGGTATTGGGTCTAGGTAAGGTTGCAATCTCAAAGGACCGAACCATGGATAAGGTGATGCTTGTCGAACCAGTTGGGTTCAACCTTATGTCTGTCTCAATGCTTTGTGATCTTGATATGGTTGTCGTGTTTGGAAAATATCCCTGTGTTGTCATCATGGAATCTGACAGTTCCAAAGTCTTTCAAGGCTTTAGGAGAGGAGACTTGTACATTGTTGATTTCTCTACAGGTCCTCGGCCTGCCACATGCCTACTTGCAAAGTCCTCAGAAGGCTGGTTGTGGCATCGACGACTTGGACATGCTGGTATGACGAACTTGTTGGAAATATGCCCTAGAGGCAATAAATAAAGTGTTTATTATTGTATTTCCTTGTTCATGATAATCGTTTATTATCCATGCTATAATTGTATTAATTGGAAACATGGATACATGTGTGGATACATAGACAAACACAATGTCCCTAGTATGCCTCTAGTGAACTAGCTCGTTAATTGAAAGATGGTTAAGGTTTCCTAGCCATGGACATGAGATGTCATTTGATAACGGGATCACATCATTAGGAGAATGATGTGATGGACAAGACCCAAACTACATAACGTAGCTTATGATCGTGTCAGTTTATTGCTATTGTTTTCTGCATGTCAAGTATATGTTCCTATGACCATGAGATCATGCAACTCACAGATATCGGAGGAGTACCTTGTGTGTATCAAACATCACAACGTAACTGGGTGACTATAAAGGTGCTCTATAGGTGTCTCCGAGGGTGTCCGTTGAGTTGGCATGGATCAAGACTGGGATTTGTTACTCCGTGTGACGGAGAGGTATCTTAGGGCCCACTCGGTAATACAACATCACAATAAGCCTTGCAAGCAGTGTGACTAAGTGTTGGTCACGGGATCTTGTATTAAGGAACGAGTAAAGAGACTTGCCAGTAACGAGGTTGAACTAGGTATGGAGATACCGACGATCGAATCTCGGGCAAGTAACATACCAAAGAACAAAGGGAACATCATACGGGATTAACTGAATCCTTGACATAGAGGTTCGACCGATAAAAGATCTTCGTAGAATATGTAGGAACCAATGTGGACATCCAAGTCCCGCCATTGGTTATTGACCGTAGAGGTGTCTCGGTCATGTCTACCTAGTTCTCGAACCCGCAGGGTCTGCACACTTAAGGTTTGGTGACGTTTCGGTAGTATAAAGTTATGTATGGTGGTGACCGAAGTTTGTTCGGAGTCCCGGATGAGATCCTGGACGTCACGAGGAGCTCCAGAATGGTCCGGAGGTAAAGATTCATATACAGGAAGTCCTATTTTGGTCGCCGGAAAAGTTCCGGGCTTATCGGTAGTGTACCGGGAGTGCCGGTAGTGTACCGGGAGACCTCCGGGAGGGGTATTTCGACCCAAGAGGCTTCATGGGCTGTGGGAGAGTGAATATCAGCCCTTAGTGGACTGGTGGAAACTCCCACACAAGGCCCATGTGGCTGGAGAAGAAAACCCAAAAGGAAAAAGGGTTAAAAAGGCAAAAAGGCAAAAAAAGGAAGGATGAATCCTAATCCTACTAGGAGTGGAGGAGGTGGACTCCTCCTCTCCTAGTTCGGCCGAAGCCTAGGAGGCTTGGAGGCCAAGCTGCCTCCTCTCCTCCTCTCCTCCTATATATACTGGTGGTATTGAGGGTTTTTGCACAAGTTTTTTAGCCACGTGCTACCCGTTCCTCCACTGCATAGTTTCTCCTCTAGATCGGTTTTCTGAAGTGCTTAGGCGAAGCCCTGCCGGAATTGCTCCACCACCATCACTGGAGCACCGTCAGGCTGCCGAAGAACTCTTCTTCCTCTCCACTCCTTCTTGCTGGATCAAGACGGTGGAGATCATCATCAAGCTGAACGTGTGCCGAACGCGGAGGTCCCGTCCGTTCGGTGCTAGATCGGAAGGATCGTGATCAAGTTCGTGAGACGGATCGTGGTCAAGTTCGTGGGACGGATCATGATCGGATCGCGAGACGGATCGTGATTGGATCACGAGACGGATCGTGATTGGATCGCGGTACGCACAGTGATTTGGATCGCGAAGACGTTCGACTACACCAACCGCGTTTCTTAAATGCTTCCCGCTTAGCGATCTACAAGGGTATGTAGATCCACTCTCCCTCTCGTAGATGCTCATCACCATGGATAAATCTTCGTGTGCGTAGGAATTTTTTTGTTTCCCATGCAACGTTCCCCAACAGTGGCATCATGAGCTAGGTCTATGTGTAGATGAGATCTCGAGTAGAACACAAAAGGTTTGTGGGTGTTGATGCTTAGATTGCTTCCTCCCTTAGTCGGATTTTCGTTCAGCGGTATTGTGAGAAGAATCGGCCCGGACCAACATTACTCGTACGCTTACGAGAGGCCTGTTCCCTCGATGCAACTTGTTGCCTAGATGGCTTGCGGGTGGCAGTTTCTCTCACTTTAGTTGGATCGTATTCGACAAAGGCGGTCCTTGATAAGGTTGAAAAGCAAATTATGTATCACCGTTGTGGTTTATGCGTGAGAATCGTTCTTGCTAGAAACCCATAGCAGCCACGTAAAACATGCAACAACAATTAGAGGACGTCTAACTTCTTTTTGCAGGGTATGTTGTGATGTGATATGGCCAATTACATGATGTGATATATGTGATGTATGAGATGATCATGTGATGTATAGAATTTCACGACTTGCTTGTCGATGAGTACGGCAACCGGCAGGAGCCATAGGGTTGTCTTTAATTATTGTATGACCTGCGTGTCAATCATTAAGCGCTATGTAATGCTTTACTTTATCACTAAATGGTAGCAATAGTAGTAGAAGCATGCAGGGCGTGACAACCTCGATGGCGACACGTTGATGGAGATCAAGATGATGGAGATCATGGTGTCGTGCCGGTGACGATAAAGATCATGCCGGTGCTTTCAAGATGGAGATGTAAAGCACAAGTTCATGGCCATATCATGTCACTTATGAATTGCATGTGATGTTAATCCTTTTATGCACCTTGTTATGCTTAGTACGACGGTAGCATTATAAGGTGATCCCTCACTTAAATTTCAAGATAAAATTGTGTTCTCCCCGAGTGTGCACCATTGCGAAAGTTCATCATGTTGAGACACCACGTGATGATCAGGTGTGATAGACTCTACGTTCACATACAACGGGTGCAAGCCAGTGTTGCACGCGCAGAACACTCGGGTTAAACTTGACGAGCCTAGCATGTAGAGACATGGCCTCGGAACACAAGAGACTGAAAGGTCGAACATGAGTCATATAGTAGATATGATCAACATAATGATGTTCACCATTGAAGCCACCTCAACTCAGGTGATGATCGGACTTGAGTTGGTGGATTTGGATCATGTGACACTCAGATGACCTGAGGGATGTCAATTTGAGTGGGAGCTTTAGTAATTTGATTAACTAAACTCATTATCTTGAACAATAGTCTAAGTGAACTTTGCATATTTATGTTGTAGATCAATGGCTCGCGCAGTAGCACCCCTGAATTTTAATGCGTTCCTAGAGAAAACTAAACTGAAAGATGATGGAAGTAACTTTGTTGATTGGGCCCGTAATCTGAGGATTATCCTCACGACTTCCCAGAAATCATATGTCCTTGATGCACCGCTTGGTGACCAACCAGAAGACATGACCTCCGAAGACGTTAAGAACGCTTGGGAGGCACGTACTGGAGATTACTCAGTAGTTCAGTGTGCAATATTGTATGGCTTAGAATCAGGACTTCAAAGACGTTTTGAACGTCATGGAGCATATGAGATGTTCCACGAGTTGAAGTTTATCTTTCAAAAGAACGCCCGGATCGAGAGGTATGAAACCTCCGATAAGTTCTATGCTTGCAAGATGGAGGAGAACGGGTCTATCAGTGAACATATACTCAGAATGTCTGGGTATTCAACTCATCTAGCGGAGTTGGGAATTGCCCTTCCGCCAGAGGCGATCACTGACAGAGTTCTTCAATCACTGCCACCTAGTTACAAGAGCTATGTGATGAACTATAACATGCATGGGATGAACAAGTCAGTCGCCGAGCTGTTTGCGATGCTAAAAGTCGCTGAGTCTGAAATCCAGAAAGAACATCAAGTGTTGATGGTCAATAAAACCACTAGTTTCAAGAAAAATGGCAAAATCAAGGGCAAGGGCAAGAAGGGTAAAACAAAGAAGGATGGCAAAGCAGTTTCTACTCCTGCAAAGAAGCCCAAGCACGGACCCAAGCCAGAAACTGAGTACTTTCATTGCAAAGGAACTGGTCACTGGAAGAGGAACTGCCCCAAGTACCTGGCTGACAAGAAGGCGGCCAACGACAAACAATGTATATATGATATACATGTTATTGATGTGTACCTTACTAGCTCTCGTAGTAGTGCCTGGGTATTTAATACCGGTTCGGTTGCTCACATTTGCAACTCAAAGCAGGAACTACGGAATAAACGAAGGCTGGCAAAGGACGAAGTGACGATGCACGTAGGAAATGGTTCCAAGGTTGATGTGATCGCCGTCGGCATGCTCTCTCTTCGATTACCATCGGGATTAGTGATGAACCTGAATAATTGTTATTTAGTGCCTGCGTTAAGCATGGACATTATATCTGGATCTTGTTTATTGCGAGACGGTTACTCATTTAAATCAGAGAATAAAGGTTGTTCTATTTCTATGAGTAATATCTTTTATGGTCATGCACCCAATGTTAGGGGTTTATTCATATTGAATCTTGATAGTGATGACACACATGTTCATAACATTGATGCCAAAAGATGTAAAATTGATAATGATAGTACCACTTTCTTGTGGCACTGCCGTTTAGGTCATATTGGTGTAAAATGCATGAGGAAGCTCCATGCTGATGGACTTTTGGAGTCACTTGATTTTGAATCACTTGACACATGTGAACCATGCCTCATGGGCAAGATGACTAAAACGCCGTTCTCTGGAACAATGGAACGGGTGAGTGACTTATTGGAAATCATACAAACTGATGTGTGCGGTCTAATGAATGTTACAGCGCGTGGTGGATATCGTTATTTTCTCACCTTCACTGATGACTTAAGTAGATATGGGTATATTTACTTAATGAAACACAAGTCTGAAACGTTTGAAAAGTTCAAGCAATTTCAGAGTGAAGTTGAGAATCATCGTAACAAGAAGATTAAGTTCCTGCGATCTGATCGAGGAGGTGAATATCTGAGTTATGAGTTTGGCAGTCACTTAAGACAGTGTGGAATTGTTTCACAGTTGACACCGCCCGGAACACCACAGCGTAATGGTGTGTTCGAATGTCGTAATCGAACCTTATTAGATATGGTGCGTTCTATGATGTCTCTTGATGATTTGCTAGTATCGTTTTGGGGTTATGCATTAGAGACAGCTGCATTCACTTTAAATAGGGCACCATCAAAATCCGTTGAGACGACGCCATATGAACTGTGGTTTGGCAAGAAGCCAAAGTTGTCGTTTCTTAAAGTTTGGGGATGTGATGCTTATGTCAAAAAGCTTCAGCCTGAAAAGCTGGAACCCAAAGCGAAGAAATGCGTCTTCATAGGATACCCGAAAGAGATAGTCGGGTATACCTTCTATCTCAGATCTGAAGGCAAAGTGTTTGTCGCTAAAAACGGAACATTTCTTGAGAAAGAGTTTCTCTCGAAAGAATTGAGTGGGAGGAAAATAGAGCTTGATGAGGTTATTGAACCTTTACTTCAACCAGAAAGTAGCGCAACACAGAAATATGTTTGTGTGGAACCTACGACGGTAGAAGAGGAAGTTAATGATGATGATCATGAATCTTCGGATCAAGCAGCTATTGAACCTCGTAGGTCGACAAGGCCGCGTACTACCGCTGAGTGGTACGACAACCCTGCCTTGGAGGTCATGTTGTTGGACAACAATGAACCTACGAGCTATGGAGGAGCGGTGATGGGCCCAGATTCCGAGAAATGGTTAGAGGCCATGAAATTCGTGATGGGATCCTTGTATGAAAACAAAGTATGGACTTTGGAAGTATTTCCTGAAGGGCGAAAGGCCATTCAGAACAAATGGATCTTTAAGAAGAAAACAGACGCGGACGGTAATATCACCGTCTATAAAGATTGACTTGTGGCAAAGGGTTTTCCACAAGTTCAAGGAGTTGACTACGATGAGACTTTCTCACCCGTAGCGATGCTTAAGTCTGTCAGAATCATGTTAGCAATAGCTACCTATTTCAACTATTAAATTTGGCAGATGGATGTAAAAACAGCGTTCCTCAATGGTTTCCTTGAGGAAGAGTTGTATATGATGCAACCCGAAGGTTTTGTGGATCCAGAGAATGCTGACAAAGTTTGCAAACTCCAGCGATCCATTTATGGACTGGTGCAAGCATCTCGGAGTTGGAATAAGCGCTTTGATGAGGTGATCAAAGCGTTTAAGTTTATACAAGTTTACGGAGAAGCTTGTATTTACAAGAAAGTGAGTGGGAGCTCTATAGCGTTTCTAGTATTATATGTGGATGACATATTGCTGATTGGAAACAATATAGAAATGTTGGAAAGCGTGAAGGAATATTTGAACAAGAGTTTTTCAATGAAGGACCTAGGAGAAGCTGCTTTCATATTAGGCATTAAGATCTATAGAGATAGATCGAGACGCTTAATAGCACTTTCACAGAGCACATACCTTGATAAAGTTTTGAAGAAGTTCAAAATGGAACAGTCCAAGAAGGTGTTCTTGCCTGTATTACAAGGTGTGAAGTTGAGTAAGACTCAATGCCCAGTAACTGCAGAAGATAGAGAAAAGATGAGTGTCATCCCCTATGCTTCAGCCATAGGCTCTATCATGTATGCAATGCTATGCACAAGACCCGATGTTAGCCTTGCCATAAGTATGGCCGAAAGGTTTCAAAGTGATCCTGGAATGGAGCACTGGCAAGCGGTCAAGAATATCCTTAAGTACCTGAAAAGGACTAAGGAAATGTTTCTCGTTCATGGAGGTGATGAAGAGCTCGTCGTAAAGGGTTACGCCGATGCAAGCTTTGACACTGATCCGGACGACTCTAAGTCGCAAACCGGATACGTATTTATTCTTAACGGGGGCGCGGTAAGCTGGTGCAGTTCCAAGCAAAGCGTGGTAGCTGATTCTACGTGCGAAGCGGAATAGATCGCAGCCTCAGAGGCGGCGAAGGAAGGTGTCTGGATGAAGCAGTTCAAGACAGATCTTGGAGTAGTGCCCAGTGCACTGAATCCAATGAACATGTTCTGTGACAACACTGGTGCCATTGCTCTGGCCAAGGAACCAAGGTTTCACAAGAGGACCAGACACATAAAGCGATGCTTCAACTCCATCCGCGATTACATCTTGGAGAAAGACATAAATATTTGCAAAGTGCACACGGATCTGAATGTTGCAGACCCGTTGACTAAACCTCTTCCAAGGGCTAAACATGATCAACACCAGAACTGCATGGGTGTTCGATTCATTACAATGTAAATCACATAGTGATATGAACTAGATTATTGACTCTAGTGCAAGTGGGAGACTGTTAGAAATATGCCCTAGAGGCAATAAATAAAGTGTTTATTATTGTATTTCCTTGTTCATGATAATCATTTATTATCCATGCTATAATTGTATTAATTGGAAACATGGATACATGTGTGGATGCATAGACAAACACAATGTCCCTAGTATGCCTCTAGTGAACTAGCTCGTTAATTGAAAGATGGTTAAGGTTTCCTAGCCATGGACATGAGATGTAATTTGATAATGGGATCACATCATTAGGAGAATGATGTGATGGACAAGACCCAAACTACAAACGTAGCTTATGATCGTGTTAGTTTATTGCTACTGTTTTCTGCATGTCAAGTATATGTTCCTATGACCATGAGATCATGCAACTCACAGATATCGGAGGAGTACCTTGTGTGTATCAAACGTCGCAACGTAATTGGGTGACTATAAAGGTGCTCTACAGGTGTCTCTGAGGGTGTCTGTTGAGTTGGCATGGATCAAGACTGGGATTTGTTACTCCGTGTGACGGAGAGGTATCTCAGGGCCCACTCAGTAATACAACATCACAATAAGCTTTGCAAGCAGTGTGACTAAGTGTTGGTCACGGGATCTTGTATTACGGAACGAGTAATGAGACTTGCCAGTAACGAGGTTGAACTAGGTATGGAGATACCGACGATCGAATCTCGGGCAAGTAACATACCGAAGAACAAAGGGAACATCATACGGGATTAACTGAATCCTTGACATAGAGGTTCGACCGATAAAAGATCTTCGTAGAATATGTAGGAACCAATGTGGACATCCAGGTCCCGCCATTGGTTATTGACCGTAGAGGTGTCTCGGTCATGTCTACATAGTTCTCGAACCCGCAGGGTCTACACACTTAAGGTTTGGTGACGTTTCGATAGTATAAAGTTATGTATGGTGGTGACCGAAGTTTGTTTGGAGTCCCGGATAAGATCCTGTATGTCACGAGGAGCTCTAGAATGGTCTGGAGGTAAAGTTCATATATAGGAAGTCCTGTTTTGCTCGCCGGAAAAGTTCCGGGCTTATCGATAGTGTACCGGGAGTGCCGGGAGTGTACCGGGAGACCTCCGGGAGGGGTATTTGGACCCAAGAGGCTTCATGGGCTGTGGGAGAGTGAATATCATCCCTTAGTGGGCTGGTGGAAACTCCCACACAAGGCCCATGTGGCTGGAGAAGAAAACCCAAAAGGAAAAAGGTGGAAAAAGGCAAAAAGGAAAAAAAGGAAGGATGAATCCTAATCCTACTAGGAGTGGAGGAGGTGGACTCCTCCTCTCCTAGTTCGGCCGAAGCCTAGGAGGCTTGGAGGCCAAGCTGCCTCCTCTCCTCCTATATATACTGGTGGTATTGAGGGTTTTTGCACAAGATTTTCAGCCACGTGCTACCCGTTCCTCCAGTGCATAGTTTCTCCTCTAGATCGGTTTTCTGCAGTGCTTAGGCGAAGCCCTGCCGGAATTGCTCCACCACCATCGCCGGAGAGCCATCAGGCTGCCGGAGAACTCTTCTTCCTCTCCACTCCTTCTTGCTGGATCAAGACGGTGGAGATCATCATCAAGCTGAACGTGTGTTGAACGCAGAGGTGCCGTCCGTTCGGTGCTAGATCGGAAGGATCGTGATCAAGTTCGTGAGACGGATCGTGGTCAAGTTCGTGGGACAGATCGTGATCAGATCATGGGACGGATTGTGATTGGATCGCGGGACGGATCGTGATTGGATCGCGGGACGCACGGCGATTTGGATCGCGAAGACGTTCGACTACACTAACCGCGTTTCTTAAACGCTTCCCGCTTAGCGATCTACAAGGGTACGTAGATCCACTCTCCCTCTCGTAGATGCTCATCACCATGGATAGATCTTCGTGTGCGTAGGAATTTTTTTGTTTCCCATGCAACGTTCCCCAACAGAACTTGCACACACTCGTGAAGAAAAAGCATGTCATTGGAATTGAAGGTGTCAAATTCCTCAAGGACCACCTCTGTGGTGCATGTGAGTATGGGAAGATGACCAGATCCAAGCATCCCTCGAAGACAATCATGACCACGACTCGACCCTTTGAATTGCTTCACATGGATCTCTTTGGCCCCACTCATTACTTGATGCTAATAAATTCTTCAACTTTGTATGGCTTTGTCATTGTTGATGATTACTCTCGTTACACTTGGGTGCATATTATTCTGTACAAGTCTGAAGTGCAGGATGTCTTCAGACGATTTGCTTCAAGGGCCTCCACGAACTTCGGTGTCAAGATCAAACATATCAGGAGTGATAATGGGACTGAGTTCAAGAACACCAATCTTGATGAATATCTTGATGAACTTGGTATTACTCATGAGTTATCTGCCCCTTGTACTCCTTAACAAAAACGGCGTCATGGAGCGCAAGAACATGACTCTTGTTGAAATGGCTCGCACCATGCTTGAGGAATGCAAGACTCCTCGTCGCTTCTGGCCTGAGGCAATTGATACTGCATGCCACATCATCAATAGGGTATATCTTCACAAATTCTTCAAGAAGACTTTGTATGAACTTATGACTAGCAAGAAACCCAATGTAACTTATCTCAAAGTCTTCGGTGCAAAATGTTGGATTAGAGATCCTCACCATAGTTCTAAATTTGCACCGAAAGCACATGAAGGTTTTATGCTTGGTTACGGAAAGGACCCGCACACCTACAGAGTCTTCAACTCCTACCACCACAAGGTTGTTGAACCTGTAGATGTGCGGTTTGATGAAACTGACGGCTCCCAAAGAGAGCACCTGCCTTCTATGTTAGATGAACAACCTCCTGAGGAATCCATTAAGCTGAAGGCTACTGAAGACATCATACCCACTGAGGAAGTCATTCCAACAAATGAAGACATTCATGCTGATACACATGAGGAAAATGGCGCTGAAGAAAATCCTTAGCCATGTCAACCTGCTCATCCAAGAGTTGCAAATGAAGTGCAGATTGACAAAATCATTGATGGCATCAATGCACCAGGTCCTCTCACTCGCTCAAGAGCTTCACACTTGACTAACTTTTGTGGGCACTTTGCCTTTGTCTCTATCATAGAGCCCACCAAAGTTGATGAAGCTTTCTAGGAGCCTCAGTGGATTCAAGCTATGCAAGAGAAATTGCATCAATTCAAGCTCAACAACGTGTGGGAACTTGTCAAGTGGTCAGATCCTCGCAAGCACAACATCATAGGTACCAAGTGGATCTACCGCAAAAACCAAGATGAAAATGGCCTTGTGGTAAGGAATAAGGCTCGTCTAGTAGCTCAAGGCTACACACAGGTTGAAGGAATTGACTTTGATGAAACTTTTGCACGTGTTGCTAGACTTGAAGCTATTCGCATATTGCTTGCTTATGCTAACCATCATGATATCATCTTATATCAAATGGATGTGAAAAGTGCATTCCTCAATGGTAAGCTTGAGGAAGAAGTATAATTTTCTCAACCCCCTAATTTTGAAGACCCTAAGCATCCTGACAAAGTCTTAAGACTCAACAAGGCCCTCTGGTGTCGCTAGCCTTGCTCTCGCTACTGCTTTCGTTAGAAAGTCCATCTTCAACGATGAAGAATATAACTACTCCAACGAGTCTGACGTCAGCAATGATGATTATGCTCCCACCTATTGCTTCATGGCAAAAGGCTCAAAGGTACACAAACATCATTCCTCATCTCAATCAAGTGAAGGTGAATCTGATGAATATGTGAAACCTAGCTATGCTAGACTTGTTAAAATTGCCACTAAGCGACAAAGTGCACTTGAAAAGCTTCAGAAAATGCTAGACAAAAGCGATGATCTGTTGAACTATGAAGTGGATTGGACTCAAACTATGTCTGACGATCTCAAAAGTCTTCAGACAAAGTATGATAACCTTCAGAGTCATCATAACGACCTCTTAGCCGATCATGAGAAGCTTTCTTATGAATTTCTTCAATGAAAGCAAGATCTTGAGAAACTGAGGGTGTCACATGAGGATCTCCAAAGGGAAAACGATTCCTTACAGGCTCAACAGATCAATACCGCTCAGGAAGAATTTGTTCCACCTTGTTTGAAATGCATCGAACATGAAACTGCTAATTCTTCACCTGAATGTTCAAATGCTTCTATTGCTGCAAATTCTTCAACTATTCCCGTGGTCTTAAATTCCACATCTGAGGATACTACAAGTATCACTGATGACAATGCAGGGTTGAAGGAATTGTATGTGACAGACATGTACAAAAGTCTCAAAGGGCATCAAACCCTTTGCGATGTCCTCAAAAAGCAGATTCTGAACAATAACCCTAGGAAAGAGGGTATAGCCTTTGTGAGGAAACTCAACGCTAATGGATCCTACTGGACACCTGAGCAGTACCCCAAAACCTCATGGGTTGCTGCAAAAGGACCTCCTGTAGATCCATCCACTTTATCTGGCTTTACGTGGGAAACTTCATATTCCTCTGATGAGTCACTTGACTCCAACTACAAATTCTTCAAAAATCAGAAAGATGAAGTATTTGCTAGATTTGTTGGAACTAACTGTAGGAACGGTTCTCCTATGAAGAAAATCTGGGTTCCCAAGAGCTACCTACAAAATCATCAAGTGAATGTCCTCACGACATCACTCATGAAGAATAGGAACCCCAGATCAAATTCCTCATATGGACCAAAGTCTTCACTTGGACCAAATTCCTCAAATGGTCAAAAATATCATTCTCGCGCTAATGCTTCTGTTTCGCAGGAAAAATCTAAGAGTTATGAATATGTGCATTATTCTTCAAACCATTATGTTCATAAGTCCTCGAAGAATTTCTCTGCTTATTCATTTGAGTACTCTAATCCTCGCCCTGTGAAAGAAGCACACTTACTTCAATGCCTCCTTTCTCACATGATGCTCGCAGAATGATGAACTCTTTGCCACCCCTCCAGATGTGGGTGGTGAAGAAATTGAACTAATTTCTTATGCATGGTCAGGTCTCCAGATGAAACTGAACATCTGATGAACTTGCTGGAGACCTGAGTAAATGCTTGAAAGGACGCAAGCTAACCATGATGAAATGAATTCCTCATTTCTCACGTCCTCACACTACTTGCTTACTATCTTGTGTGATGAAATCCTATCTGATGAAATTGATGTCATATTCTTCACTCTGAAGCATATGAGTTCGTAAGTTGTACTAATTCATCTGCAAGATGATACTCCAAAAGCTACTGAGTGGGTCCTCAATAGTGAATGCACAAACCACATGACTGGTGACAAGAATCTACTGATGAATTTGCCACTCACTCCATCTCCTCTGAAGCATATCACCTACGCAGACAAAGGAAAAAAGCAAGGTATTGGGACTGGTAAGGTTGCTATCCCAAAGGACCAAACCATGGATAAGGTGATGCTTGTTGAATCGTTTGGGTTCAACCTTATGTTTGTCTCAATGCTTTGTGATCTTGATATGATCGTCGTTTTTGGAAAATATCATTGTGTTGTCATGATGGAATCTAACAATTCCAATGTCTTCGAAGGCTTTAGGAGGGGAGACTTGTATATTGTTGATTTCTCTATAGGTCCTCAACCTGCCACTTGCTTACTTGCAAAGTCTTTACAAGGCTGGCTGTGGCATCGATGACCTGGACATGCGGGTATGAGGAACTTGCACATGCTCGTGAAGAAAAAGCACGTCATTGGCATCAAGGGTGTCAAATTCCTCAAGGACCACCTCTGTGGTGCATGTGAATCTGGAAAGATGACCAGATCCAAGCATCCCTCGAAGACAATCATGACCACGACTCGACCCTTTGAATTGCTTCACATGGATCTCTTTGGCCCCACTCATTACTCCATACTAACAAATGCTTCAAGTTTGTATGGCTTTGTCATTTTTAATGATTACTCTCGTTACACTTGGGTGCATATTATTCTGTACAAGAATGATGTGCAGGATGTCTTCAGATGATTTGCTTCAAGGGCCTCCACCAACTTCAGCGTCAAGATCAAGCATATTAGGAGTGATAATGGGACTGAGTTCAAGACCACTAATCTTGATGAATACCTTGATGAACTTGGTATTACTCATGAGTTGTCTTCCCCTTATACTCCTCATCAGAATGGCGTTGTGGAGCGCAAGAACAGGACTCTATAACTGAGATGGCTTGCACCATGCTTGATGAATACAAGACTCCTCGTCGCTTCTGGCCTGAGGCAATTGATACTGCATGGCACATCATCAATAGGGTATATATTCACAAATTCTTCAAGAAGACTTCGTATGAACTTATGACTGGCAAGAAACCCAATGTAAGTTATCTCAAAGTCTTAAGTGCAAAATGCTGGATCAGAGATCCTCACCATAGTTCTAAGTTTGCACCGAAAGCACATGAAGGTTTTATGCTTGGTTACGGAAAGGACTCGTACACCTACAAAGTCTTCAACACCTACCATCACAAGGTTGTTGAAACTGTAGATGTGTGGTTCAATGAAACTAATGGCTCGCAAGGAGAGCACCCGCCTTCTGTGTTAGATGAACAGTCTCCTGAGGAATCCATCAAGCTGAAGGCAACTGAAGATATCATACCCACTGAGGAAGTCATTCCAACGAATGAAGACTTTCATGTTGACACACCTGAAGAAAATGATCCTGAAGGAAGTCCTCAGCCACGTCAACCTGCTCATCCTAGAGTTGCAAATGAAGTGCAGATTGACAAAGTCATCGATGACATCAGTGCACCAGGTCCCCTCACTCGCTCAAAAGCTTCACATTTAACAACTTTTGTGGGCACTTTTCCTTTGTCTCTATCATAGATCCCACCAAAGTTGATGAAGCATTCAAGGAGCCTGAGTGGATTCAAGCTATGCAAGAGGAATTGCATTAGTTCAAGCTCAACAACGTGTGGGAACTTTTCAAGCGGACAGATCCTCGCAAACATAACATCATAGGTACCAAGTGGATCTACCGCAACAAGCGAGATGAAAATGGCCTTGTGGTGAGGAATAAGGCTCGTCTTGTAGCTCAAGGCTACACACAGGTTGAAGGAATTGACTTTGATGAAAAGTTTGCACCTGTTGCTAGACTTGAGGCTATTTGCATATTGCTTGCTTATGCTAACCATCATAATATCATCTTATATCAAATGGATGTGAAAAGTGCATTCCTCAATGGTAAGCTTGAGGAAGAAGTATATGTTGCTCAACCCCGAGGTTTTGAAGACCCTAAGCACCCTGACAAAGTCTTCAGACTCAACAAGGCCCTCTATGGCCTCAAGCAGGCCCCTCAGGCGTGGTACGACACTCTTAAGGAATTCCTCATGAAGAAATGCTTCAAAGCCGGTTCAATCGACCCCACTCTTTTCACAAAATCCTATGACAATTAACTGTTCATATGCGAAATATATGTGGATGATATTATCTTTGGCTGTATTGACAAACGTTACAGTGATGAATTTTCCTATATGATGAGTGAAGAATATCAAATGTCTATGATGAGAGAGTTGAAATTCTTCATAGGTCTTCACATTCGTCAGCAAGACAACGGCATCTTCATCTCACAAGAGAAATACCTCAAAGATGTTCTGAGGAAATTCGACATGCAAGATTGCAAAGGCATCAAAACTCCAATGCCTTCAAAAGGCCACCTCTGCACTGATGAAAATGGTAAAGATTTCGATCAAAAGGTATACCGCTCCATGATTGGCTCATTATTGTATCTATGTGCACCTAGGCCTGATATTATGCTGAGTGTTTGCATGTGTGCCCGATTCCAAGCAACACCGAAGGAATCACACCATAAGGTTGTGAAACATATTCTTCGATACTTAGCTCACACACCAACACTTGGATTATGGTATCCCAAGGGCTCAAATCTTCACCTCGTCGGATACTTTGATGCTGACTATGCTGGAGATCATGTGGATCGCAAGTCAACCTCGGGGACATGTCATTTCCTCGGACGATCCCTAGTCTGTTGGTCCTCGAAGAAGCAGAGCTGCATCTCACTCTCTACTGCTGAAGCTGAGTACATTGCTGCTGGCTCATGCTGTGCTCAGTTACTATGGATGAAGCAAACCCTCAAGGACTATGGCATCAAGTTGAAGAATGTGCCTCTCTACTGTGACAACGAGAGTGCCATCAAGATTGCTTACAACCCAGTTCAGCACTCCAAGACCAAGCACATCCAGATTCGTCATCACTTTCTTCCAGATCATGTACTCAAGGGTGAAATCTCCATCGACCACATCCCCACTGAAGAACAACTGTACGATATCTTCACCAAGCCCTTGGATGAAAAGAGATTTTGCAAGTTGCGGTGTGACCTAAATATCTTAGAATCTTCGAATGTTCTTTGAAGAAGGACACACATCCTAACACTTATGCAAAATTGATGACTTTGATGTGCAACACACGAAGTAACGTTTTTCTTCAATCAATGAAGAATAACCCTCTAAGCATGAAGAAATTAATGAAGAATTTGATTCTCAGAACCCTACGACAATTGTACGCGGTGTCTGAAATCATCATTCTTATACGGTGGGTCACGCCACCAACCAAAGTTGAAATTCTTCAAAATTGG
Source organism: Hordeum marinum (assembly GCA_022496015.1). Classification (NCBI taxonomy): domain Eukaryota; kingdom Viridiplantae; phylum Streptophyta; class Magnoliopsida; order Poales; family Poaceae; genus Hordeum; species Hordeum marinum. The sequence goes on from CM039675.1 coordinate 416,819,838, forward strand.
GTTTTTCGTCATTTTTGCAAATTCTTCAAATTATCAAATTCCTCAATTTGCAAATTCCTCAACTTTTCAAATTCCTCAACTTTTCAAATTCTTCAAACTTTGAACTCATATTCTTCATTGACTATATATATATATATATTTGAGTTTTTAATGTCCTCACCAGCGTTCACTTATTGCTAATTCTTCAAGTTGATTTTCGTCTAAGTGAATGTGATCGGACCCTTTCCCCTCTATGCTAAACTCAACCCACTCTGTTCACAAATTCTTCATATGCGTTCTACTATGAAACTTGTTCAAAGTCTTCACTGTGTCCTTGACAGCTGAAGAATTTGCGAACGAAAACTATGAAATTTTCACTATCAAAATTTTTAGTGGTTCCCACTCAAACGGTTCCGATTCCCATGACTGGATAACCCATGACCCCCCATAATCTCCTCTACTCAGAACATGGGTGACACCTGTCGCGTGGAGAGCAAGGGTCAAGGGCAATCTTGTCCAAAATCTTCGAGCATATTGGTTTTCACTCCCTCTATAAATACCCTCTCCCCTTCAACTGTGCTCGGTTACTCCTCATCTCATCCCTCTCTCGAGCTCCAACCTAGCGCCGCCGCTAAAGTCATCGTCGCCGGTGAGGAAGAGCTTCACTACCTCGCCCTCGTCGTCGCCGTACTTGCATCGGCCGCAGAAGTCCTCATCCCGCCGCTACTATAGCTGTCTCCCTCTGCCAAGCTAGGGCGTGGGAGATCTGAACGGACGAACTTCCCAATATCATCTCTTGTTCGTCGTGTTCTTCACCAGGGTAAATAACATTTATTTTTACTGCCCTTGTTTGATCCTCAAATGCTCTTCATATTCCTCAAAAGGTGTTTATTCTTCATGAACCTTATTCTAAAAGCACCTTACATCTTCACATACCTGATGTTTTTCCCTAAGTAATGATTTTCTTCAAGATTCCTCAATTGTGTGAATCCTCAAAATTTTCACAACTCTGGAACCTGAGACAAAGAACACTTAGTGAAATTCCTCAAGACACCCATGGTCAAATTACTCTCGCCTATTTTATTTAGAAAAATTTCTGAGAACGCATATGACCTCTTCAAATTCCTCGCACCTATACTCTGTTCACAGGTACAACATGTCCGCTGATGAATCACTAGGTTCTCATCAACTTAACTCATTTGCAGCGCTCCTTGAGGAAACACCGTGTACTTCTTCAGAGTCCTCAAGAGTTCAAATTCCTCAAGTGAAGAAAATGGCTGACGAAAAGAAACCTCAGAAAGGTGGAAAGAAGCCAGATGTGTACACTGCCATTGAGATCCCAGATGACGTGTATGAGGAATACTGCACACCCGATGAAGAAACTCATGGCAAAGAAACGACCAAGCAGAGAAAAATTCGTCTGCAGAAAATTGAGAGGAGATGGGCAAGGGAATGGAAGGAGTATCGTTATGTAAGTCCAAAATACATGATGAAATTTGCAGTAAAACCTCCTTGTAGTAGGCCTCCCCTTGCTCCAAATCAAATTGCTGATCCCACTAGCATCAAGACTGGTGAGGACTTTCCTCACATGTGGGAGAAGCAGCAAGCCAAGCTGGCGAAGAAAGCCAAAGAGGCAGTGAAGAAATTCAATGAAGATTCTGCTGCTGCCTCTGCCGGAGCCTCTGCAAGTGCTCTGAAGAAAATCATGAGGAAGAAATCTGCATTGAAGACAAGTTCTTCAACCTCAGAACCTTCACAGCAGATCCCTCAAGGTCAAAGGCCTCGGCTACAAAGTCTTCAGCTGCTGGAACGGTTGCTGCTCTATCTTCTACGACATCTTCAACTAGCCCTTCTGCGTTGAAGCTGAAGAAAACCGCTGGACAAGGTCAAAGACCAAGTCCTCACTCAAGCAAGGCTGTGGTAACCATACCCTCAAGTTCTAAGGATGATGATGATGAAGCTGATGATGAGGAATTGGAAGAAATCATCAAGCACAGTCAGCAAAAGGCTGCTATAGCAAAGGGCATCTTTGTTCCTCTCATGCTGGATCCCAAGATGATCCTCAACTTCATCGATATATGGCATGAAGACCCAAACACCCCACTTTCTTCACTAAATCTGCCTCTTGGAGTGGATCATGTCCTCACCCACTTCATCTCTGAAGAAAAATGGAAGAGAGAGCAAGCTCTGAGAGCTAAGAGGAACAGGGTTCGGAAAGAAAAGTTTCTGAGAGACAATGTGATGAATCTGACCCCAAATCAACTCGTCACTGTTCAGTTTGAAATTCGCACATTCTCTGAGGATCAAGAGAGATATGATGCTGAAAGGAAGGGCACCAAGGTGAGATTCGTCAGGGCTGCTCAAGCTGCAGTGAAGGATCACAACACTAGGGTTGCTTCTCGTCGCAACCACAAAATCCTCAGGCTGATGAAATTCCTCAAGCTGCTCATGAAATTTCTCAGCCTAATGAAACTGCTGATGGAAATGCTTCTCCACCAGAAGCAACTGCCAGTGCTGCTAAGGAAACTCAGACCACTGATGATCATGCCAGGACAACCACCACTGTTGTGCCTGAAGAAACTGAAAGGCCAGCTGAAGCTTTTGCTGCGCCTGAAGAAACTGAAGACACCAGGGCGGCTGCATCAGTCGTTCCTGAAGAAACTGACACTGCTGAGGAAAAGACTCTTAAGAGAAAAGCATCAGATTCAGAAACCTCAGCCGTGAAGAAGTTGAAGACTATGCCAAGTTCTTCAACTGGACCTATTGATGCTACACCAATTTCCTCAGCACCTGCCTACGAAATTGTACCATTTGGGGTGGAATATGTCATCCCAGATGAAGATGACGATCATTCTGCTGCTTCGACAGAGCAGATTGATGAAGAAATTGAAGATGAAGACATTGCTTCAACTCCAAAGGTATCATCACCCCATCCCCAGTTCATTGCTGAAGAGGCCGGAGTTGAAGAAATTGATGAGGACGTAGACATTGGCAATACAACGCCTATCATCAATGATGAATATTGGGAATCAGCACACCCAAATTCACCAATGACTACTCCTTTGACACAGATTTCTCAGTCGCCTGCTTTGACTGATGAAATACATGAAGAATCTACCAATCTGAACACGCAAGTCACTGAAGAAATTCCAGCTACAACGGCTGATGATCTTGATGCTCCCGCCGCAACTGAGGAACCAACTCTCCAAATCGTTCTGTCTGAAGGTGTTCCTCCCATGCCAATGGAGATTAAGGGGCGCTTCAAGCCAAATCTTCAAACGAAGCCAAGAATGCCATTCAAAGGCTCAGTGCGCCCCAAATTCCTCAAGATCGATTTCTTCAATGAACGTATGTTCTTCACTAGTCCAAATCCCTATGACCTTGCAAGGGCCGATCGCAACAGATTCTGGATGGCAACACAGCTCAACTACTATGCATCAGTTCTTTTTGAGAAGAAGAAAGTCTTCGAGCACCACCAAATTCCTCATGCTAACATGGAAACCCTTCCATCATTCACACCGGTGCTCCAGGTTCTTCATGATGTAGGCATTCTCCCATTCTGCATCGACATCTGCGACTAGAATGAAGACCTCATTCTTCAGTTCCATGCCACATTGCATATCAATGAAAATGCTTCAGACGTCAACTCCTGGATATTGGACTGGATGACATGATCAACACACTTCACTGCTCAAGCTTCTGAATTGCTTCAGTGTGTACCAGTTCCAATTCCCTCAGATGAAGCTCGTAAACTATTTGATGAGCCTGCACTTCCAAATCAGCTGATGCAAGTGTTGATGAAGACATTGCCTCCTGGAAAGCCTCAACGAAAAACCTTCCTTGTGAAGGATCTGCTATATGTGCCCAGGACTGTCTACCGTATACTCACAAATACGCCTTCAAGTGAAGCCTTTGGAAATCTCTTATGGTTCAGACAAGTTCTTCAGTGACAGAGACGAAGTTCTTCTGGTCTCTGAGGAAATTGACCTGACTGAGGAGTTAGGATTTCTCCAGTGCGAATTGCCTACAAGTGACGAACATGATATGTCTGAGAACTTTCATAGTTCGAAAATCCGACCGTTGCTGTGCTTAGCGCCAGCTGTCCCCAATCACAAATATCCACATAATGGTCATATCATTAGGGGCATTTATGTCATATCATGTCAGGTTGCACCCTGGCTATAAATAGCCACCCCCACAACCACTAGTTGGTTGGCTGCTCCGAGAGAGAACTGACACTTGTCATTTGAGAGCAACCCATCCTCCGAGGACTTTGAGTGAAAATCATCAATGATGAAAAACCCACAACCAAACCACCAAACCCAAAGTGATTGAGCATCACTGAAGAAATTCCTATGTGGAACTGACGCTTGTTACCTTTGAGGACCGTGCATCCTCCAGACGGTTAGGCGTCATGGTCTAGTGCTCCTGCAGTCAATTGGGGATCACGAAGTGACCTTGGTCTAGAGCATCCAGCAGTAAATTGTGGATCGCCGGGTGACCAGTTTGTGAGGATTTTGGAAGTCTACCCTGAAGACTTACCACAAGTGTTGGGCAAGGACTGCGTGACCTTAGCTCAAGGAGAATACGGTAAGGACTGTGTGTCCTCTGGTTTAAATACCAGGCCGCTCCAAACCAGACGTACGACTGTCACAGCAGTTGGAACTGGGTCATCAAATCATTGTCGTTATCAAGCTACCTGGTTCTATTTCCTCAACCCTTTGATTTCCTCGTATAACTGTGATGAAATTGAATTTTACTATTTGAAGAATTTGACTGAAGACTTTCACAATTTCCTCACCTCAAATTCTTCAAGTCACCTTGTTCCTCACCTGCTTATCCTGTATCACGCTACTTTTAATTTGTGCATGTTTTATTTCATCAAGATGATTATGCTGTCACTGTGTTCCTCATGCACTTGAGTACTTATTCCGCTGCTAGTTATTCATCACATTTCAAATTCCTCAAGCGATGAATTTGTAAAAATCGCCTATTCACCCCCTCTAGTCGATATAATGCACTTTCAGTTATGTCCTCCTCGGGAACCTTCCCGACTTCTTTTTTCCTTCCATCTTGTTTTCGAAGATAAAAAAATTCAATATATATGCCCAATTGTCTTGACTACCGCATCGTGGAAATACTCTATGTTCTTGTTTTGTGTTGTCTTCTTGTCAAATATTGATCTCCATGGCTCCACCAAGTTCCCCCATGGACAGGTTCTTTGAGAAGGTCATCAATGCGTATTTTTCAGTGGTGACGAAGACCCTGAATCCATTGAGATGCGTGAGGGGTGCTCCACATCCGAGACGTTCATGGGCACAATAGGACGGCAAGCATGGAGGCCAGGCTTGAAGCGGTGGAACAAGACATCTTCAATTGCCAAGGGATGGTGGAGCGTGGACTTAGTGCCAATCACTCCGTGATCACGGAATTCACCCATGATCATATGGTGGATGGTCGTTCCATGAAGGACATTGTCTGCACCTTCAACGAGCAAATCAATTTTCTACAAACTCAAATTTATGATCTTCAAAACCAGGTTTTTGAACATGAAGCAAGATTTAAAGGCATGAGTTTAGCTGTCAGTTGCAAGACTTAGGGGACTCGTGTATCAACTTTTGATGGTGATCCCTTACCTTGGAAGCTGGAGGACAAACCTACTACCTCATCATCACTGATACGTCTCCAATGTATCTATAATTTTTTCTTGTTACATGCTGTTATATTATCAATCTTGGATGGTTTATATTCATTTTATAGCAACTTTATATCATTTTTTGGGACTAGCCTATTGACATAGTGCCAAAGTGCCACTTGTTGTTTTTTGCTTGTTTTTTACTTCGCAGAAAATTAGTAACAAATGAAGCCCAAATACCGTGAAACTTTTTGAAGAATTTTTTCGGGGCAGAAGACACCTGATGGGCCAAATAAGTGTCGGAGAGGAAGGCCGAGGTGGGGAACACCCACCAGGGTGCGCTAGAGGCCCTAGCGTGGCCTGGTGGGTGGTGCCCACCTTAGGACCCCCCTCCACCGGCTATCACCTCTATAAATTCTCAAATATTCAGAAAACCCTAGTGGAGACGACGAAACACAATTCCAACCACTACAAGTTCCAGAACCTCGAGATCCAATCTAAAACCATCACGGAGGGGTTCATCTTCATCATAGGTGCCTCTTCGATGATGTGTGAGTAGTCCACCATAGACCTACGGGTCCGTAGGCAGTAGCTAGATGGCTTCCTCTCTCTCTTGATTCTCAATACAATGGTCTCCTGGAGACCTATTTGATGTAATTACTTTTGTGGTGTGTTTGTTGGGATCCGAGAATTTTGAGTTCATGATCAGTTTCTATCCATGAATATGATTTGAGTCTTCTTTGATCTCTTATTTGCATGATTACTTATAGCCTCATATTTCTTCTTCGAATCTTTGGTTTAGTTAGGCCAACTAGATCAATTTTTCTTGCCATGGGAAGAGGTGCTTTGTGATGGGTTTGATCTTGTAGTGTTCTTTTCTAGTGACAGAAGGGGCAACAAGGCACACATGTATCGTTTCTATTAAGGAAAATAAGATGGGGTCTATTCCTACATGAATAGATCTTGTCTACATCATGACACTATTCTTATTGCATTACTTTGTTTTCCCATGAACTTAATACACTAGATGCGTGCTGGATAGCGGTCGATGTGTGGAGTAATAGAAGTAGATGCAGAATCGTTTCGGTCTACTTATCTTGGACGTGATGCCTATATAATGATCATTGCTTGGATATCGTCATGATTATTTGTTCTTCTATCAATTTCCCAACAATAATTTGTTCACCCACCATGCGCTATACTCATGAGAGAAGCCACTAGTGAAACCTACGCCCCCGGGTCTACTTTTCCAACATATTGCTTTCGGATCTACTATTTTGCCGTTTTGTTTTCAGATCTATTAATTTGAAAAATTCAAAAATACCTTGTTGCACTTTTTGTTAACCTATTTTATTTTGTGTTCTTGCAAGATCTATTTGCCAAAACTATCACTACCTAATCTATCTTTTTATTGTTGAGAGCTTAACAACCTCTCTTACGTGTCGGGTTGCAAGTATTTGTTATATGTGTGTAGGTGTTGTTTGTTGGGGAACGTTGCATGGAAAACAAAAATTTTCCTATGTACACATAAGATCTATCTATGGTGATGAGCATCTACGAGACGGAGAGTGGATCTACATACCCTTGTGGATCGTTAAGCGAAAGTGTTAAGAAACGTGGTTGATGTAGTCGAACGTCTTCGCGATCCAAATCGCCGAGCGTCCCGCGATCCCATCATGATCCATCTCGCGATCTTGATCATGATACGTCCCGCGATCCCATCACAATCTGTCTTGCCATCTTGATCATGGTCCTTCCGATCTAACGTCGAACGGATGACACCTCCGCGTTCAACACACGAACGGCTTGATGACGCCTTCACCTCCTCGATCCACCGAGCGATGGTGAAGTAGTAGATGAGTTCCGACAGCATGACAACGTGGTGACGGTGTTGGTGAAGAACAATCTCCGCAGGGCTTCGCCAAGCACAACGGAAACTATGACAGAGGATAAACTAGAGGGACGGGGTTGCCGACACAGGGCTTAGGGTTTCTTGATGTGTTCCAAGTGCTAGCCCCGCCGCTTTATTTATATGCTGAGCCTTGGTGTCGAAACTTGGAGAAAAATCCTCATCAAGGTCAGTTTTCCCGCAAGGCAAGAGTCCTCCTCAGACTCCAGGACCAAACGCCGAGGTCCTCGGCGTCTGGCCCCAGACGCCAGGGTCCCTGGCGTGTGGCCCTTGGCCTTCGCAAAAAACCTTTTACACCTTCCTAAAGCCTCATGGTCTTTACCCCTTGGCCCAAATAAAGTGTTCTTGTACCCCGAACATTTCGGGAAACAACCAAAACTATTTCGGTGAATTCCGGAACTCTTCCGGAGACAAAACACTATTATCCCATATATCAATCTTTACCTTCGTACTATTCCGGAGCTTCTCGTCATGTCCGGGATCTCATCCGGGACTTCGAACAACTTTCGGTCACCAACATAATAACTCAACTATACTTATATCGTCACCAAACGTTAAGTGTGTAGACCCTGCGGGTTCGAGAACTATGCAGACATGACCGAGACACCTCTAAAGTCAATAACCAATAGCGGGACCTGGATGCCCATATTGGTTCCTACATATTCTATGAAGATATTTATCGGTTGAACCTCTATGTCAAGGATTTAGTTAATCCCGTATAATGTTCCCTTTGTTCTTCGGTATGTTACTTGCCCGAGATTCGATCGTCGGTATCTCTATACCTAGTTCAATCTCGTTACAGGCAAGTCTCTTTACTCGTTTCGTAATACAAGATCTTGTGGCTAACACATTAGTCACTTTGCTTGCAAGGCTTGTTGTGATGTCGTATTACCGAGTGGGCCCTGAGATACCTCTTCGTCACACGGAGTAACAAATCCCAGTCTTGATCCATGCCAACCCAATAGACACCCTCGAAGGTACCTGTAGAGCACCTTTATAGTCACCCAATTATGTTGTGACGTTTGATACACACAAGGTACTCCTCCGGTGTCAGTGAGTTGCATGATCTCATGGTCATAGGAACATATACTTGACATGCAGAAAACTGTAGCAATAAACTGACACGATCATATGCTACGTTTATAGTTTGGGTCTTGTCCATCACATCATTCTCCTAATGATGTGATCCCTCAAATAACATCTCATGTTCATGGCTAGGAAAACTTAGCTATCTTTGATTAACGAGCTAGTCTACTAGAGGCATACTAGGGACACAGTGTTGTCTATATACCCACACAAGTATTTAATTTCCAATCAATACAATTATAGCATGGATAATAAACAATTATCACGAACAAGGAAATATAATAATAACTAATTTACTATTGCCTCTAGGGCATATTTCCAACAGTCTCCCACTTGCACTAGAGTCAATAATCTAGTTCACATCACCATGTGATTGACATTGTTATGAATCTAACACCCAACGAGTTCTGGGGTTCGAACATGCTTTGGATGTGAGAGAGGTCTTTAGTCAACGGGTTTGCAACATTCAGATCCGTGTGTACTTTGCAAATCTCTATGTCATATTGTAGACACTACTACCACACCCCACTTGGAGCTATTCCAAATGGCTGCTCCACTGTACGTGTCTGCTACTCAGAGTCATCCGGATTGGTGTTAAAATTTGCATCGACGTAACCCTTTACGAAGAAGTCTTTATCGCCTCCATAACCGAGAAATATTTCCTTAGTCCAATAGTTACTAACGATATTTTTGACCGATGTCTAGTGATCCACTCCTGGATCACTCTTGTACCCCTTGACACACTCATGGCAAGGCACACATAGGTGCGGTACGGTGTTGAGCATCAGTTGGAAATTTTCCTTAGTATTACCTCAGCCCCCTTTAACAGTACGGTGTTTCCTATGACTCAAAGAAGGGAAATGAAACAACAAAAACAAAAGTCTTCACACTTCATAGTCCTCGTTCATATCTTCAAGGTCACACCAACTTCTTCATTTTCAAAGTCTTCAGGGAATACCAAAGTCTTCAGCAAAGTCTTCACAAAGTCTTCACCAAAGTCTTCAGTTGAAGACATACATTTTTGGGGGTTGATAATCTCCGAATATATCAAACTCCTCATCAACTTATAAAGCCTATGTACACTCACAAAGACATTAGTTCCTTAACCAATAAGTCTTCAATACACCAAAATCACTAAGGGGCACTAGATGCACTAACAATCTCCCCCTTTTTGGTGATTGATGAGAAATAGGTTAAGTTTTCAATGGGGATAATACTATGGAGTGTAATTACTTAGTTTGGGGAATTTGATTGCAAGACATAGAAGAACTTCCCCTGAAGATGTGCATATTTGAGAAATTTGCTTTGGACTGAAAATGCACATGGCAGGTTAAAAACATGGAGAACTCCCCCTATATCTTGTAATTCATACACGCATTTAACGTATGATATGAAGAATTTTAAATGCATGATGAAATGGTGTATGACGTAATTCAGCATGCATGCATTGAGATACTTTAGGAAATAAGCATGCGTCAAGTAGTTCAAAAGAGTCAGATCACCATCGAACTTTAAGTTTACAACTGAACCAACAAAAGCTTCAGAAGAGCAAGAGTTGTAACTTAAACAAAAAATATAGCCCATATATAAAGACCCGCTTGAAGACTAACTCAAATTTTCTCCCCCTTTGTCATCGAAGACCAAAAGGGACAAAAAAATGAGGACTAACGTCCCTTGAAGAATTTCATCTTGTTAGTGAAGGAGTGCCAGTGTTGTCGGGGTCGTTTGTCGATGCAGGGTCTGCCGCAGTGTCGTCAACGTCCTCAGCATCATCTGTCTCACGTGATGAAGAATATGAACTTGTGACCATCAAAGGAACTTGAACTTTCTTGAATTTCTTCTGTGGTTGATGAGCCTAGTCAAGATTTTCCTCAAGGTCGAGCTCCTTCAGTTCTTCAGGAGTCTTGAGGTGAGACAGAATGGCCCAAGTGCGGTTGAGGATTTCATACACATAGTAATGATTTTTCTTCACAGAGTTCTGCATCACTGTCATGTTCTGAACAATGGAAGCCAACTGACGCTTCACCCACTTGTGATTGCGATCGACCTTCTGATGAATACTTATGAGTATCTCATGATCAGTCATCACACGAGGGGCAGGCTCTTGAGGTTTTTGAGCTGAGGCCTTTGCTTCTGAGTCCTGGGTTGCAGTGTCATCATTGGTGGAGAAGGATGCAGCTTTGAGAAACTATCCATCCAATGGACGAGTGCCTTCATCAATGACAGCCTTGCCTTTTCCTTCAACTGAGGCAATTGTGCTCTTGAGGACTTCAATCAGAGGCAAGTAGCCGAAGTGATTCTGGAAGTCCGCCTTGAAGGGAATTGAAGACCTTGATCTGATGAACTTCATGGTCCAAGGAGCATAAGGCTTCAGTTCAAACGGGGCTTGAGCAGCATTCGCTAATGTCCTCATGAAGAAATCATGGAAGTTGATGGGAATCCCATGAATGATGTTGAACAACATATTCTTCATGACTCCCTCTACTACTTCTTCTTCAGAGTTGTGGCCCTTCTGAGGACATAGGGTATTGGTGAGAATGCGGTAGACCATCCTGGGCACATAAAGCAAATCCTTCACAAGGAAGGTTGTCCTCTGAGGTTTTCCTGGAGACAAGGGCTTCATTAGCACTTGCATCAGTTGATTGGGTAGTGCAGGTTCATCAAACAAGCGGCATGCATCTTCTGAGGGAATTGGGATAGGAACTGAGTGAAGCAATTCAGATACTAGAGCTGTGAGGTGAGTAGATCCGGTCATCCAGTCCAAGAGCCAGGAGTTGATGTCAGAAGCATCACCTGTGATGTGCACTGTGGCATAGAATTGAAGAATTAGCTCTTCATTCCAGTCGCAGATATCCACACAGAAGGGAAGGATCCCTGCATCATGAAGAACTGAAAGCACTGGTGTGAAGGATGGAATTGTTTCCATATCAGCATGAGGAATTTGGTGGTGCTCGAAGACTTTCTTCTTGTCGAACAAAACTGACGCATAGTAATTCATCTGAGTTGGAGTCCAGAATCTTGTTTGACCGGACCTTGCTGAGTCATATGGATTGGGTCAAGTGAAGAAAATGTGCTCGTTGAAGAAATTGGACTTGAGGAATTTGGGGTGCTGTGAGCCTTTGAATGGCATCCTTGGCTTCTGCTGAAGATTTGGCTTGAAGCAGCCCTTAATCTCTTTTGGCATAGCAAGAATTTCTTTAGTCTGAGGAATTTGTGGTGCAGTTTCCTCAGTGGCAGTTGGAGCAGCAAAGTCATCAGCTAATGCAGCTGGAATTTCTTCAGTGGCTTTGGCGGCCAGGTCATCAGATCCTTCATGAATTTCTTCAGTTTGGGCTGGGGAGTGAGGAATCTATGACAGACTAGTAGTCATTGAGGAATTTGGGTGAGCAGTTTCCCAATATTCATCATTGATGACAGGAGTTGTATTGCCAATGTCTACATCCTCATCAATTTCTTCAACGTCGGCCTCTTCAGAAGTGAATTGAGGCTGGGGCAATGATACTAGTGGATTTGAAGCATTTGCTTCAACTTCAATGTCTTCATCAATCTGCTCTGTTGAAGCAGCAGAATGATCTTCTTCATCTTCAGCTTCTGGGATGACATAGTCAACACCAAATGGAATTATCTCATAGGCTGGTGCTGAGGAGATTGGAGTGGCATTTAATGGTTCAGTTGAAGGTTTTGGCAGAGTCTTGAACTTCTTCACGGCTGAGGAATCTGAAGTTGAAGCTTTTCTCTTTAGTGCCTTCTTCTTAGCAGCCTTAGTTTTCTTCACTTGTGATGCAGAAGGAAGATTGATTGTCTTCACCTTTGATGATTTGGCGAAGTCAGCTGAAGGTGAGGGTGGTACATTTTCTTCAGGCACGACTGATGCAGTCATCCTTGTGGGTTCAGTTTCATCAGGCGCACGAGTGGAGGGTCCCCTGGCAGGTTCTTCAGTGGTCTGACTTTCTTCAGCAGTGCTGGCAGTTTCCTTAGTAGGCTGAGCAGTTTCCTCAGCCTAAGGAATTTGTGGCTGGGAGCGAGATGCAACCCTTGAGTTCTGATCAATGATGACTTCGTCAGTAATGTTGACGAAGTGAACCTTGACGCCTTGCCAATCAGCATAGTATGAATTGAATTCCTCACTGAGGCTTTTGATCTCAGACTGCACCTTCACAAGTTCCTCAGGAGACAAATTCATAACATTCTTCTTCAAGTAATGCTCTTTCTTGTACCGAGCCTTCTTGGTTTGTCTGTTCTTCTCATACTTCCATTTTACTTCAGTTATGAAAGCTGTGAGGACATGATCGGGACCAGGAGGCAGTTTCAAGTCATCAATGGGCATTTTGGGATCCTTGTGCCAGATATCAATGAAGTTAAGCACTTATTTTGGATGAAGCAGAAGAGGAATTTGAGATCCTTTTGCTTCGGCCACTCGTTGTTGCTAGTTTCTAATGATTGCTTCCAATTCCTCATCATCAACTTCATCTGAGGAATCTGATGGTATCGTGAATGCCACCTTCTTGGGTTGAGGACTTGGTCGAATGGCTCGGCCAGCAGTTGCTTTCATTTTCCTCAGGGAAGGATTGCTTGAGGAATGTGCTTGGGCTGAAGAACTTGCTGATGCCCCTAAAGCAATTGAGAATCCTTCAGTCCTTCGGCATGATGCAAGATGCACAGGCGTTGAGGACTTAGCAGCAACAACCAAGGACTGAGCAGCAACCATACCAGCGGCTGAGGCCTTTGAGGGCTGAGGCCTTTGAGCTTGAGGAATCTGATGTGATGATTTTGAAGATGAAGAATTTGGCTTCACAACAGATTTCTTCATCATTGATTTCTTCGGAGCACTTGCAGAGGCTCCGGCAGTGGCAGCAATAGCAGAGTCTTCATTGAATTTCTTCACAGCCTCTTCTGCTTTCTTCGCTAGCTTGGCTTGTTGTTTCTACCATATATGAGGAAAGTCTTGACCAGTCTTGAGACTAGTGGGATCAGCAATTTGATTTTGAGCCAAGGGAGGCCTGCTGCAAGGGGGTTTCACAATGAATTTCATCATGTATTTAGGAGTGACATAACGATATTCCTTCCACTCCTTTGCCCATCTTCTCTCAATTTTTTGCAGTCAAATCTTTCTCTGCTTAGTTGTCTCTTTGCCATGAGTTTCTTCATCACGCATGCAATATTCCTAATATAAGTCCTCTGGAATCTCAAAAGCAGTCTGCACATCAGGCTTCTTTCCACCTGTCTGTGGCTTCTTCCCATCAGCCATTTTCTTTAGTTGAGGATTTTGAACTCTTGAGGACTCTGAAGAAGTGCATAGTTTTTCCTCAAGAAACACTGCAAATGAGTTAAGTTGATGAGAACCTAGTGATTCATCAGCAGACATGTTTGTACCTGTGAACAGAGTATAGGTGCGAGGAATTTGAAGAGGTCATATGCGTTCTCAGAAATTTTTCAATAAAATCAGGTGAGAGGAATCCATGGGTGTATTGAGGAATTTCACTAAGTGTTCTTTGTCTTAGGTTCCAGAGTTGTGCAAATTTTGAGGATTCACACAATTGAGGAATATTGAAGAAAATCATAACTTAGGGAAAGTCATCAAGTGTATGGACAAGTAAGGTGCTTTAGAATGAGATTCTTGAAAAATAAACACCTTTGTGAAGATTTAGAAAAACTTGAAGATCAAACAAGGGAAGTAAAAATAGATTTTATTTACCCTGATGAAGAACACGACGAATTGAGATATGAGATTGAGGAAGTTCGTCAGTCCAGATCTCCCATGCCCTAGCTCGACAGAGGGAGACAGCTACAGTGGCGGCAGGGTGAAGACTTCCGCGGCCGATGCGAGTACGACGACGGCGAGGTCGAGGTAGCGAAGCTCTTCCACACCGACGACGATGAGTTTAGCAACGGCGCTAGGTCGGAGCTCGAGAGAGAGTAGAAGTGAGGAATAACTGAGCACAGTGAAAGGGGAGGGGTATTTATAGTGGAGGTGAAAACCAATCCGTCCGAAGATTTTGGACCAGATTGCCCCTAACCCTTGCTCTCCATGTGACAGGCGTCACCCTCGTTCTGAGTAGTGGCGATAGTGGGGGATCGTGGGTTATCCAGTCGTAGGAATCGGAACCGATTGAGCGGGAACCGCCAAAAAATTTGATGGTGAAAATTTAAAAGTTTCCGTTCGCAAATTCTTCAGCTGTCAAGGACACGGTGAAGACTTTGAACGAGTTTCAAAGTAGAACGCATATGAAGAATTTGTGAACAGACTAGGTTGAGTTTATCATAGAAGGGGAAAGGGTCTGATCACATTCACTTAGAAGGAAAGAAACTTGAAGAATTAGCAATAAGTGAATGTTGTTGAGGACACTGAAAACTCATATATATATAGTCAATGAAGAACAAGAGTTTTACAGTTTGAAGAATTTGAAAAGTTGAGGAATTTGAAAATTTGAAGAATTTGCAAGATGACAAAAAACTCAACTTTGGTTGGTGGCGTGACCCATCGTATAAGAATGATGACTTCAGACACCGCGTACAATTGTCATAGGGTTCTGAGAATCAAATTCTTCATTAATTTGTTCACGCTTAGAGGGTTATTCTTCATTGATTGAAGAAAAACGTTACTTCGTGTGTTGCACATCTAAGTCATCAATTTTGCATAAGTGTTAGGATGGGTGTCCATTTTCAAAGAACATTAGACGATTCTAAGATATTTAGCTCACACCGCAACTTGCAAAATCTCTTTTCATCCAAGGGCTTTGTGAAGATATCGGCCAATTGTTCTTCAGCGGGGATGTGGTCGATGGACATGTCGCCCTTGAGTACACGATCTCGAAGAAAGTGATGACAAATCTGGATGTGCTTGGTCTTGGAATGCTAAATTGGGTTGTAAGCAATCTTGATGGCACTCTCATTGTCGCAGTAGAGAGGCACATTCTTAAGCTTGATGTCGTAGTCCTTGAGGGTTTGCTTCATCCACAACAACTGAGCGCAACATGAACCAGTAGCAATGTACCCAGCTTCAGCAGTAGATAGTGACACGCAATTCTGCTTCTTCGAGGACCAACAAACTAAGGATCGTCCGAGGAATTGACATGTTCCTGAGGTTGACTTGCGATCCACACGATCTCCAGCATAGTCAGCATCAGAGTATCCGACGAGGTCAAGATTTGAGCCATTGAGATACCATAATCCAAGCGTTGGTGTGTGAGCTAAGTATCGAAGAATATGTTTCACAGCCTTATGGTGTGATTCCTTCGGTGTTGCTTGGAATCGGGCACACATGCAAACACTCAGCATAATATCAGGCCTAGATGCACATAGATACAATAATGAGCCAATCATGGAGTGATACACCTTCTGATCGAAATCTTTACCATTTTCGTCAGTGCAGAGGTGGCCCTTTGATGGCATTGGAGTTTTGACACCTTTGCAATCTTGCATGTCGAATTTCCTCAGAACATCCTTGAGGTATTTCTCTTGTGAGATGAAGATGTCGTTGTCTTGCTGACGAATTTGAAGACCTAAGAAGAATTTCAACTCCCCCATCATAGACATTTGATATTCTTCACTCATCATATAGGCAAATTCATCACTGTAACGTTTGTTAGTACAGCCAAAGATAATATCATCTACATATATTTGGCATATGAACAGTTCATTGTCATAGGATTTTGTGAAAAGAGTTGGGTCGAGTGAACCGGGTTTGAAGCCTTTCTTCATGAGGAATTTCTTTAGTGTGTCGTACCACGCCCGAGGGACCTGCTTGAGGCAATAGAGGGCCTTGTTGAGTCTGAAGACTTTGTCAGGATGCTTAGGGTCTTCAAAACCTGGGTGTTGAGCAACATATACTTCTTCCTCAAGCTTACCATTGAGGAATGCACTTTTCACATCCATTTGATATAAGATGATGTCATGATGGTTAGCATAAGCAAGCAATATGCGAATAGCTTCAAGTCTAGCAACAAGTGCAAAAGTTTCATCAAAGTCAATTTGTTCAACCTATGTGTAGCCTTGAGCTACAAGACGAGCATTATTCCTTACCATAAATCCATTTTCATCTTGCTTGTTGCGGTAGATCCACTTGGTACCTATGATTTTATGCTTGTGAGGATCTGGCCGCTTGACAAGTTCCCACACGTTGTTGAGCTTGAATTGATGCAATTCCTTTTGCATAGCTTGAATCCACTAAGGCTCCTTGAATGCTTCATCAACTTTGGTGGGCTCTATGATTGATACAAAATAAAATTGCCCACAAAAGTTAGTCAAATGTGAAGCTCTTGAGAGAGGGTGGGGACCTGGTGCATTGATGTCATCGATGATATTGCCAATCTGCACTTCATTTGCAACTCTTGGATGAGCAGGTTGACGTGGCTGAGGATTTTCTTCAACACCATTTTCTTCAGGTGTATCAGCATGAATGTCTTCACTCGTTGGAATGACTTCCTCAGTGGGTATGACGTCTTCAGTAGCCTTCAGCTTGATGGATTCCTTAGGAGGTTGTTCATCTAACATAGAAGGAAGGTGCTCTCTTTACGAGCCGTCAGTTTCATCAAACCGCACATCTACAGGTTCAACAACCTTGTGGTGGTAGGAGTTGAAGACTCTGTAGGTGTGCGAGTCCTTTCCGTAACCAAGCATAAAACCTTCATGTGCTTTCGGTGCAAATATAGAACTATGGTGAGGATCTCTAATCCAGCATTTTGCACCGAAAACTTTGAGATAACTTACATTGGGTTTCTTGCCAGTCATAAGTTCATACGAAGTCTTCTTGGAGAATTTGTGAAGATATACCCTGTTGATAATGTGGCACGCAGTATCAATTGCTTCAGGCCAGAAGCGACGAGGCGTCTTGTATTCATCAAGCATGGTGCGAGCCATCTCAACAAGAGTCCTGTTCTTGCGCTCCACGACGCCGTTCTGCCTAGGAGTATAAGGGGAAGATAACTCATGAGTAATACCAAGTTCATCAAGATATTCATCAAGATTGGTGTTCTTGAACTCAGTCCCATTATCAGTCCTGATATGCTTGATCTTGACGCCGAAGTTCGTGGAGGCCCTAGAAGCAAATCGTCTAAAGACATCCTGCACTTCAGACATGTACAAAATAATATGCACCCAAGTGTAACAAGGGTAATCATCAACAGTGAAAAAGCCATACAAACTTGAAGAATGTGTTAGTGTGGAGTAATGATTGGGGCCAAAGAGATCCATGTGAAGCAATTCAAAGGATCGAGTCATGGTCATGATTGTCTTCAAGGGATGCTTGGATCTGGTCATCTTCCCAGACTCACATGCACCACAGAGGTTGTCCTTGAGGAATTTGACACCTTCAATGCCAATCACGTGCTTTTTCTTCAGAAGCGTGTGCAAGTTCCTCATACCAGCATGTCCAAGTCATCGATGCCACAACCAGCCTTCTGAGGACTTTGCAAGTAGGCATGCGGCTGGCTGAGGACCTGTAGAGAAATCAACAATGTACAAGTCTCCTCTCCTAAAGCCTTCGAAGACTTTGTAATTGTCAAATTCCATGATTACAACACATCGATATTTTCCAAATACGACAACCATATCAAGATCACAAAGCATTGAGACACCCATAGGGTTGAACCCAAGGGATTCAACAAGCATCACCTTATCCATGGTTTGGTCCTTTGAGATTGCAACCTTACCAAGACCCAATACCTTGCTTATTTCCTTTATCTACATAGGTGATATGCTTCAGATGAGATGGAGCAAGTGGAAAATTCATCAGTAGATTCTTGTCACCAGTCATGTGGTTTGTGCATCCACTATGGAGGACCCACTCAGTAGCTTTTGGAGGATCATCCTGCAGATGAATTAGTACAACTTACGAACTCATATGATTTAGATTGAAGAATATGACATGAATTTCATCAGATAGAATTTCATCACACAAGATAGTAAGCAAGTAGTGTGAGGACGCGAGAAATGAGGAATTCATTTCTACATGGTTAGCTTGCGTCCTTTCAAGAATTTCCTCAGGTCTCCAGCAAATTCATCAGATGTCCAAGTTCATCTGGAGACCTGACCCTGGATAAGAAATTAGTTCAATTTCTTCACCACCCACATATGGAGGGGTGGCAAAGAGTTCATCATTTTGCGAGCACCATATGAGAAGGGAGGCATTGAAGCAAGTGCGCTTCGTTTCACAGGGCGAGGGTTTGAGTACTCATATGAATAAGCAGAGAAATTCTTCGAGGACTTATGAACATAATGGTTTGAATAATAATGCACATATTCATAACTCTTAGATTTTCCCCATGAAACAAAGGTATTAGCACGAGAATGATATTTTTGACCATTTGAGGAATTTGGTCCAAGTGAAGACTTTGGTCCATATGAGGTTGATCTGGGATTCCTGTTCTTCATGAGTGGTGTCGTGGGTACATTCACTTGAAGATTTTGTAGGTAGCTCTTGGGAACCCAGATTTTCTTCACACGAGAACCGTTCCTGCAGTTAGTTCCAACAAATCTAGCAAATACTTCACCTTTCTGATTTTTGAAGAACTTGTAGTTTGAGTCAAGTGACTCATGAGATGAATATGAAGTTTCACAAGTAAAGCCAGATAAAGTGGATGGATCTACAGGAGGTCCTTCTGCAACAACCCATGAGGTTTTGGGGTACTGCTCAGGTGTCCAGTAGGATCAATCAGCGTTGAGTTTCCTCACAAAGGCAACACCCTCTTTCCTAGGGTTCCTGTTCAGAATCTGCTTTTGGAGGACATCGCAAAGGGTTTGATGCCCTTTGAGACTTTTGTACATGCCTGTTACATACAATTCCTTCAACCCTGCATTTTCGTTAGTGATACTTGTGGTATCCTCAGATGAGGAGTTTGAGACCACTGGAATAGTTGAAAAATTTGTAGCAATATAAGCATTTGAACATTCAAGTGAAGAATTAGCAGTATCACGTTCGATGCATTTCAAACAAGGTGGAACAAATTCTTCCTGAGCGGTACTGATCTATTGAGCCAGTAAGGATTCGTTTTCCCTTTGGAGATCCTCATGTGACATCCTTAGTTTCTCAAGATCTTGCTTTCTTTGAAGAAATTCATAAGAAAGCTTCTCATGATCGGCTAAGAGTGCATTATGATGAGTCTGAAGGTTATCATACTTTGTCTGAAGACTTTTGAGATCGTCAGACAGAGTTTGAGTCCGATCCACTTCATCGTTCAACAGATCATCGCTTTTGTCTAGCATTTTCTGAAGCTTTTCAAGTGCACTTTGTTGCTTAGTGGCAAGTTTAACAAGTTTAACATAGCTAGGTTTCACATATTCATCAGGTTCACCTTCACTTGATTCAGATGAGGAATGATGTTTGTGTACCTTTGAGCCTTTTGCCATGAAGCAATAGGTGGGAGCATAATCATCATTGCTGACGTCAGAGTCGTTGGAGTAGTCATTTTCTTCATCGTTGAAGATGGACTTGCTGACAAAAGCAGTGGCGAGAGCAAGACTAGCGACACCAGATTCAGATTCCACCTCAGATTCTTCCTCTTCTTCATATTCTTCAGATTCTTCTTCAGAATCCATTTCCTTGCCAATGAACGCTCGAGCCTTTCTGGAACCATTCTTCTTGTGCTTTGAGGACTTTGAAGATGAGGACTTTGCAGATGAGGACTTTGAAGAATTCTTCTTTTTCTTCGAGTCATCAGAACTATCATCCCTGTATTTCTTCTTCTTCTTTGAATCTTTTTCCCAGAGAGGACAGTCAGAGATAAAGTGACCAGGCTTCTTGCAACGATGACAGGTTCTTTTCTTTTAGTCATCTGAGGAATCTGATTTCCTCAAACCACTCTTTGATGACTTTCCAAATCCACCTCTCCTTGAGAACTTCTGGAATTTCCTCACGAACATTGCTAGCTCCTGACTTAGTTCTTCAGGATCACCAAGGCTACTGTAAGAATCTTCATCTTCGGATGAGGAAATTTCTTTTGCCTTCAGAGAACGAGATCTTCCATAGCTTGGCCCGTAGAGGTCTCTCTTCTTAGCTTGTTGGAATTCATGAGTATTGAGTCTCTCAAGAATATCAGCAGGATCAAGTGACTTGTAGTTTCCACGTTCTTGTATCATCGAAGCCAGAGTATCGAATGAGGAGTCAAGAGATCTTAGTAGTTTCTTCACCACTTCATGGTCAGTGATATTGGTGGCACCCAGTGCTTGAAGCTCATTGGAGATATCAGTGAGACGATCAAAAGTTTGCTGAACATTTTCATTGTCGAGCCTATTGAAGAGGTTGAAGATATTGCGAAGAACATCAACACGTGAGTCACGTTGAGTGGAAACACCTTCGTTGACTTTGGACAACCTATCCCAGATAAGCTTAGCAGACTCCAAATCACTCACTTTGTCATACTGACCTTTGCTCAGATGGCCACATATGATATTCTTCGCTTGAGAATCGAGTTGCTTGAATCTCTTCACATCAGCAGCGTTGACCGTGGGAGTAACAGAGGGAACGCCATTTTCCACAAAGTACCAGAGATCATTGTCAATTGCCTCAAGATGCATGCACATCTTGTTCTTCTAGTAGGGATAGTCCGTCCCATCGAAGGTAGGACATCCCGCGGAGACTTTGATCATACCTGTAGTAGACACAACTAGAAATCCAGGTGGTTAAACCAAAATCACATAGAACAAGGGAGTACCTTGCTCTGATAACAATTGAAAGTGCGTTATATCGACTAGAGGGGGGGTGAATAGGCGATTTTTACAAATTCATCACTTGAGGAATTTGAAATGTGATGAATAACTAGCAGCGGAATAAGTACTCAAGTGCATGAGGAACATAGCAACATCATAGTCATGATGATGAAATGAACATGCACAAATTACACGTAGTGTGATACAGGATAAGGAGGTGAGGAACAAGGTAACTAGAAGAATTTGAGGTGAGGAAATTGTGAAAGTCTTTAGTCAAATTCTTCAAACAGTGATGATCAAGTTTCATCAACAAGTATACGAGGAATAGAGGGGTTGAGGAAATAGAACCTGGTAGCTCGATGAAGACAATGGTTTGATGACCCAGTTCCAACTGCTGTGACAGTCGTACGTCTGGTTTGGAGCGGCCTGGTATTTAAACCAGAGGACACATAGTCCCAGGACACACAGTCCTTACCATATTCTCCTTGAGCTAAGGTCACACAGTCCTCGTCCAACACTCATGGTAAGTCTTCAGGGTAGACTTCCAAAACCCTCACAAACTGGTCACCCAGCGATCCACAATTTACTGCTGGATGCCTTAGACCAAGGTCACTCTGTGATGCCCAATTGACTTCAGGTTGGTCCGGGCCGCTTCATCCCACAATACCGCTGAACCAAAACACGACCAAGGGAGGAAGAAATCTAAGCATCAACGCCCACAAAATCCTTTGTGTTCTACTCGAGATCTCATCTACACATAGACCTAGCTCATGATGCCACTGTTAGGGAACATTGCATGGGAAACAAAAAATTTCCTACGCACACGCAAGATCTATCTATGGTGATGAGCATCTACGAGAGGGAGAGCGGATCTACATACCCTTGTAGATCACTAAGCGGAAGCATTAAGAAACGCAGTTGCTGTAGTAGAACGTCTTCGCAATCCAAATCACTGAGCGCCCCACGATCCCATCATGATCCATCTCGCGATCTTGATCACGATCCATCCTGCGATCCCATCACGATCTATCTCGTGATCTTGATCACGGTCCTTCCGATCTAGCACCGGACGAACGACACCTCCGCGTTCAACACACGTATGGCTTGATGACGCCTTCACCTCCTCGATCTAGCGAGCGATTGTGAAGTAGTAGATGAGTTCCGGCAGCACGATGACATGGTGTCGGTGTTGGTGAAGAACAATCTCCGTAGGGCTTCGCCAAGCACAATAGAAACTATGACAGAGGATAAACTAGAGGGACGGGGTTGCCGCACATGGCTTAGGGATTCTTGATGTGTTCCAGGTGCTAGCCCCGCCCCTTTATTTATATGCTGAGCCCTGGGGTCGAAACTTGGAGAAAAATCCTCCTCAAGGTCGGTTTACCCGCAAGGCAAGGGTCCTCCTTGCATTCCAGGGCCAGACGCCAAGGTCCTCGGCGTCTGGCCCCAGACACTAGGGTCCCTGGCGTCTGGCCCCTGGCCTTCACAAAACACCTTTTTCACCTTCCTAAAGCCTCATGGGCTTTACCCCTTGGCCCAAATAAAGTGTTCTTGTACCCCAAACATTTCGGGAAACATCCCAAACTATTCTGGTGAATTCCGGAACTCTTCCGAAGACAAAACACTATTATCCCATATATCAATCTTTACCTCTGGACTATTCCGGAGCTCCTCGTCATGTCCAGAATCTCACCCGAGACTCCGAACAACTTTCGGTCACCAACATAATAACTCAACTATACTTATATTGTCACCAAACGTTAAGTGTCTAGACCCTATCGTTCGAGAACTATGCAGACATGACCGAGACACCTCTACGATCAATAACAAATAGCGGAACCTGGATGCCCATATTGGTTCCTACATATTCTACGAAGATCTTTATCGGTTGAACTTCTATGTCAAGGATTCAGTTAATCCCGTATAATGTTCCCTTTGTTCTTCGGTATGTTACTTGCCCGAGATTCGATTGTCGGTATCTCTATACCTAGTTCAATCTCATTATCGGCAAGTCTCTTTACTCATTTTGTAATACAAGATCCTGTGGCTAACACATTAGTCACTTCGCTTGCAAGGCTTGTTGTGGTGTTGTATTACCGAGTGGGCCCTGAGATACCTCTCCGTCACACGGAGTAACAAATCCCAGTCTTGATCCATGTGAACCCAGTAGACTCCCTCGGAGATACCTATAGAGCACCTTTATAGTCAGCTAGTTACGTTGCGACGTTTGATACACACAAGGTACTCCTCCGGTGTCAGTGAGTTGCATGATCTCATGGTCATAGGAACATATACTTGACATGCAGAAAACTTAGCAATAAACTGACACAATCATATGCTACATTTATAATTTGGGTCTTGTCCATCACATCATTCTCCTAATGATGTGATCCCCTTATCAAATAACATCTCATGTTCATGGCTAGGAAACCTTAGTCATCTTTGATCTAGTCTACTAGAGGCATACTAGGCACACACTATTGTCTATATACCCACACATGTATTTAGTTTCCAATCAATACAATTATAGCATGGATAATAAACGATTATCATGAACAAGGAAATATAATAATAAATAATTTATTATTACCTCTAGGGAATATTTATAACATTGTTTACGTAGGTGCTTGATCTTCCTCTACAGATTGATACCTTGGTTTCATAACTGAGGGAAATACTTACCGTCGTTGTGTTGCATCATCCCTTCCTCTTTGGGGGAAATACCGACGCAGTATCAAGCCGCGTCAAAGGAATTTCTAGCGTCGTTGTTGGGGAGGAAGCTGTTGGGAGACGTAGTAGTAAATCAAAAAAAATCCTACGTGTTCACCAAGATCCATCTATGGAGAAACCAGCAACGAGTGGGGAGAGTGCATCTTCATACCTTTGAAGATCGCAAAGCGAAAGCGTTACTAGAACGCGGTTGGTGGAGTCGTACTCGCGGCGATTCAGATCGCGGTGGAATCCGATCTAAGCGCCGAACAATGGCGCCTCCGTGTTCAACACACGTGCAGCCCGGTGACGTCTCCTAAGCCTTGATCCAGTGAGGAGGAAGGAGAGGTTGAGGGAGAGCTCCGGCAACACGACGGCATGGTGATGGTGGAGCTGCGTGGTACTCCGGCAGGGCTTCGCCAAGCATTACGGAGGACGAGGAGGAGGAGGGGTAGGGCTGCACCGAGGGAGAGAGAGACTTGTGTGTTGCAGCCCCCCCAAACCCCCACATATATATAGGGGGAAGGAGGAGGAGGCACCCCATCTAGGGTTCCCACCCTAGATGGTGCGGCAGACCTAGATGGGAGGTCCGGCGGCCAATGTGGGAGGAGGGGCGGCACCCTAGGGTGGGCCTAGGGCCCATCCACGCCTAGGGTTTGCCCCCTCCACCCCTTGCTGTGCCTTGGGCTGGGGTGGGAGGCGCACTAGTCCACCTAGGGGCTGGTTCCCTCCCACTCTTGGCCCATGTAGCCTTCCGGGGCCCGTGGCCCCTCCCGGTGGACCCCCGAAACCCTTCCGGTGGTCCCGGTACATTACCAGTGACGCCCCAAACTCTTCCGGTGACCAAAACCTCACTTCCTATATATGAATCTTTACCTCCGGACCATTCCAGAACTCTTCGTGACATCCGGGATCTCATCCGGAACTCCAAACAACCTTCGGTAACCATGTACACTATTTCCCTATAACCCTAGCGTCATCGAACCTTAAGTGTGTAGACACTACGGGTTAGGGAGGCACGTAGACATGACTGAGACACCTCTCCGGTCAATAACCAACAGTGGGATCTGGATACCCATGTTAGCTTCCACATGCTCCATGATGATCTCATCGGATGAACCACGATGTCGGGGATTCAATCAATCCCGTATACAATTCCCTTTGTCTACAGGTATGACACTTGCCCGAGATTCGATCGTCGGTATCCCTATACCTTGTTCAATCTCGTTACTGGCAAGTCTCTTTACTCATTCCGTAACACATCATCCCATGGCTAACTCCTTAGTCACATTGAGCTCATTATGATGATGTTTTACTGAGTGGGCCCAGAGATACCTCTCCGTCACATGGCGTGACAAATCCCAATCTTGATTCGTGCTAACCCTACAGATACTTTCGAGGATACCCATAGTATACCTTTATAGCCACCCAGTTACGTTGTGACGTTTGGCACACCCAAAGTATTCCTACGGTATCCGGGAGTTGCACAATCTCACGGTCTAAGGAAACGATACTTGACATTAGAAAAGCTTTAGCAGACGAACTGCACGATCTTGTGCTATCCTTAGGATTGGGTCTTGTCCATCACATCATTCTCCTAATGATGTCATCCCGTTATCAACGACATCCAATGTCCATGGCCATGAAACCGTGACCATCTATTGATCAACGAGCTAGCCAATTAGAGGCTCACTGGGGACATATTGTGGTCTATGTATTCACACATGCATTACGATTTCTAGTTAATACAATTGTAGCATGAACAATAGACAATTATCATGAACAAGGAAATACAATAATAAGCATTTTATTATTTCCTCTAGGGCATATTTCCAACAGTCTCCCACTTGCACTAGAGTCAATAATCTAGTTACATTGTGATGAATTGAACACCCATAGAGTTCTGTGTTTCACTCGTGTGAGAGGTTTAGTCAACGGATCTGTGACATTCAGATCCGTATGTACTTTACAAATATCTATATCTCCTTCCTGAATGTAATCACGAATGGAGTTGAAGCGGCGTTTGATGTGTCTTGTCTTCTTATGAAACCTGGGATCCTTGGCAAGGGCAATAGCTCCAGTGTTGTCACAGAATAGAGTCATCGGGCCCGACGCATTGGGAATCACTCTAGGTCGGTGATGAACTCCTTCATCCAGACTCCTTCCTTTGCTGCTTCCGAAGCAGCTATGTACTCCGCTTCACATGTAGATGCCGCCACAACGCTTTGCTTGCTCCTACCCCAGCTTACTACCCCTCCATTCAAAATATACACGTATCCGGTTTGTGGCTTGGAGTCATCCGGATCTGTGTCGAAGCTAGCATCAACGTAACCCTTTACGACGAGCTCTTCGGCACCTCCATAAATGAGAAACATGTCGTTGGTCCTTTTCAGGTACTTCAGGATATTCTTAACCGTTGTCTAGTGTTCTGCTCCGGGATCACTTTGGTACCTCCCTACCATACTTATGGCAAGGTTCACAGCAGGTCTAGTACACAGCATGGCATACATAATAGAGCCTATGACTGAAGCATAGGGGATAACACTCATCTCTTCTCTATCCTTTGCCATGGTCGGGCATTGAGTCATACTAAATCTCACACCCTGTAACACAGGCAAGAACCCCTTCTTGGACTGATCCATATTGAACTTCTTCAATATCTTGTCAAGGTATGTGCTTTGTGAAAGACCTATGAGGCGTCTGAATCTATCTCTATAGATCTTGATGCCTAATATGTAAGAAGCTTCTCCAAGGTCCTTCATTGAAAAACGCTTATTCAAGTAGGCCTTTACGCTCTCCAAAAGTTCTATATCATTTCCCATCAATAATATGCCATCCACATATAATATGAGAAATGCTACAGAGCTCCCACTCACTTTATTGTAAATACAGGGTTCTCCATAAACCTGTATAAACCCAAACGTTTTAATCACCACATTAAAGCGAATGTTCCAACTCTGAGATGCTTGCACCAGCCCATAGATGGACCGCTGGAGCTTGCATACCTTGTTAGCATCTTTATGATCGACAATACCTTCCGGCTGCATCATATACAGTTCTTCCTTAAGGAAGCCATTAAGGAATATCGTTTTGAGATCCATTTGCCAGATCTCATAATCATAAAATGCGGCAATTGCTAACATGATTCGGATGGACTTCAGCATTGCTACGGGTGAGAAAGTCTCATCGTAGTCAACTCCTTGAACTTGTCGATAACCCTTAGCGACAAGCCAAGCCTTATAGATGGTCACATTACCATCCGCGTCAGTCTTCTTGTTAAAGATCCATTTATTTTCTATGGCTCGCTTATCATCAGGCAAGTCCACCAAAGTCCATACTTTGTTCTCATACATGGATCCTATCTCGGATTTCATGGCTTCAAGCCATTTGTTGGAATCTGGGCCTGCCATCGTTTCTTCATAGTTCGAAGGTTCACTATTGTCCAACAACATGATCTCTAGGACAGGGTTGTCGTACTACTCTGGTGCGGAACGTGTCCTAGTGGACCTTCGAATAACAACTTGATCTGAAGTTTCATGATCATCATCATTAACTTCCTCTCCAGCCGGTGCAGGCTCCATAGAAACAACTTCCTGTGCTGCGCTACTCTCTGGTTCGAGTGGAGGTACAATTACCTCATCAAGTTCTATTTTCCTCCCACTTACTTCTTTTGAGAGAAACTCTTTCTCTAGAAAGGATCCATTCTTGGCAACAAAGACTTCACCTTTGGATCTGAGGTAGAAGGTATACCCAATAGTTTCTTTGGGGTATCCTATGAAGACACACTTTTCCGCTTTGGGTTCGAGCTTCTCAGGTTGAAGTTTCTTCACATAAGCATCGCATCCCCAAACTTTCAGAAACGACAGCTTAGGTTTCTTTCGAAACCATAATTCATACGTGTTGTCTCAACGGATTTAGACGGAGCCCTATTTAAAGTGAATGCGGCAGTCTCTAATGCATTTCCCCAAAATGATAGCGGTAATTCGGTAAGAGACATCATAGATCGCACCATATCTAATAGAGTGCGATTACGACGTTCAG
The DNA here is from genome assembly GCA_022496015.1 of Hordeum marinum. Taxonomy (NCBI): domain Eukaryota; kingdom Viridiplantae; phylum Streptophyta; class Magnoliopsida; order Poales; family Poaceae; genus Hordeum; species Hordeum marinum. The sequence goes on from CM039675.1 coordinate 416,847,842, forward strand.
ACACACCATTTCGCTGAGGTGTGCAAGGCGGTGTGAGTTGTGAAACAATTCCACATTTCCTTAGGTGTGTGCCAAACTCGTGACTCAGATATTCTCCGCCATGATCAGATCGTAGGCACTTTATTTTCCTGTCATGTTGATTCTCTACCTCAGTCTAAAATTCCTTGAACTTTTCAAAGGTTTCAGACTTGTGTTTCATTAAGTAGACATATCCATATCTGCTCAAGTCATCAGTGAGGGTGAGAACATAACGGTAGCCACCGCGAGCCTCGACGCTCATTGGACCACATACATCGGTATGTATTATCTCCAACAAGTCAGTTGCTCGTCCATTGTTCTGGAGAACGGAGTCTTGGTCATCTTGCCCATGAGGCATGGTTCGCACGTGTCAAATGATTTGAAATCAAGAGACTCCAAAATTCCATCAGCATGGAGTTTCTTCATGCGTTTGACACCAATATGACCAAGGCGGTAGTGCCACATGTAAGTGGGACTATCATTATCAATCTTATATCTTTTGGTACTCACACTATGGACATGTGTAACATCACGTTCGAGATTCATCAAAAATAAATCATTGACCAGCGGGGCATGACCATAAAACATTTGTCTCATATAAATAGAGCAACCATTATTCTCAGATTTAAATGAGTAGCCATCTCGCATCAAACGAGATCCGGATACAATGTTCATGCTCAAAGCTGGTACTAAATAACAATTATTGAGGTTTAAAACTAATCCCGAAGGTAGATGCAGAGGTAGCATGCCGACGGCGATCACATCGACCTTGGAACCATTCCCGATGCGCATCGTCACCTCGTCCTTTGCCAGTCTTTGCTTATTCCGTAGCTCCTGCTTGGAGTTACAAATGTGAGCAACTGCACCGGTATCAAAAATCCAGGAGCTACTACGAGCGCTAGTAAGGTACACATCAATAACAAGTATATCACATATACCTTTAACGTTGCCGGCCTTCTTATCCGCTAAATACTTGGGGCAGTTCCGCTTCCAGTGACCGGTACCCTTGCAATAAAAGCACTCAGTCTCAGGCTTGGGTCCATTCTTGTCCTTCTTCCCGGCAACTTGCTTACCGGGCGCGGCAACTGCTTTGCCATCCTTCTTTAAGTTCTTCTTACCCTTGCCTTTCTTGAAACTAGTGGTCTTATTGACCATCAACACTTGATGCTCTTTTTTGATCTCGACCTCCGCTGATTTCAGCATCGAGTACAACTCAGGAATGGACTTCTCCATACCGTGCATGTTGTAGTTCATCACAAAGCTCTTGTAGCTAGGTGGGAGCGACTGGAGGATTCTGTCAGTAATCGAGTCATCCGAAAGATTAACTCCCAGCTGAGTCAAGCGGTTGTGCAACCCAGACATTTTGAGTATGTGCTCACTGACAGAACTATTCTCCTCCATCATACAACTGAAGAACTTGTCGGAGACATCATATCTCTCGACCCGGGCATGAGCTTGGAAAACTAGTTTCAACTCTTGGAACATCTCATATGCTCCGTGTTGCTAAAACGCTTTTGGAGCCCCGGTTCTAAACTGTAAAGCATGCCGCACTGAACCAGGGAGTAATCATCACAGCGCAACTGCCAGGCGTTCATAATGTCCCGAGCCGCTAGGAAAATGGGTGCGTCACCTAGCAGTGCATCAAGGACATATAATCTTTTGGAAGCCATGAGGATGATCCTCAAGCCACGGACCCAGTCCGCATAGTTGCTTCCATCATCTTTCAGCTTGGTTTTCTCTAGGAACACGTTGAAGTTGAGGGAGGCATTAGCGTTGGCCATTGGATCTACAATATAGATTGTAAAGCCAATTTTAGACTAAGTTCATGATAATTAAGTTCGCATAACCAAATTATTTAATGAACTCCAATTTAGATAGACATATTTCTAGTCCTTCAAGTGACACATGATCCACGTCAACTAGCCCATGTCCGATCATCACGTGAGACGAACTAGTCGTCAATGGTGAACATCTCCATGTTGATCGTATCTTCTATACGACTCATGTTCGACCTTTCGGTCTTTTGTGTTCCGATGCCTTGTTTGTACATGCTAGTCTCGTCAAGTCAACCTAAGTGTATCGCGTGTGTAAATCTGGCTTACACCCATTGTATACGAACATTAGAACCTATCACACTCGATCATCATGTGGTGCTTCGGAACAACGTTAGCAACGGTGCACTGTTAAGGTGAACACATTTCTTGAAATTTTGTTGAGAGATCATCTTATTTACTACCGTCGTTCTAAGCAAATAAGATGTAAACATGATAAACATCACATGGAATCGATATAGTGACATGATATGGCCAATATCTTCTTGCTCCCTTGATCTCCATCTTCGGGGCACCATGATCATCACTGTCACTGGCAAGACACCATGATCTCCATCATCATGATCTCCATCATCGTGTCTTCATGAAGTGCTCTTGCCAACTATTACTTCTACTACTATGGCTAACGATTAGCAATAAAGAAAAGTAATTACATGGCATTTATGATTGACACGCGGGTCATACAATAAAATAAGACAACTCCTATGGTTCCTGTCGGTTGTCATACTCATTGACATGCAAGTCGTGAATCCTATTACAAGAACATGATCAATCTCATACATCACAATGCATCACATCACATCCTTTGGCCATATCACATCACAAGGCATATGCTGCAAAAACAAGTTAGACGTCCTCTAATTTGTAGTTGCATGTTTTTATGTGGCTGCTATAGGTTTCTAGCAAGAACGTTTCTTACCTACGCCAAAACCACAACATGATATGCCAATTGCTATTTACCCTTCATAAGGACCCTTTTCATCAAACCCAATCCGACTAAGATTGGAGAGACAGACACCCGCTAGCCACCTTATGCAACAAGTGCATGTCGAGCGGTGGAACCGGTCTCACGTAAGCGTACGTGTAAAGTTGGTCTGGGCCACTTCATCCCACAATACCGCCGAATCAAGATAAGACTAGTAACGACAAGCAAATCAACAAGATCGACGCCCACAACAACTTGTTTTCTACTCGTGCATAGATTCTACGCATAGACCTAGCTCTGATACTAATGTTGGGAGACGTAGTAGTAAATCAAAAAAATTCCTACGTGTTCACCAAGATCCATCTATGGAGAAACAAGCAACGAGTAAGGGAAGAGTGCATCTTCATACCTTTGAAGATTGCAAAGTGGAAGTGTTACTAGAATGCAGTTGGTGGAGTCGTACTCGCAGCGATTCAGATCGCGGTGGAATCCGATCTAAGCGCCGAACAACGGCGCCTCCGTGTTCAACACACGTACAGCCCGGTGACGTCTTCTACGCCTTGATCCAGCAAGGAGGAAGGAGAGGTTGAGGGAGAGCTCTGGCAGCACGACAGCATGGTGACGGTGGAGCTGCATGGTTCTCCGACAGAGCTTCGCTAAGCACTACGGAGGACGAGGAGAGGGAGGAGTAGGGCTACGCCGTGGGAGAGAGAGACTTGTGAGTTGCAGCCCCCCAAAACCCCACATATATATAGGGGGAAGGATGAGGAGGCACCCCATCTAGGGTTCCCACCCTAGATGGTTCAACCGCCCTAGATGGGAGGCCCGACGGCCAAGGTGGGAGGAGGGGCGGCGCCCTAGGGTGGGCCTAGGGCCCATCCACGCCTAGGGTTTGCCTCCTCCGCCCCTTGCTGCGCCTTAGGCTGGGGTGGGAGGCGCACCAGCCCGCCTAGGGGCTAGTTCCCTCCCACTCTTGGCCCATTTAGCCTTCCATGGCCCGTGGCCCCTCCCAGTGGACCCCCAAAACCCTTCCGGTCGTCCCGGTACATTACCGGTGACGCCCGAAACTCTTCCGGCGACCAAAACCTCACTTCCTATATATGAATCTTTACCCCCGGACCATCCTGAAACTCCTCGTGCCATACGGGATCTCATACGGGACTCCGAACAACCTCAGTAACCACGTACACTATTTCCCTATAACCCTAGCGTCATCGAACCTTAAGTGTGTAGACCCTACGGGTTAGGGAGGCACGTAGACATGACCGAGACACCTCTCCGGTCAATAACCAACAACATGATCTGGATACCCATGTTGGCTCCCACATGATCCACAATGATCTCATCGTATGAACCACGATGTCGGGGATTCAGTCAATCCCGTATACAATTCCCTTTGTCTACCTTTATTACACTTGCCCGAGATTCGATCATCGCTATCTCTATACCTCGTTCAATCTCGTTACCGGCAAGTCTCTTTACTCATTCCGTAACACATCATCCCGTGGCTAACTCCTTAGTCACATTGAGCTCATTATGATGATGTTTTACCGAGTGGGCCTAGAGATACCTCTCCGTCACACAGAGTGACAAATCCGAGTCTCGATTCGTGCCAACCCAATAGATACTTTTGGGGATACCCGTAGTATACCTTTATAGCCACCCAGTTCCGTTGTGACGTTTGGCACACCCAAAGTATTCCTACTGTATCCGGGAGTTGCACAATCTCATGGTCTAAGGAAACGATACTTGACCTTAGAAAAGCTTTAGCACACGAACTACACGATCATGTGTTATGCTTAGGATTGGGTCTTGTCCATCACATCATTCTCCTGATGATGTGATCCTGTTATCAACGACATCCAATGTCCATGGTCTTGAAATCGTGACCATCTATTGATCAACGAGCTGGCCAACTAGAGGCACACTAGGGACATATTGTGGTCTATGTATTCACACATGCATTATGGTTTCTGGTTAATACAATTGTAGCATGAACAATAGACAATTATCATGAACAAGGAAATACAACAATAACCATTTTATTATTGCCTCTAGGGCGTATTTCCAATAGAAGCAATCTCTTCGCTTGCCAATCTTGGTGCCGGGGAGACATCATCAACATCTACCAGGTTCCTAATCACAAATCTCATCTCCTTGGAATTCATAATATTTTCCATTTGCCTCTCGTTTTCCTCTCCCCCACTTCACAAATTTGCCATTTTATTTGCCCTCTTTTTTGTTTGCCTTTTTCTTGTCGGATCTCTTGTTTGCTTGCAATCTTGTTTGCATAGTCATGATGTTCCATACCCCAATATTTTGCTTGAGATTGAGAAGAATACCAAGGAATATATGACTACACAATTTGAGCATAATAAGTATTTCACCGAGGAGCTTAAATAGCACTCTACCACACTAGAGGCCATAACAAAACAACTTGATGATATTAGTAGAGAAGTTTCTAGTCTCCAAACTAAGTATGCTCAGGCTGAAAATTTTCTAGGAAAAATATCTGATGCACAAGCCACTTTAGTCAATCAAATGGCCGCTAAACCAATTTCTCTAGAGGATAGTAATGATGAAGATCTTAAAATGGTCGGTGTTTGCTCTATTGATTCCTTGTTTAGTAATGTTAAAATTGATGATAAAGGGACTAAAGAAGAGTCAACTTTAGCTAGAGGGCATCCCAATAATTTGGAGGGTGAAAATCTTGATGATTTTTTGATAAAAGTGGGTTTGGAGAGGTCAAAACTTTAACTAGTGATGTGCCCACTATTTTTATTACAAAGACTTTAGTTACGAAAGTTGCTCCTTGGTTGATTGTATTTCTTGTTGCAATCCATGATAAATTCACCCCATGCTTACGAACAAAATAAAGCTTTTACTGAACATATTGTGTATGCCATGATGAAATCCTTAGAAGAAAAGTTGGAATTAGAGATTTCAATTCCTAGAAAATTGCATGATGAGTGAGAACCTACCATTAAAGTCAAGATTAAAAATTATGAATGCTTTGCTTTGTGTGATTTGGGTGCTAGTGTTTCCACAATTCCAAAATCTCTATGTGATGTGCTTGGTCTTACCAATATTGAAGAATGTTCACTTAATTTGCACTCTGAGGATTCTACTATTAATAAGCCTTTGGGAAGAATTAATGATGTTCTTATTCTTGAAAATAGGAACTATGTGCCCACCGATTTCATTGTTCTTGATATTGATTGCAATCCATCTTGTCCCATCATACTTGGTACACCATTTTTACGCACTATATGCACCGTGATTGATACGAAAGAAGGAAATATTAAATTTCAGTTTCCACTTAGAAAGGGTATGGAGCACTTCCCTAGAACAAGAATTAAGCCACCATATCAATCAGTCATGATGGCCTTCTATGGTGTAAAAACAAAAGATGACAATACTTGAATCTATGTGTTATACCTAGCTAGGGGCGTAAAATGACAACGCTTGTTGGGAGGCAACCCAATGAATAAAATTATTTTTATCTTTTCCTTTTTGTTTTGGAGTGTTCGCACAATTATGCCTACGTTATGATTGTGTTTTATGTTTTATTTAGTGTTTGTGTCAAGTAGAACCTGTAGGATGATTCATAAGATGAGTAAAAACAATGCTGAATTTGAAACATAAACATTGTCCCCAGTGTATGCATTTTATTTTTTTTACTCGAGTGCAATAATGATCTGAAATTTTAAAACAGTATTTCTATACAAATTCTCTACGTTGTCCTAATTTTTTAGAATTTTTAGAGTTACAGAAGTATGGTTAGAGTACAGATTACTACATACTGTTCTGTCTGAAACAAATTTCTTTTTTGTTGCATTGTGTGCTTGTTTTGATGAATCTATGGCTTGTATTGGAGGGTATAAGTCATGGTAAAGTTAGAATACATTAGATATAATGAAAAAATAAAATATGAATGGGTTTACAACAACACTTAGAGTGGTAATTTGCTTTATTATACTAAGGGATCTCACGAGAATTTTGTTAAGTTTTGTGTGATTGAAGTTTTTAAGTTTTGGGTGAGATCACGATGGATGAAGAAATAAGGAGTAAGAAGAGCGTAAGCTTGAGGATGCTACAACACCCCAAGATAATATCCAAAGAGTAACAAGCAACTAAGCTTGGGATGCCCCGAGTGGCATCCCCTCTTTCTTCTAGCAACCATCGGTATTTTACTTGGAGCTAAATTTTTATTCGTCACATATCATGAGTTTTGCTTCGGGCGTCTTGTATCTTTTCTTTATTTATTTTTTATCCTTGCTGCACACACCTATTTGAGAGAGCCAAAATTATTCTATGATTTGTTATAATTTCTCTATATGCTTCACTTAAATCTATTGAGCTATGAAATTGCTCTAGTGCTTCACTTATATCTTTTTGAGCACGACGTGCTTTTACATGTTTGAAGAAATGCTCTCATGCTTCACTTAGATTATTTTGAGAGTTAGTAATTTTTAGGAAATCCTATCATGCTTCACTTATATTATTTCGAGAGGTGAAACTTTTATTCTCATGTTCTTCACTTAAATCTATATGAGCTTGTAAAAAGCAATGGCAATTTATGAAACTAGTCCCAAAATGATAGATATTCAAGAGGGATATAGTAAAAACTTTCATGAAGATCATTGGACAAATTGAACTTGATTCTTTGTAATAGTTTTGATACATGACGATTGTAATATGTGAGTTATGTTAGTGAGTAATTATGTTTACTAAGAATATTGATGTTAAGGATTGTGATTCCCTATGCAAGCACGAAAGTCAATAGTTGTCCAACGAAATTACATCCATCTTATGGTGCATTATTCGCTGTTAGTTATGCTTAATGCTTGCTTATGTGATTTTTTGTTTCTTGGTTGGTTGCTTCTCAATCTATTTTCTAGCCTTCACTTGTACTAAGTAGAAATACTACTTGTGCATCCAAAATTCTTAAACCCAGTTTTCCCATATGAGTCCACCATGCCTACCTATATATGGTATTTCCATGCTATTGCAAGCAAATTTGTATGTGCCGTCTCTAATTTTCAAAATAATTTTTCATTTTTGTGTGCTCGTACCGCTCATGAAACGGTAGGGGGTGATCGGTATTTTTCCATGCTAGATGTGCTATTCTCAAGATGATTGTTTATTCACTTGTCATTGCACGAGAGTACGACGGTAATAGGGATGCCCGGTCCCGAAATGAAAAGAAAGAATTTTTTACTTTATGTTGTCAAATAGTAAATTCCTTGGAAAGTGTTGGTATGGAAGGCAACCGTGGATTCGGCTAGCCATGGAAAGTGAAAGTATGGTGGAAAAAGGAATAAACTTTATTTTTGGTTTGGTAACCGCTTATGATGTATCCATCTTGGAAAGGTATTGAAATCTCTCACTTGTTTTTGCTGACATGAAAGGCATGCCACCCAAAATATTTTTCTCTATCAATTTAAACCTTGAGCTCTGGCACCTCTACAAATCCCTACTTCCCTCTGCAAAGGGCCTATCTATTTACTTTATGCAATTTTTATTTTTTAATTCGAGTCTCCATCTCGTATTATAAAGCACCACCTAGGAGGCACTATGATCGTACTTGAACATTAGGTGTAGCTAATGTTTGAGTGTGTTTCATGAATGGATCAATGATTGATCATGATGGGCTGGGGATAACTTGCTTTAGTATTGACATTTTGAAAGACATGGTTGCTTGATGATATGCTTGAGTAGTAAAGTTTTCATGTCAAACTAGACTATTGATTTTAACCATCTAAAAAAGTCCAAATGTCCACGCCACAAAGAAAAGAATATGTGATGAACAAGTTAGGTAGCATTCCAGATCAAAAATTCCTTTTTTATCATTTACCTACTCGAGGACGAGTAGGAATTAAGCTTGGGGATGCTGATACGTCTCCAACGTATCTATAATTTTTGCTTGTTCCGTGCTATTATATTATCAATCTTGGATGATTTATATTCATTTTAGAGGAACTTTATATCATTTTTTGTGACTAACCTATTGATATAGTGCCAAAGTGTGAGTTGTTGTTTTTGCTTGTTTTTTACTTCCCAGAAAATCAGTACCAAATGAAGCCCAAACACCGTGAAACTTTTTAGAGATTTTTTTGGAGCATAAGACACCTGATGGGCCAAAGAAGTGTCGGAGAGGAAGGCCGAGGTGGGGAACACCCACAGGGGTGCGCCAGAGGCCTCTTGCGTGGCTTGGTGGGTGGTGCCCACCTCGGGACCCCCTCCACTGACTATCACCTCTATAAAGTCTCAAATATTCGGAAAACTCTAGGGGAGATGACAAAACATAATTCCAGCCACCGCAAGTTCGAGAACCTCGAGATCCAATCTAACACCATCACGGAGGGGTTCATCCTCATCATAGGTGCCTCTCCGATGATGCGTGAGTAGTCCACCATAGACCCACGGGTCCGTAGGCAGTATGTAGATGGCTTCCTCTCTCTCTCTCTTGATTCTCAATACAATGGTCTCTTGGAGATCTATTTGATGTAATGACTTTTGCGGTGTGTTTGTTGGGATCCGATGAATTTTCAGTTCATGATCAGTTTCTATCCATGAATATGAGTTGAGTCTTCTTTGATCTCTTATTTGCATGATTAGATATAGTCTCATATTTATTATTTGAATCTTTGGTTTAGTTAGGCCAACTAGATTGATTTTTCTTGCCATGGGAAGAGGTGCTTTGTGATGGGTTCGATCTTGGGGTTTTCTTTCCTAGTGACAGAAGGGGCAGCAAGGCACACATGTATCGTTTACATTAAGGATAACAAGATGGGGTCTATTCCTACATGAATAGATACTGTCTACATCATGTCAACATTCTTAATGCATTACTTTGTTTTCCCATGAACTTAATACACTAGATGCATGCTGGATAGCGGTCGATGTGTGGAGTAATAGAAGTAGATGCAGAATCATTTCGGTCTACTTATCTTGGATTTGATGCCTATATAATGATCATTGCCTAGATATCATCATGATTATTTGATCTTCTATCAATTGCCCAACAATAATTAGTTCACCCTCCGTGCGCTATACTCATGAGAGAAGCCACTAGTGAAACCTACGCCCCCTGGGTCTATTTTTCCAACATATTGATTTCCGATCTACTATTTTGTCGTTTTGTTTTCAGATCTATTAATCCAAAAAAAATACCTGGCTGCACTTTTTGTTGACCTATTTTATTTTGTGTTCTTGCGAGATCTATTTGCCAAAATTATCACTACCTAATCTATCTTTTTATTGTTGAGAACTTGACAACCTCTCTTACACGTCGGGTTGCAAGTGTTTGTTTTTTGTGTGGAAGTGCTATTTATGTAGGTTCTTGATCTTCCTCTATGGATTGATACGTTGGTTTCATAACTGAGCGAAATACTTACCGTCAATGTGTTGCATCATCCCTTCCTCTTTGCGGAAATACCGACGCAGTCTCAAGCCACGTCTACCACCACCTTCATCATCTTCACCACCAAAGGAGACTTGAGTACATGGGTTGGTCACTCCCCTTGGATTTAGCCAAGCTTGGGGGAGATGCCCCAGTTGTCAGGGTCAAAACCGGCGGATCTCAGGTAGGGGGTCCCGAGCTGTGAGTCTAGGATCGATGGTAACAAAGGGACGAAGGAGACGATGTTTACCCAGGTTCGGCCCCTCCTATGGAGGTAAAACCCTACATCCCGCTCGATTATATTGATGGTATGAAGGTTACAGAGTTGATCTACCTCGAGATCATATAGCTAAAACCCTAGATGAGTTTCTCTACCCTACAATCTAAAACCCTCCCGGTTTATATAGACATCGGGGGGGGGGGGGGTACCTAGGGTTTACACATGACAAGTCTCCTACCGGGGATGGAGATGTCGATTTCCTCGTCTTGATTTGGAGTGCAGGACGTGCCTTCGGGACTTCCTTCTAGAACATGGGGTCTCGATGTATCCGGTCTTTTTGTGATAGTTAGAGAGCGGCCCACCAAGCCGACCTATTGAGAGATAGGTCAGCGACCCGAGGACCCCTTAGTCCAGGACTCCCTCAGTAGCCCCCGAACTAGCCCCTAATGCCAAGGGTCTCAGCTCTAGCTGCTCCAGGTGATCAGAGTCTTCGGCTTGTGGGGTGAGTTCTTCTTCCCATTAATGATCGACTAAGACTAGTCCGGTTTACGATGATGCGTAACTTTTCCGATCATATGATTGTCCGGATACCATGAGTTGCTTAGTATCGAAGGCCAAACATCAAAGTGTAAACAGTGTTTTCTGACGACCTTTTTGACGAAGGGTCGTGGCCTACCACGACTGCTGAACTAGTTATGAAAACTCGATTCGCGGTCGAGACTGTTTTTCTTGGGGAACGTTGCATGGGAAAGAAAAAATTTCCTACGCTTGACCAAGATCAATCTAGGAGATGAGCATCTACGAGAGGTGACGGGGTTATTACCTCTAGGTAGGCCAAACCAACGGGGTCTTCCCCCTTTTGCTTCGAAGAAAAACTACGCGTTCGACTGGCCGTGGCCGGCTGGAGGACGTCCGGTGCAAGCTAGTGCCGGCTGGCTCCCTGGCCGGCTGGTCAAGGAGCCGGTTGGACCCTCGGCCGGCTACCCATGGGCCAGCTCTTCCATTGACCTTGGGACGGACATGCCCCGTCCCGTCCCTCTCCGCGCGGGTACGATGACGCGACGCGACTGGCACGACAGGCGGCCCTGTGGCTACAGTGGCCGCTTACGCACTACAACACGTGGCTACAGTCCAACCGTCCTGGCCGCTGACCTTGGTGCGCGCGACCGGGCGGGGGAACAGTTTCGGCATGCCCTCGCCACTCGATTACCTGCCCAGGCGTGGCTACAGTGCTGCTGGCCGTACCAGTGACTTCGCCCGGCTGGCGCTAGATGATGCTCCCTCGGGCGGCCCATGCCGCGGCAGGTGGGTGAGGGCCAATCGCAGAGCCGGCTCCCTAGGGTCACGCTCCCTAGGGACACCCCGAAATACAATGGGGCAGCCAAACCCAAAGACTGGCTGATCGACTACACCACCGCGGTAGGCATCGCCAGGGGGAATAAGCGCGTAGCCGTTTGCTATGCCTCCCTCATGCTGATCGGCTCGGTCCGCACCTGGCTCAACAGCCTGGCGGCCGGCAGCATCAACACCAGGACGGACTTCGAGGAGGCCTTCGTCCACAACTTCACCGGCACCTACAAGCGGCCTGGCCGTCCCCATGAACTCACCATGTGCGTTCAGGGGCCGGACGAATCCCTCCGCGACTACCTGCACCCGGTGGACCGAGCTCCGCAACTCCTCCGAGGGGGTGCACGAGGTGCAAGCCGTGCAATACTTCATCGAGGGCTGCCGGGACGGCACCCCTCTCAAGCGTAAGCTCCTGTGCTCCGAGCCGGCCACGCTTACCAAGCTCATGACTAAGGCAGACAAATACGCCACGGCCGATTCGGCCATCCGGGTCAAGACGACCCTGCCCGCCAAAGCTACGACAAGGCCAGCGACGACCCGGCCGGCTGCCGACAACTGGCAGCCGCAAAACAACAAGCGCAAGAACGACCAGCCGGATCCCCGCTACGGGAGCCTGCAGGTCAATACCGTCGAGGATTAGGAGCCAGCTGCCCAGCCTTTCGGCCAGCGCCAGCGCACCAGCAAGGCTGCTTGGCAGCCAAAGCTCACCTTCGAACAAATGCTCGATCTCCCCTGTAAGAACCAGCGCCGCCAGCCCGCGCACCGGCCCCGGCCCAAGTTGCCGCCCCGGCACCGGCAACGGCTCGGAACAACAGTCGTCTAATCGACCAGTTCCCTAATCAGGACGGTTGCCCTAATCGACCAGTTCCCTAATCAAGAGACGGGCAAACACGCTCAGCGCCGGCTCCGTCGTGAGGCGAACGCCACCATGCCGTTAACTCCCTAGTTCATGCACTGATCGGAGAAGCCGGTCACTTGGAGCCAGGCCGATCAACCTGTCGTGATGCCAAATCCCGGCAGCTATGCCTTGGTCCTCGTCCCCACCATCGCCACCAAGGATCAATTTCGCCCCTTCTCATGGGTGCTGGTAGATGGTAGCAGCATCAACATTATCTACCTCGACACGATGCATAAGCTGGGGCTGAAGATAGAGGACCTGCAAGCGAGCCGGACGGTTTTCCACGGCATCGTGCCTGGGAAGTCCTGCTCCCCTGTCGGCAAGATCACGCTCGACGTCCTCTTCGGTGGACCCGGCCATTTCCGCCGCGAGCCACTGCTGTTCAAGGTCGTGGACCTCTCAAGCCCCTACCACGCGTTGTTGGGTCGGCCGACTCTTGTCAGCTTCATGGCGGTTCCCCATTATGCTTACCTCAAGCTCAAGATGCCAGGCCACAAGAGAATCATCACCATCAAGGGCGACTACAAGATGTCACTCGACTGTGCTCGAGATGTCAGCCGGCTGGCCGAGGCCTTGGAAGTTGCCAAGGAGAGGCGACAGCTCGACCGGCTTGTGGCCTTCGCCGCCAGCCAGCCAGTCGTGCCAACTCCGCCCTCGCAATCTGTCGGCGAGGTCTCCTTCCAGCCGTCCAAAGACACCAAGCAAATCCCGCTCGACCCGGCCAACCCGGCTCAGTGTGTCACAATCGGCTCTCGCCTCAACAGCAAATAGGAAGGCGAGCTCGTCGTCTTCCTCCATGAGAATCGGGACATCTTCGCGTGGTCCACCAAGGACATGCCGAGTGTTCCGAGGAAGTTCGCCGAGCACAAACTCCACATCCCACCGGACGTCAAGCCGGTCCAGCAGCCCTTGCGCCGCTTCTCCGAGGAGAGGCGACGTACTATAGGCAAAGAGATTGCCCGGCTGCTCGCAGCCGGGTTCATCATGGAAGTATTCCACCCAGACTGGCTGGCCAACCCGGTCCTGGTACTAAAGAAGAACATGACCTGGCGCATGTGCATCGACTGCACTAGCCTGAACAAGGCGTGTCCCAAGGACCCATTCGCCCGGCCACGGATTGATCAAGTCATCGACTCCACAGCCGGTTGTGACTTGTTGTCCTTCCTGGACGCCTACTCAGGCTACCACCAGATCAAGCTGGATCCGGAAGACCGGCTCAAGACCTCCTTCATCACGCACTTCGGGGCCTACTGCTACATCACCATGTCCTTCGGCCTTCAGGCGCCACCTTCCAATGGTGCATGTAGAAGTGCCTCCTGCCTCAGATAGGCAGGAACGTCTACGTCTACGTTGACGACATCATCATCAAAACCAAGAAGCACTTCAGCCTCCTCAATGATCTCCGGGAGACCTTCACGAACTTACGAGAGTACAAGATCAAGCTCAACCCGGAGAAGTGTGTATTTGGCGTCCCCACCGGTCAACTCTTGGGTTTCTTCTTGTCCACCCGCGGCATCGAAGCGAACCCCAAGAAGATCAGCGTGATCAAACGCATGCTAAAACCGACCCGGCTCCGCGACGTCCAGAAGTTCACCGGCTGCCTCGCCTCGCTTAGCCGGTTCATCAGCCGACTGGGAGAGAAGGCCCTGCCCCTCTATGGGCTCCTTCACAAGATGGCACTAATCGAGCCGGGTCAAACCAAGAGGCCGGGCATCTTCGACTGGCCTGACGAGGCAAATGAGGCCTTCCGCGGCCTCAAAAAGGCTCTCACCCACGTGCCCATCCTGGCCACGCCGGCTGAGAAGGAACCGTTGCTCGCCGACATCGTGGCGACCACCCGCATCATCAGCGTCATCCTGGTGGTCGAGCGGCCGGAGGAGGGCAAGTCCCTGCCGGTCCAACGACCCGTCTACTACCTCAGCGAGGTCCCCTCCGCGTCCAAGAAGAACTACCCCCACTACCAAAAGACATGCTACGACTTATACTTCGCCGCCAAGAAGGTCAAGCAGTACTTCCAAGAGCATACCATTACCATGGTGAGCACGGCCCCACTCAGCGAGATCATGAGCGACCGGGACTCCACCGGCCGGATCGCCAAGTGGGTCATCGCCCTTGCCGATCACAAGATCTGGTACGAACCAAGAACCGCCATCAAGTCATAGGCATTGGCGGATTTCCCTGTTGACTAGGCGGAGACGGAGTTCGTTCCGCCTCCCCCAGATTCCACGCATTGGCGCATGCACTTCGACGGCTCGAAAATGAGGACCGGCCTGGGTGCCGGCATAGTCCTCTCCTCCCCGAAAGGTCATTAGCTCAAATACGCCCTCCAGATCCACTTCGCCGCCTCCAACTACATAGCAGAGTACGAGGCCATCGTCCATGGTCTCCGGCTCGCCAAGGAGATCGGCATCAGGCGCATCCTCTGCTTCGGCGACTCTAACCTCGTGGTGCAGCAAGTCTCTGGTGAATGGGACGCCAGGGACGCCAACATGGCCAGCTACCGCTTCCTCGTACAATAGCTCACCGGCTCCTTCGACGGTTGTGAGCTTCATGACGTCCCACGGGTGGACAACGAGGCAGCAGATGTGCTGGCAAAGATCAGCTCCACCCGATGGGCATCCCAGCCGGCGTCTCCCTCGAACGGCTGCTCAAGCCGTTGATCAAGCCTTCCCTGGAATCGGAGTCAATATTCGTGCCGGCGGACGTCGCCGGCCCATCGACAGCCCCGGCCGCCTCTCCGGCAACTTCATCACCGGCTCCCGAGCCGTCAGCCGCCCAGCCGGCTCCGATCGAGCTGGCAGCGCCCGAGGCGGCCAGCCCAGGCGGCACGGCCATCATGATGATCACCGACCAGCTGGCTCTGGGGGCTGGCGAGCCAGACCCAGGGGCTGACCAACCAGCCTCGGGGGCTCCCAAGCCGGTCCCGGGGACTGATCAACCAGCCCCAGGGACTCCCGAGCCGGCCACCGTCTCGGCCCCCTCGTGGGCCCAACCCATCTTAGCGTTTCTTCTGCAAGGCGAGCTGCCTCTGGACGAGGCTCTGGCTAGGCAAATCTAGCGCCGGGCCATGGCCTATGGCATCATCAACAACGAGCTCGTCCACCGCAGCACCACCGACGTCTTCCAGAGATGTGTCGAGCCAGAAAAGGGCCTAGAGATCCTCCTCGACATTCACCAGGGTGAGTGCGAGCATCATGCCGCCTCCCGGACCCTGGTGGCCAAGGCTTTCCGCCACGACTTCTTCTGGCCAACGGCCCTCGAGGCGGCCAAGAAGTTGATCGACGAGTGCGAGGGCTGCCAACGCTTCAGCATGCAAAGCCACCTGCCGGCAACAACCCTCCAAACCATCCCCCTCTCATGGCCTTTCGCCATTTGGGGATTGGACATGGTGGGCTCATTCAAGACCGCTCGAGGCAGCATGACGCACTTGCTGGTAGCCATCGACAAATTCACCAAGTGGATCGAGGCGCGACCAATCAAGAAGTTGGACGGGCCCACGACCGTCCGGTTCATCAACGACATCACGGTACACTATGACATTCCCCATAGCATCATCACCGACAACGGCACCAACTTTGCCAAGGGCGCACTCACACGTTCTGCTCCAAGCAAGGAATCCGGCTCGACCTGGCCTCCGTCGCTCATCCACGGTCAAACGGCCAGGTCGAGAGGGCGAATGGCCTCATCCTATCCGGCATCAAGCCCCGGCTCGTGACGCCGCTGGTAAGGTCGGCCGGCTATTGGATCGACGAGCTATCGGCCATTCTTCCTTGTGTATGGGTCCGAGGTGATCATCCCCACCAACATCGAGTTCGATTCGCCTCGGGTCGCCCTATAAACGGAGAAGGACGCTAAGGAGGCAAGAGAAGACGGCGTCGATCTACTCGAGGAAGCTCGCAAACTGGCCTTGAGCCGGACGGCGATCTACCAGCAGAAGCTCTGGCACTACCACAGCAAGCGGATCCGGCCACTCTCGTTCCATGAGGGGGACCTGGTCCTCAGACGGATCTAGCGAACCGCCGAACAGCACAAGCTGTCCTCCCCATGGGAGGGCCCGTTCATCATCAGCAAGGCGCTACACAACAACGCATACTACTTGATAGACGCCCAGAAGCCACAAAAGCGCAAAAGAGATGCTTCCGGTGAAGATACGAAGTGCCCATGGAACGCAGCACTCCTGCGCCCATTTTACTGCTGAGAAAAATCAATGTATGTATGTATCCCCACACTTTTGGGCTTATGAATGCAATGGGCGCCCCAAGCCGTCTCTTGGGGCGCGCCCCGTTTCATTTCTTTCAAAAGTGTTCCTCACTCCCCGGCTCCCCGACCCGGCTCCCGGTCTCGGGGGCTAGCCGGTTGGGACGAGAAGCGCCTCTCTAGAAAATGGCTAACTAATGTGAGCTGGCCAAACTTCCCCACCCTTACCAGCTATAGAACCGGCCCCCGGCTGTCCGGCTGACGGGGCCCCGGGGCGACAAGGTTTGGCTCACATGAAAGGTCGAAACAAAGGGAGACCCCTTCGGGGCCCAGCCGGACCATCACCGCATCTCTACCACTCTACTTATCCCATAAAACCCGCCTGATTCCTAAGTTTTGAACTGGCTCCCTCGAGGCGGATGCCCTGACCCAGCTACAGACCGGTTCCCGACTGTCGGGCTGGCGGGGCCGTAACCAAAGGGGAAAAGGAATAAAAACAAAAAGAGTCGAAGCGGGCAAAAAAGGATAAGGACGAGGCGACATGAGTCACAAGGCAAACACGACAAAATATTCATGGCATAAATATTAAGGCAAAAGTGGCCCACGGCCAACATTTAGTTCATTACACAAACACCCCGAGTGGGTGGATTCAAGTTTTACATGCAGGGATAAAAAGAGAAAGATAAAAAAGATGCCCGAGGGCTCAAGCCACCGGTGCGTCGCCAACCGGTGTGCCCCTAGTCGGCGTGTCGTGTGGCGGCTCGGTCCTCGCCTCGGAAGTGGTCGCGGCCTTTGGGTCGGTCTCCTTGGCCTTCGAGGCGGGCTCCTCGGTCTCGGTTGTCTCGCCACTCGAGTCGGTGGTCTCGTCGGCGACTTCGTCATCTGTCGGGCCCTGGGGGATGCCGAAGGAGTGCTCAGGCAATGGCTCGCCATCCTCGCCAAGGGCCGGCAGGAATTCGTCTACGTCAACATATGACGCGAGCTTGTTGGCCCGCTGAACAAGGGTCGGCTCGCGGTCCTTCCGCTCTGCGGACGACACGTCCCACATGATCGCTAGCCGGCCTAGGTCCACGCCACGGTACCAAGATGTGACGAACTGGAGAGCCATCTGCGCCCCGGCTCGGGCAGCCGATGCCTTCCAGGCCTCGAGGCGGGGGACGGCATGCTCCAGCCACTGAGCCACGCGGTGCGTCGTGTTGGAAATATGCCCTAGAGGCAATAATAAAATGGTTATTATTTTATTTCCTTTTTCATGATAATTGTCTATTGTTCATGCTATAATTGTACTGAATGGAAACGCATACGGATCTGAATGTCGCAGATCCATTGACTAAACCTCTCTCACGAGCAAAACATGCTCAACACCAGAATGTTATGGGTGTTCGATTCATCACAATGTAACTAGATTATTGACTCTAGTGCAAGTGGGAGACTGTTGGAAATATGCCCTAGAGGCAATTATTGTATTTCCTTGTTCATGATAATTGTCTATTTTTCATGTTATAATTGTGTTAGCCAGAAACCATAATACATGTGTGAATACATAGACCACAACATGTCCCTAGTGAGCCTCTAGTTGGCTAGCTCGTTGATCAATAGATGGTCACGGTTTCATGACCATGGACATTGGATGTCATTGATAACGGGATCACATCATTACGAGAATGATGTGATGGACAAGTCCCAATCCGAAGCATAGCACAAGATCGTGTAGTTCGTCTGCTAAAGCTTTTCAATGTCAAGTATCGTTTCCTTAGACCATGAGATTGTGCAACTCCCGGATACCGTAGGAATGCTTTGGGTGTGCCAAATGTCACAACATAACTGGGTGGCTATAAAGGTGCACTACGGGTATTTCCGAAAGTGTCTGTTGGGTTGGCACGAATCGAGACTGGGATTTGTCACTCCGTGTGACGGAGAGGTATCTCTCGGCCCACTCGGTAAGACATCATCATAATGAGCTCAATGTAAATAAGGAGTTAGCCACGGGATGATGTATTACGGAACGAGTAAAGAGACTTGCCGGTAACGAGATTGAACAAGGTATAGGGATACCGATGATCGAATCTCGGGCAAGTAACATACCGGTAGACAAAGGGAATTGTATACGGGATTGATTGAATCCCCGATATCGTGGTTCATTTGATGAGATCATCGTGGAGCATGTGGGAGCCAACATGGGTATCCAAATTCTGCTGTTGGTTATTGACCGGAGAGGTGTCTCGGTCATGTCTACGTGTCTCCCGAACCCGTAGGGTCTACACACTTAAGGTTCGATGACGCTAGGGGTAGAGGGAAATAGTATACATGATTACCGAAGGTTATTCGGAGTCCCGGATGAGATCCCGGACATCACGAGGAGCTCCGGAATGGTCCAGAGGTAAATATTGATATATATAGGTAGTGTACCGGGAGTGCCGGGAGGGTGCGGGAGGACCCCCGGGAGGGGTGTGACGACCAAAGGACTTCGTGGGCCCTTAGAGGAGGTGTACCAGACCTTATTGGGATGGACAAGACCTTCCGGAAGGGCCCATGCGGCTAGGGATAAGAGATAAGGCTGAAAAGGATTCAAAAGGAAGAGATCCACCTCCCTTGTGGGAGGTGGACTCCTCCCTAGGTTTGGCCGAACCTCTCCTCCTTGGAGGAGGGGCCAAGGCAGCCCTCCCTCTCCCTCCTCCTATATATACCCAAAGTTTTGGGATGATTTGAGACACGACTTCTCTCTCTCTCAGTGCAGCCCTACCCTACCTCTTCCTCGTTCTCCGTAGCGCTTGGCGAAGCCCTGCCGGAGTCCACGTAGCTCCACCGTCACCATGCCGTCGTGCTACCGGAGCTCTCTCTCAACCTCTCCTTCCTCCTTGCTGGATCAAGGCATAGGAGACGTCATTGGGGTGCACGTGTGTTGAACGTGGAGGCGCCATTGTTCGGCACTTAGATCGGAGTCCACCGCGATCTGAATCGCTACGTGTACGACTCCACCAACCGCGTTCTTGTAACACTTCCGCTTAGCGATCTTCAAAGGTACGAAGATGCAATCTCTCCCCACTCTTTGCTGGTTTCTTCATAGATAGATCTTGGTGACACGTAGGAATGTTTTTGATTTACTACTACGTCTCCCAACACGTCGGAGCGCCCCCGCGGACTGGCCACAGCGCGGCGAGGACCTCCTTGCCGGCGGTCTTGAGCCCCTCCACGCTCCGCTCGAGGTGGGTCATCCACATCTCGACGGCGAGCCCAATCTCGTCCATGTCCCACGTGGCGTGATCCTCAATGGAGCGATCGCACTCCCAAAGGTATTCCCGGTGCTCCTCAACGGAGCGCGCAGCGCGGCGATAAGTTTTTGGAAAAAACCTGGAAGGGAGGAGAAGAGAAG
Organism: Hordeum marinum; assembly: GCA_022496015.1. Taxonomy (NCBI): domain Eukaryota; kingdom Viridiplantae; phylum Streptophyta; class Magnoliopsida; order Poales; family Poaceae; genus Hordeum; species Hordeum marinum. Next base: position 416,868,057 of record CM039675.1, read on the forward strand.
GAAAGAAAAAGCAAGATGAAACACGAGAAACGGCAAAGGGAAGAGCAACCGGCTGGGGAAGAGAAAGATTGGCACCTACCTTCGATCGCGTCGTCCACCCCAATGCAGAAGTGGAGCGCCGCCTTGCGCTTCGACACTCGGGCCACCTCCGAGGTGGCGAGGGAACCCTTGACCTCCTCGAGTGTCCTCTCGAGGCGGGTCACCTCGCCTTGAAGGGCGGCGGTCCTCAGGGCGGCATCAGCCGCCTCCTTGACGGCTGCCTCCCGGGCCGCCACCTCCTTTGCCGCCTCGGCCTTGAGCCGGTCCCGGGCCGCCTCCCCGTCGACCAGCAGTGCGGCCAGCCGGTCCGTCTCGTGCGCAGCCGTCTGGACGTCTCGCGCCAGCCGGTCCCATTCGGCAACAAGCCCGGTCTTCTCCCCCCGAAGGGTGGCCAGCTCACCTACAAGACACAACCAATGTCAGCCGACTCCCGAGGGCTATATGCCTCTCCTACGAAGCTTTCCTACGAAGTGCAACCCACCTTGCATGCGCGCCAGCTCCTCCTCCAGGCGGTAGAAGCCGTATTTGCTGCGGTCGTGGATGGCGACCGCTTCAGCGAATAGCTTCTGCCACAGGGAGGTTTCCTCATGTCGCAAAAAGGCAAAGGTCAAGACATGCTCAAAGGAGATCCGGCCGGGCTGCCCGTCAGCCGGTTAGCCAGCCCGCATCTCGGGGGCTTCACCCAGTGGTTGCGCTCGCGCGCCTCCACTAAAAAGTCTAAGACAATGTGTCGGCTAACCTCTGCACGTTGTAGGGCGGCGTCGGCCGCCTCCGCGAACCGGGCCAGCTCCTGCCGGCACCAGTCCAAGACGCTCCCCAAGTCCCCGAAAGAGGGGACCGAGCTGCCCGCCTGGGGAGCCGGAAGGACCGGCGCGCTTGCCAGCGCCTCCCAGTCTCGGAGCACCTCCTGCATCGATCGTCGGGGCCTCCTGGCCCGGCCGCCGCTGCTGCCCAAGCTCCCCATGGCGCCATCCACCGGGGGTGGATTGACAAGGGCAAGGGTGCGGGACTCGCTCCCCGCCGCCACGCCCGTCGCCCGCGCCTCCTCCTCCTCCTGCCTTTCTGGCACGATGGTCGTGACGGAGGGCTCCTTCACCTCCATGGCTGCCATCTCTGGCGCCGCCTCTGGAGCCGCCGGGACCTCCGGCACCTCGACCCGGCCTGGCTCGACCGTAGGCGGGGTCACCTCTGCCGCCTCAGGCCGGGTCGCCTCGGGAGCCGGCTCCGTCGTCGCCGCCCTCGCCTGGGCTGTCTCTTGCGTGGGCGGAGGCGCTAGCAGGTCCATGGCCGCCCCCCGCGGCTCACTTGACGGAGGCCTCGACATGCGGGTTGACTCTGCTGCCGAGTCCGACGCCCGTGGGGGGTCCGCCAACCCCCTCCGCCTCCGGCCACTCGAGGTCCCGGAGTGTGCCGCCTCTCCTCATGTACCGGACTAGGAGGCTCGCAGCTCTGCGAGCATCCTCTTTTCCTCCCGCTGGGTGGCCGCATGCTCGCGAGGCAGCCGGCTGGCGGCATCCGTTGTCTCCCCGGTCGGCTCCTCCTCGTGGAGCTCAATGGGGTCACTACAGCATTCATGAACCGTTCGTTAACCGGCTCGCAAGGCGGAAGCAAAACTTATGCAAAAACAAAGAACTTACGCGATAACGAGGGGCAAGGCCTGCTTGGCGCGTGGCGGCGGCCTCCGCGCGGCCACCTTCACCCTCTTCGGACCGGGCGGCAGGGCCGCCGGCCCCTCTTGAGCCGGCCTCTTCCCCCGGACGGCCGCTTCAGCTGCCGGGCCTCGAGCCGGTCGCTCCTCGCTCCTCTGGTCCTGGCGCACTGCGGAAGGAGGCCCATATAGAATCATCAAATCATCATCATCGTCGTCATCATCCGTCCAATCCCTGATGGAGGGGGCAAGACGGAACTCACCAACTCCGCGGGGTTCGTCGGCTGTGCCAGACCCTCCGGCACCACCAGGAGTGCCGCCTCGTGGATCCGCCGGCTCGTCGGCTCCTGCCGAGGAGTCCACTCCTTCCTCTGGGGGGCCTCTCGTATGGTAGTCTTCACAGTCGGAGTCCTCGTGCTTCGCCGCGAAGATCTGTGGGTGCGGGCCGTCCGACATATTCTGTCGCACGAGCAGCTGCGGTCAGCACTTCAATGTAAGTTCTCCAGCCGGCTGCCGGCTGGGGAATACCAACAAGAAAGAACCGCCTCGATGACAAAAACTCACCAGGGGAGGCCGGTTGATGCGGTCGTACGGCTCCATGCTGAAGGACCATGAGGCGGGCTTCAGCTTGAACGTCGTGAGGGCGTTCACCCGCTTCGCCACCTGAGCCGATGTCAGCTCGACGGTGGACAGCCGGCAGGGGCCGTGCCGGCCGGACATGTCGCAAATCTGGTGTGGCCTCATCTGGAGGGGCGACACCCGGCGCGAGACAAAGGCCGCCACCAGGTCAGTGGCAACCAGCCCCTCGGAGCTCTTCAGCTGCGTGAGCCGGGCAAGCTCGTCCAAGGCCACGCAGCGCACAGCAGACCCCAGCCAGTTCTGCTGGAAGGACTGCCTGTCCTCAAACGGCGGCAACCGGATGTAATCCATCCTCGGGTCGATGTTCTTCACGTAGAAGAACGTCCGGTGCCACCCCTTAACGGAGTCAATAAGGGAAAGAGGAGGAAAGCGAGCAACTCCACGGCAGCACACCACTGTGCCCCCGCAGGCGTCGCTTTCCACAGGTTTGAGGTAGAAGAGAGCGTTGAAGAGGTCAATGAAAGGAAGGATACCGAGGTACCCCTTGCACAACGTCACGAAGGTGGAGAGGTAAAAAATCGAATTCGGGCCAAGGTTGTGCAGCTAGAGGTCAAAGGTATCGAGGAGAAGATGGAAGAAGATACTCATCGGGAGCCCGAAGCCCCGGGAGAAGTGCCAGAGGAACACGACATGTTCCCCTGGCTGTGGCGCCGGCTCTATCTCGTCGCCTGGCGTGCGTGCGGCCACCTGCTCCGTCGGCGGCAGCATGCGCGCGCGGTGCAGCTCGGCAATGTCCGCCTCGACCACGAAGGAGCCAGCCCAACTGCATCCATTGTCCATCGCGACGGCGATGCGTTGTTCGGGCGCGGGCATGGGCTCGGGTGCAACGGCGCGCGAGGAAGGAAGAGAGGCAATGAAGAAGGGCAGCAAGGAGGCAAGTGGGGTGCGGGTACCTCCGCCCCTGCCCTTCCTCTCCTTTTATAGGGGAGGCCATGACCGGGGGACGTGGGATCGATTGTGCCCACTCCCCCGGAAACTCCGCGCGCGTGGGTGTCCCCGGGCCGTAACGTTCGCTCCGGGGCGTCGAGGATCCTATCCTGCGCCCCGAGGCCTATTAGGCTACGTTGGGTCCTATCGGGCTAGGCATGGGCGACGTCCCGTCTCCCCGTGTGGATGGGGCCCGCTGCATCATTACTCACCACGTGGCGTGGCATGTGCCGGCGTGGGTCCCGGGGCGGCGTGCTGGTACCCGAGGCGTCAGGTCCAACGGCCGACCCGACTGCCCCTTCGCCTTCGAGCGAGAGGCGGGTGGCACTAAGGGGGAAGCCGCCGGCTCCCCACTGTCTGCCAGACGCGGGCCCCTGCCGGCTTCGGGGGCTATTGACGTGGTTATTACCCCTAGATAGGTCAAAGCAATGGGGTCTTCCCCTTCCGCTTCGAAGACGTGGCCGGCTGGCCATGGCCGGCTGGAGGACGTCCGGTGCAAGCCAGTGTCGGCTGGTGCCCCGGCCGGCTGATCAAGGAGCCGGTTGGACCCTCAGTCGGCTGGGCGTGGCCGGCTTCCCACGGGCCGACTCTTTCGTTGACCTTGGGACGGACATGCCCCGTCCCGTCCCTCTGCGCGCGGTTACGACGACGCGACGCGACCGGCACGACGGGCAGCCTTGTGGCTACGGTGGCCGCTTACGCACTACAATGCGTGGCTACAGTCCAACCGTCCTGGCCGCTGACCTTGATGAGCGCGACCGGGCGGGGGAACAGTGTCGGCACGCCCTCGCCACTCGATTACCTGCCCCGGCGTGGCTACAATGCCGCCGGCCATACCGGAGACTTCGGCTGGCTGGTGCTAGACGACGCTCCCCCAGGCGGCCCGTGCCGCGGTAGGTGGGCGAGGGCGAATCGTAGAGCCGGCTGGTAGGCCCAACGGGAGATGGGACCGCTCGGCCGGCGGGCCCCGCCTACGATGAGATGGAGAGACTGCCAGTCGGGTCCCCTCACCTTGGTACTATTGCAATAAGAATGGCAAGGGCAAGGGAAAGAAGGGTATCTCTAAGAAGGGTGGCGAAGCAGTTGCTCCTCTCGTGAAGAAACCCAAGGCTCGACCCAAGCCAGAAACTGAGTGCTTTCATTGCAAGGGAACTGGTCACTAGAAGCGGAACTGCTCTAAGTATCTGGCCGATAAGAAGGCGGCCAACAACAAACAAGGTATATATGATATACATGTTATTGATGTGTACCGTACTAGCTCTCATTGTAGTGCCTGGGTATTTGATACTGGTTTGGTTGCTCACATTTGCAACTCAAAGGAGGACCTGCGGAATAGACGAAGGCCGGCGAAGGACGAAGTGACGATGCATGTGGGAAATGGTTCCAAGGTTGATGTGATTGCCGTCGGCATGCTATCTCTTCGATTACCATCGGGATTAGTGATGAACCTAAATAATTGTTATTTAGTGCCTGCGTTAAGCATGAACATTATATCTGGATCTTGTTTATTGCGAGACGGTTACACATTGAAATAAGAGAATAATGGTTGTTCTGTTTATATGAGTGGTATCTTTTATGCTCATGCACCCAATGTGAGGGGTTTATTCATATTGAATCTTGATAGTGATGATACACATGTTCATAACATTGATGCCAAAAGATGTAGAGTTGATAATGATAGTACCACTTTCTTGTGGCACTGTCGTTTGGGTCATATTGGTGTAAAACGCATGAGGAAGCTCCATGCTTAAGGACTTTTGGAGTCACTTGATTTTGAATCACTTGACACATGCGAACCATGCCTCAAGGACAAGATGACTAAAATGCCGTTCTCTGGAACAATGAAATGGGCACGTGAATTGTTGGAAATCATACATACTGATGTGTGCGGTCCAATGAATGTTACAGCGCACGGTGGATATCGTTATTTTCTCACCTTCACTGATGACTTAAGTAGATATGGGTATATTAACTTGATGAAACACAAGTCTGAAACATTTGAAAAGTTCAAGCAATTTTAGAGTGAAGTTTAGAATCATCGTAACAAGAAGATTAAATTCCTGCGATCTGATCGAGGAGGTGAATATCTGAGTTATGAGTTTGGCAGTCACTTAAGGCAGTGTGGAATTGTTTCACAGTTGACACCGCCCGGAACACCACAGCGTAATGGTGTGTCCCAACGTCGTAATCGAACCTTATTAGATATGGTGCGTTCTATGATGTTTGTTGCCGATTTGCCACTATCGTTTTGGGGTTATGCATTAGAGACAGCTGCATTCACTTTATAGGGCACCATCAAAATCCGTTGAGACGACGCCATATGAACTGTGGTTTGGAAAGAGGCCAAAGTTGTCATTTCTTAAAGTTTGGGGATGTGATGCTTATGTCAAAAAGCTTCAGCCTGAAAAGCTGGAACCCAAAGCAGAGAAATGCGTCTTCATAGGATACCCGAAAGAGACAGTTGGGTATACCTTCTATCTCAGATCAGAAGGCAAAGTGTTTGTTGCTAAGAATGGAACATTTCTTGAGAAAGAGTTTCTCTCGAAAGAATTGAGCGCGAGGAAAATAGAGCTTGATGAGGTTATTGAACCTTTACTTCAACCAGAGAGTAGCACAACGCAGAAAGATGTTTCTGTGGAGCCTACAACAGTTGAAGAGGAAGTTAATGATGATGATCATGAAGCTTCAGATCAAGTCACTATTGAACCTCGTAGGTCGACAAGGGCGCGTGCTGCTCCTGAGTGGTACGGCAACCCTGTCTTAGAGGTCATGTTGTTTAACAACAATGAACCTACGAGCTATGGAGGAGCGATGATGGGCCCGGATTCTGAGAAATGGTTAGAGGCCATGAAATCCGAGATGGGATCCATGTATGAAAACAAAGTATGGACTTTGTAAGTATTACCTGAAGGGCAAAAGGCCATTCACAACAAATGGATCTTTAAGAAGAAGACGGTCGCAGACAGTAATGTCACCGTCTATAAAGCTTGACTTGTGGCAAAGGGTTTTTCACAAGTTCAAGGAGTTGACTACAATGAGACCTTCTCACCCATAGCGATGCTTAGGTCCGTCAGAATCATGTTAGCAATAGCTGCATATTTCGACTATGAAATTTGGCAGATGGATGTCAAAACAACGTTCCTCAATGGTTTCCTTGAGGAAGAGTTGTATATGATGCAACCGGAAGGTTTTGTCGATCTAGAGAATGCGGAAAAAGTTTGGAAGCTCCAGCGATCCATTTATGGACTAGTGCAAGCATCTTGGAGTTCGAATAAGCGCTTTTATGAGGTGATCAAAGCGTTTGGGTTTATACAAGTTCATGGAGAAGCTTGTATTTACAAGAAAGTGAGTGGGAGCTCTATAGCGTTTCTAATATTATATGTAGATGACATATTGCTGAGTGGAAACAATATAGAAATGCTAGAAAGCGTGAAGGAATATTTGAACAAGAGTTTTTCACTGAAGGACCTAGGAGAAGCTGCTTTCATATTAGGCATTAAGATCTATAGAGATTGATCGAGACGCTTAATAGCACTTTCATAGAGCACATACTTTGATAAAGTTTGGAAGAAGTTCAAAATGGATCAGTCCAAGAAGGGGTTCTTGCCTGTGTTACAAGGTGTGAAGTTGAGTAAGACTCAATGCCCAGTGATTGCAGAAGATAGAGAGAAGATGAGTGTCATCCCCTATGCTTTAGCCATAGGCTCTATCATGTATGCAATGTTGTGCACAAGACCCGATGTCAGCCTTGCCATAAGTATGATTGGAAGGTTTCAAAGTGATCCTAAAATGGAGCACTGGACGGTGGTCAAGAATATCCTTAAGTACCTGAAAAGGACTAAGGAGATGTTTCTCGTTTATGGAGGTGATGAAGAGCTCGTCGTAAAGGGTTACGTCGATGCAAGCTTTGACACCGATCCGGATGACTCTAAGTCGCAAACCGGATATGTATTTATTCTCAACGGGGGAGCGGTAAGCTGGTGCGGTTACAAGCAAAGCGTGGTAGCCGATTCTACATGTGAAGCGGAGTACATCGCAGCCTCAGAGGCAGCGAAGGAAGGTGTCTGGATGAAGCAGTTCATGACAGATCTTGGAGTAGTGCCCAGTGCAGTGAAATCCAATGACTCTGTTCTGTGACAACACTAGTGCCATTTCTCTTGCCAAGGAACCAAGGTTTCACAAGAGGACGAGACACATAAAGCAACGCTTCAATTCCATCCGCGATTACATCAAGGAGAAGGACATCAATATTTGCAAAGTGCACACAGATCTAAATGTTGTAAACCCGTTGACTAAACCTCTTCCAAGGGCTAAACATGACCAACACCAGAACTACATGGGTGTTCGATTCATTACAACGTAAATCACATAGTGATGTGAACTAGATTATTGACTCTAGTGCAAGTGGGAGATTGTTGGAAATATGCCCTAGAGGCAATAAATAAAGTGTTTATTATTATATTTCCTTTTTCATGATAATTTTTTATTATCCATGCTATAATTGTATTGATTGGAAACACATTGCATGTGTGGATGAATAGACAACACTCTGTCCCTAGTATGGCTCTAGTGAACTAGCCCGTTGATCAAAGATGGTCAAGGTTTCCTAGCCATTGACATGTGATGTCATTTGATAACAGGATCACATCATTAGGAGAATGATGGATGGACGAGACCCAAACTATAAACGTAGCATATGATCGTGTCAGTTTATTGCTACAGTTTTCTGCATGTCAAGTATATGTTCCTATGACCATGAGATCATGCAACTCATGGACATCGGAGGAATGCCTTGTGTGTATCAAACGTCGCAACGTAACCAGGTGACTATAATGGTGCTCTACAGGTATATCTGAGGGTGTTTGTTGAGTTGGCATGGATCAAGACTGTGATTTGTTACTCCATGTAACGAAGAGGTATCTTAGGGCCCACTCGGTAATACAACATCACAATAAGCCTTGCAAGCAATGTGACTAAGTGTTAGTCACGGGATCTTGTCTTACGGAACGAGTAAAGAGACTTGCCGGTAACAAGGTTGAACTAGGTATGGAGATACCGACGATCGAAAATCGGGCAAGTAACATACGGGAGAACAAAGGGAACATCATACGGGATTAACTAAATCCTTGACATAGAGGTTCGACCGATAAAGATCTTCGTAGAATATGTAGGAACCAATATGGGCATCCAGGTCCCGCTACTGGTTATTGACTGAAGAGGTGTCTCGATCATCTCTACATTGTTCTCGAACCTGCAGGGTCTGCACACTTAAGGTTTGGTGACGTTTCGGTAGTAAAGAGTTATGCATGGTGGTGACCGAAGGTTGTTCTGAGTCCCGGATGAGGTCCCGGACATCACGAGGATCCCCGGAATGGTCTGGAGGTAAAGATTGATATATAGGAAGTCCTATTTTGGTCGCCGAAATAGTTCCGGGCTCATCGGTAGTGTACCGGGAGTGCCGGTAGTGTACCGGGGGACCATCGGGAGAGGTATTTCGACCCAAGAGGCTATATGGGCTGTGGGAGGACTAATACCACCCTTAGTGGGCTTTCCAAAGTCCCACACAAGGCCCATGTGTCTGGGAAGAGATTCCTAAGTGGAAAAGGTGGAAAAAAGCAAAAAGGGTGGAAATAAGGAAGGAGTCCTAATCCTACTAGGAGTGGAGGAGGAGGACTCCTCCTCTCCACTTCGGCCAAAGCGAAGAGGGGCTGGCCCTTGCGCCAAGCCTCCACCTCCTCTCCTCCTATATATATACTAGAGGGTTTGAGGGTTTTGGAACAAGATTTTCAGCCACGTGCAACCCTATCCTCTAGTTCGTAGTTTCTCCTCTAGATCGGTTTCAGCTGTGCTTCGGCGAAGCCCTACTGAGATTACTCCACCACCGTCACTCCAGCGCCGCCACGCTGCCAGAGAACCCGTCTACCTCTCCGCTCCCTCTAGATGGATCAAGAAGGCAGAGATCCTCATCAAGCCGTATGTGTGCTGACAGTGGAGGTGCCGTCCGTTCGGTGCTAGATCGGGACAGTCGTGATTGGATCGCGGGACGCTCGGCGATTTGGATCGCGAAGACATTCGACTACATCAACCGCGTTTCTTAATGCTTCCCTCTTAGCGATCTACAAGGGTACATAGATCCACTCTCCCTCTCGTAGATGCTCATCACCATGGATAGATCTTGCGTGTGCGTAGGAATTTTTTTGTTTCCCATGCAACGTTCCCCAACACTACTTTGATAGCCGTCGACTCCATACTGGCCTACTTTATTGACTCGCGTTGCGGCTTGTCACCGGCACTCTGGGCGCTCACGTCTTCAACGCTAGATCAAGCACGCCGTGGCGGCTCAGGTCCCAACTGAGAAGACTCCAGCGCTCGGCTCTGATGAGACCGTGCACTGTCTTTTCTCGTCGTTAGACGACGATTCCTCTGACGTGGCTGACTGCGAGGGTGGCGAGGATATCGCCAAAGTCCTAATGGTCGGCCATCTCGAGAGGACCCTCCCCCTGGGTACTTCGCGGGCCATACTCGCGGACGAGACGGCGAGCACGGCAAGGCTACCTGCGACGGTTACGTCCCCCGGCCTGTCACTCGGGATCAGAGGGAGGAGATCCGGCGCAGGAACGACGAAGTACTCCTCACGCCTATTGGGGGGACTTCCCTAGAGGAGATGGATCTAGAGGCCACTCGCCAGGCCACTCTGGTGGAGCGCGAGCAATTTGAGCGCCTCTAATGGTCACTCGACGAGCGTGCCATGAGGGAGATACCCGGCTCTAGTCGGAGCCGACGTCAGTTGTTCACCAAGGAGTGGTCATACACCATCTCGATGATGCGCACACCTTTGTTGAACATAGCTTCGGCCACTCGGATTGTCGACTCGTTCCAGCCGTCTGATTCGACAGCGGGCGAGGGCATTCAGCAGATCCAGCCCTTCTAAAGACAGCTTTGGACCAAAACTCCGAAGCATCGCAGTCAAATCAACGCATTCATAGCAAGTATGCTCGGGCAGAAACGGTCCAGTTGGCTCACAGCCCACTCGGACAAGGAAAGACCAACAGACTCCTCCTCATCTGAGAGGCCCATACGGAGGACGTTGGCATGATGATCGCGATGCTAGTCAGACGCCCGCTCTGAGGGGCGGATCATACGGCACTCATCATTACGATGGTGGTCGCCCTCACATCAGATACCAAGAGTGAAGCCCCGTATGACAGAGGGGTTACGAAGACAACGGCTACAGACCCCCTCAATTAAACGCCAGATCCATCATCACCCAGCACGTGGTGGACTGGAACAAAGACCAGCGAGATCGAGCGAGTGGTTGGGGGGCCTCTGGACTCGGCTGCTTCAGTAGGTATATTCGGGAGGCTGAGATCCCCCAATTACCGTATAGCAACGGGAATTGGCAAGTTCAGTGGCGAGTCTAAACGAGAGACTTGTCTTGAGGATTACCGAGTGGCGGTTTAGATCGGTGGGGGCAACGACTTTGTGGCCATGAAACACCTTCCACTCATGTTGGAAGGGTCCGCACGTGCGTGGTTAAACCAACTGCCCCCGAGTTGCATCTACTGCTGGGAAGACTTGGCCCGAGTGTTCATCAAGAACTTCAAGGTTACTTACAAGCGCTCGGGTGGCTTGACAGAGCTGCAACACTATGTCCAAAAGAGCAATGAAACTCTCCGAGAATACATTCAGTGTTGGACCACTTTGCACAATATAGTGGAAAACGTAACTGAGCATCAAGCCGTGTGCGCCTTTAAGGCCGACAATCTATATAGGGAGCTGATTCTCAAGTTTGGCCATGCTGGGGACCTGTCTCTTAGTCGGGCTATGGAGATAGCAAAAAAATATGCCAATAGGGAGGAAGAAGACCGCCTCCGTAGTGGTAAAGGGCGTACCGACGATGCCCCTCAGTTGGGAGGCAACGTCGGAAAAAGCAGCAGAAGTAGAAGCAAAAAGAAAGTTGAAAGTTGTCAATCAGGAAGTCAACATGGCAGTTCTGACTGCCTCCAAGCAACTAAGTTGGGTAAAGAGTCCGATTATGTTAGACCACTCTAACCATCTACCCCGCATAGCCACCCCCGAGAGGCAGGCATTGGTTTTCGATCCGGTCATGAATGGCGTTCGACTGGGTAAGGTTCTTATGGATGGAGGCAGCAGGCTCAACATCATTTATGCGGGCATGGTCAAAGCGATGGGCATTCCAATGTCCTGACTGAGCAAGAGCAACATGCACTTCCATGGGATATTCCGCGGAAAGAAGGTAGAATCACTTGGCCAGATCTCTCTAGACGTAGTATTCGGCAAGAACGAGAAGAATTTCCGGGAAGGAACAGTTGAACTTTGAGGTTGTGGATTTCCGCAGCGCCTACCATGCAATCCTGGGCAGGCCTTCTTATGCACGTTTCATGGCCCGACCATGTTACGTGTATCTATGGAAGAAGGACAAATCACTTCGAATGTGTATTGACTTCAAGTACCTCAATCGCGCATGTCCAAAGGATCATTTACCACTTCCTCGGATAGACCAAATAGTGGACTCTACTACCGGAAGTGAACGTCTGTCGTTCCTGGATGCGTACCCAGGTACCACTAGATCCGAATGTATGGCCCTGATGAAATAAAGACAGCCTTCATCACCCCATTCGGGTGTTTCTGTTATATCATGATGCCTTTCGGTTTGAAGAATGTCGGAGATACATTCCAGCGTATGATACAATACCTCTAGAAACAGACCAGTCGGAATGTGGAGGCCTACATGGACGATATTGTGGTCAAATCCAGGAAAGGTTCTGACCTCTTGATAAATCTTGCCGAAACCTCCGCAAATTTACGACGCTTTGGAATAAAACTAAATCCAGCTAAGTGCACATTCAGAGTACCCGCAGGAAAGTTACTCGGTTTCCTCATTTCCGAACGAGGGATCGACGTAACCCAGACAATATGGGAGCCCTAGTCCGAATGAAGCAGCTAGAGCGCCTGCATGATGTACAAAGGTTGACAGGTTGTCTTGCGGCTCTAAGCTGATTCATCTCAAGACTTAGTGAAAAAGCTCTCCTGTTTTACCGACTGATGAAGAAATCTGACAGATTCGAGTGGACTCCTACGGCACAAGCAGCATTTGACCAACTCAAAGCCGTGCTTTCCACCTAGCCGGTGTTAGCTGCTCCGGGCAGTCGAGAACCACTTATCTTGTATATTGCGGCTACTAACCAACTGGTGAGCACCGTCCTGGCAGTCGACCATGAAGAGCCAGGCAAAACCTTCAAAGTTCAAAGATCCATCTATTACATCTCAGAAGTTCTGACTCCTTCCAAGCAAAGGTACCCACTTTACTAGAAGTTGGTTTGTGGTATTTACTTGACTGCGAAGAAGGTGGTCCATTATTTTCAAGATCACTCGATAACAGTCGTCAGCAATGCTCCCCTGTCAGAGATCATACACAACCCCAATCAATGAGAGATTTGAAGCATGCTGCGGGATCCTGGGTCGAAGAACTACCATCAGCCTTATGGGGCATTCGGACGACCCCAATCCTGTCCACACAACACACTCCTTTCTTCATGGTCTATGGGTTAGAAGTCGTGTTGTCGTGTGACCTTCACTATAACCACCCCCAATAGAACAATATGATGAAGCCAAGGCCGAAGCAGCGCATCAAGACGGTCTCGACCTCCTGGAAGAAGAAAGGAAGTTATCCCTCATAAGGTCCACACTCTATTAACAGGACCTGAGGCGCTACCACGATAGATAGGTCAGAGGTCGAGCATTTCAGGTAGGGGATCTCGTCATCCGATTGGATCAGCAAAGACCCCACAAGTTGGCGCCTCCATGGCAAGGGTCGTACGTTATCTCCAAAGTCCTACACAATGGAGCATACCGATTGTACAACATCAATGATGACGTTGAGGAACCTCGGACTTGGAATGCGGATCTGCTCCGCAAGTTGTACACATAAAATGCGACGAATGTAAATTAAGACTTTCATAATAAATCCAAGTGATCTAGGTGAATAAAGTTTTGTTTCATTTTACTCTACTAAAATTTGACTACCACCCCCAGTGGGTGTAAAATGCAAAACACTTAGCTGCAAACCTGATTTTACCTAAGTACAAACTACTCCGAGTTAGGGCCTCACCTGCGCTCGGAGGCTTAGCTGCGACTCTGCGTCACCTAAGTTAACAAATCACTCTGAGTGAAGGTCTTACCAACACTCGGGGGGCTTAGCTGCGATCCCGCATCGCCTAATTTAAAAACTGTTCAAGTGGGACATTCTCCACACTCGACTGTCAAGATGAACATGACCATCATCGTTCATCTAGATGACAAACTACTCGGAGAGAGGGCCTTGCCTACACTCGAGGGGCTTAGTTGCGACTCTGCATCGCCTAAGTTAATGAATCACTCCGAGTGAAGGTCTTACCAACACTCGATGACTTAGCCGCGATCCCACATTGCCTAAGTTAAAAAACTCTTCGAGTGGGACATTCTCCACACTCGACTGTCAAGATGAACAAGACCATCGTTGTTCATCTAGATGACAAACTACTCTGAGTGAGGGCCTCACCTGAAGTCAGGGGCTTAGTTGCAACTCCGCGTCGCCTAAGCTAACGAATCACTCTGAGTGAAGGTCTTACCAACACTCGGGGACTTAGTCGCGATCCCGCACCGCCTAAGTTAAAAAAAACTCTTCAAGTGGGACATTCTCCACACTCGATTGTCAATATGAACATGACCATCATTGTTCATCTAGATAACAAACTACTCAGAGTTGTTAGGGAACGTTGCATGGGGAATAAAAAAAATCCTACGGTGATGAGCATCTACGAGGGGGAGAGTGGATCTACATACCCTTGTAGATCGCTAAGCGGGAAGGTCTAAGAAACGCGGTTGATGTAGTCGATCATCTCCGCGATCCAATCACGATCCGTCCCGATCTAGCGCCGAACGGACGGCACCTCTGCATTCAGCACACGTACAACTCGATGATGATCTCCGACTTCTTGTTCCAGCAAGAGGGAGCGAAGAAGTAGATGAGTTCTCCGGCAACGCAATGGCGTGGCAGCGATGGTGGTGGAACTATTCTGGCAGGGCTTCGCCTAAGCACCGCCGAACTAGACTAGAGGAAAAAACCGATCTAGATGAAGTAGAGGGAGCATGTGGCAATTAGGGCTAGCTCTCCCCTCTAAATCCTATGGTATATATAGGAGGGAGGGAGGGGAGGATGCATCCTCAAACCCTCAAGGTTTGGCCGAAATTGGAGCTGGAGGAGTCCTACTCCAATCCTACTAGGAGTAGGATTCCTCCTCTCCACTAGGAAACACTTTCCACCTTTTCCACCTTTGGGTTTTTCCCACCCCTAGCCGCATGGGCCTTAGTGGGAAGTTTGGACAGCCCACTAGTGGCTGATTTGAATCCTCCCATAGCCCATGAGGTCCTTTGGGTCCAGACACCCCTCCCGATGGTCCCCCGGTACCCTCCCAGCAATCTCGATACACTACCGATGAGTCCAAAACTTTTCCGGTGACCAAAACAGGACTTCCTATATATCAATATTTACCTCTAGACCATTACGGAGATCCTCATGACCTCCGGGATCTCATCCGAGACTCCAAAACACCTTAGGTCACCACAATACCTAACTCTATACTACCAAAACATCATCGAACCTTAAGTGTGCAGACCCTGCGGGTTCGAGAACTATGTAGACATGACCGATACACCTCTATGGTCAAGAACCAATAGTGGGACCTGGATGCCCATCTTGATTCCTACATAGTATACGAAGATCTTTATCGGTTGAACCTCTGTGTCAAGGATTCAGTTAATCCCATATGTTGTTCCCTTTGTTCATCGGTATGTTACCTGCCCGAGATTCGATCGTCGGTATCTGTATACCTAGTTCAATCTCGTTATCGACAAGTCTCTTTACTCATTCCATAATACAAGATCTTGTAGATAAAACTTTAGTCACATTGCTTGCAAGACTTGTTGTGATGTTGTATTATCGAGTGGGTCCTTAGATACCTCTCCGTCACACGGAGTAACAAATCCCAGTCTTGATCCATACCCACTCAACAGACACTCTCGGAGATACCTGTAGAGCACCTTTATAGTCACCCAGTTACATTGCGACGTTTTATACACACAAGGCACTCCTCCATTGTCAGTGAGCTGCATGATTTCATGGTCATAGGAACAGATACTTGACATGCAGAAAACTATAGCAATAAACTGACAGCTATGTTTACAGTTTGGGTCTTGTGCATCACATCATTCTCCCAATGATGTGATCTCGTTATCAAATGACATCTCATGTCAATGGCTAGGAAACCTTGACCATCTTTGATCAACGAGCTAGTCTACTAGAGGCATACTAGGGACAAAGTGTTGTCTATGTATCCACACATGCAATGTGTTTCCAGTCTATACAATTATAGCTTAGATAATAAACGATTATCATGGACAAGGAAATATAATAATAACTATTTATTATTGCCTCCAGGGCATATTTCCAGCATGAGTGAGGGCCTCGCCTACACTCGGGGGCCTAGTTGTGACTCCGCGTTGCCTAAGTTAACGGATCACTCTAAGTGAAGGTCTTACCAACACTCGGGGGCTTAGTCGCGATCCCGCATCGCCTAAGTTAAAAAACTCTTCGAGTGGGAGATTCGACACACTCGATTTTCAAGATGAAGAGGACCATCATTGTTCATCAAGATGACAAACTACTCCGAGTGAGGGCCTCGCCTGCACTCGGGGGCTTAGCTATGACTCCGCACCGCCTAAGTTAACGAATCACTCCGAGTGAAGGTCTTACCAACACTCGGGGGCTTAGCCGCGATCCCGCATTGCCTAAGTTAAAAAAAACTCTTTGAGTGGGACATTCTCCACACTTGATTGTCAAGATGAACATCACCATCATTGTTCATCTAGATGGCAAACTACTCTGAGTGAGGGCCTCGCCTGCACTCAAGGGCTTAGCTGCGACTCCGTGTCACCAAAGTTAGCGAATCACTCTGAGTGAAGGTCTTACCAACACTCGGGGGCTTAGCCGCGATCCCGCATCGCCTAAGTTAAAAAACTCTTCGAGTGGGATATTCTCCACACTCGATTGTCAAGATGAAAAGCACCATCATTGTTCATCTAGATGACAAACTACTCCAAGTGAGGGCCTCGCCTGCACTCGGGGGCTTAAGTGCGACTCCATGTCGCCTAAGTTAACGAATCACTCCGAGTGAAGGTCTTTACAACACTCGGGGACTTAGCCGCGATCTCACATCGCCTAAGTTAAAAAAACTCTTCAAGTGCAAACATTCAAAACATCAGGCAAAGATAAAGCAGATAAGAACTGCATTGCTTGAACTGAAAGTACGGATGATAGCAGCCTCAGGCTCGTTTAAAAGTCTTACTGATACCACTCGGCATTCCAAGGAAAATGATTAAAGAAGTTTTTGGTAACCCGATGATCACTCGGGGTTAGGCACTACTTCAAGGAACGTGTCTAGGTCAAGGCTTTGTGCGATTAGGGTGGCGGCCTCCATGAACATATCCATGAAGTCTTTAATTCTGGCGTTTTTCTGATTGGTGACCTCCAAAGACTTCAGTTTCTTCTCGTTCGCTCCCTTGCAGTGGACTCGAACCAGTGAAAGAGCAATGTCGGCCCTAGCTTGGGCTGCTGATTTCTACCACATCTTCACTCAGTGTTGCA
This sequence comes from Hordeum marinum, assembly GCA_022496015.1. NCBI lineage: Eukaryota > Viridiplantae > Streptophyta > Magnoliopsida > Poales > Poaceae > Hordeum > Hordeum marinum. Next base: position 416,885,015 of record CM039675.1, read on the forward strand.
CGTCTCTCACCCAGTTCAGTGTGGAATCCAGATCCTTCGCAAGTTCATTATCGAAAAAGAGCTCCTTTTCAACGTCCACAATGCCAAGGCGGAGCCTCCTGAAATATGAAACTGGCTCGTCAACGCGTTCTTCCAGTCGGAGATAGGCCATGGCCACGCTATCATTGAGTAGCTCTCGGGACGGATCCAGCTCCCTCTCGATCTTCTCGGTCTCCTCGGTAACGTCAAAGCAGAATTCTGAATTCAGCCGAATGGAAAGAAGAATCAGATTCAAACAAACTTCATTCGGCCAATCAAAATATACACGAATCATTCGGGAAAGCATACCTTTAAGCTTTTCGCTCATGGTGTCGCCGAACTCATCAACAAACTGCTCCAGCTCGGCCTTCTTGGAAGTAATGTGCTCGAATTTGGCCTTCCACTCGGCAAGCTTCTCCTTAGTTTTCTTCACAGCGGCTTCAAGGGATTTCTTCTCCTCCTCTAGCTTCCCGACTGATTTTAGCTTCTCCTTAGCCTCCTTGGCCTTTCGACTGGCCTCCTTCCGAGCCTCTGCCAGCTCAATGTCCTTCTTCTCGAGGGCCGTCTCCATGGTTACTAAAGAAACAAAATTCTTCAGTCTCTTGACAAGATTACGATTTTCTCCATGAAGATCTGGTGAAGTGGACTCAGTCGGACAAGGAGAAATAAGAACAACCATAGCAGTCGGATAAGAAATGCAATACCTTCCAGCGCTTTCTTCTCCTCCTTCAGTCGGATGCTCTTGGCTTTCTCAGCCTCCAGATCAAGGCATAGAGCTAGCACCTCCTCTTTCAGAGCATTGTAGTGGCTTCTGAGCTCATAGAAAGACTACAAACAACAAATGGCAAGGAAAATTTTAGTGACACAAGACATATGATTCATCAATCGGATATGACATTCAGATCATTCGGTCGGGCTTCAAATCTCTAAGACCCCCACTGACTGCTTCAGTCAACGACAACCTCATGGACTACACCCAGTGGGTGCGCTCAGCGTGCCCCCATTGGAAAATTCAAGTTCAAGATATTCCTACGCTGTTAAGACTACCGCTGTCTGCTTCCTTGCTTGCTCAGCGTGCCCCCACTGGAAAATTAACTCCCAGTGGGTGTGCCCAGAAGCAAACCCACTCGGGATCGAAACTACTGACAGATCAACCAAGATACCAAATGAGGAAGGTACTTACGAGAGTACTTACTAGGACATTGTTCTGCAACGCTGTGCTGGCGTCATACGTCGTCTTTAGCTTGTCGCACATCAGCTCCAGCTGGTCAATGCTTCCTTGCTCGCTCCCGTATGGTCCTCCAGGACATGGTGTAGTGAGAAGATGCTGGTCTCATGAGGAACCAGCATAAGGGACGATGTACCAGTCCCGAGTGCAACTCCAGCGCCCGAGCTGCCCCCCGGTGACATTGCCAAAGCACCAGTAAGAGATGCCTCCGGCTCCATGTTCGCAGAGGGATTAGGTAGATCAGCTTTGTCGACCACATCGACATCAATCACGTCAGTCGGGGCTACAAGCATTCAAAACTCATTCGGATATGAGCTCGAAGCAAAGTTACAAGCATATACCAGACAATTCTTGAATTTTTTACCCTTTGAGGATGCCACATCTACTTCGGCTCGCTCTTTCTCTAGGGTTGAAAGCTCTAGCAAAGTTGTTGAAGTGTCGGCACTACACAAGGAAACATTTGGAATCTTCAAGCTCACTCGGATGGACTTAAACAATAACATTCGAACGAAATTTCTTATGCTGAAGCAACAGGGATGGTCATCTTGATATTTGGAATGAAAAATGCCTTCCGAGGCTTGGCGGCGATAACCTTGGCTTGCTTTGCAGCCTTCTCAATCGACTAGACCAGCTTCACATGGCCACGTTTCGTACTCCGGGTCGAAGGTGCACTGGCAATCGGCTTGACAGCACTCGGCTTCACACCACCACCAGCAACCCTTGTCTCATGGCATGACTTGGAGCGGGACTCGGGCACGCGGCCCTCCGAGTGCGGGGACTCCACCTCGCTGCTCTCGCTCGAGTCCTCCTTGTGGTCCTCATCTTTATCATCACCGTGCTCTTCCTCTTCTGCCACTCCGATGGAATCCTCTGTAGTGTCAGTATCGGTCGCCACGTCAATCGGATCCAGATTCATAATCAAAATCTTGCCAATCAAGCCCACAAAGGCCTGCCGAGTGGACAATGAACAAGTCAATATAATACAAACTCAAGCATAGAAATGACATTCGGATTTCAAGTCTCTGGAAGTTACCTCATTTGGTTTATTCTCTAGCGAAAATGGAGGCACCAGTCTACTCCACCTGGGGTTGTCGCGCGCCGCAGTGATCGCCTTGATCTTGTTTCCAAGTGACTCTTTGTCAAGCTCCTTAGGGTGCGCCCGAGTGACATCATCGGCTATGGTGTACTCCCACATAGGGTGGATCCTCGCCTGCAGTGGCTGAATTTTGCTTTGAACAAAGACTTCGACCAGGTCCAGACCGTTGACACCCTTCTGCATCAGGGCCACCACGGTGATCACCAAGATGTCTACGTCCACCTTCTCTTCCTTGGGCATAGTTAGCTTGGGAAGCGACCGAATGCGCTCTGAACGCAATAAAATTCAGGGGAACTACTGCACAAGCCATTGATCTACAACATAATTATGCAAAGGTTACTAAGACTATTCTTCAAGATAATGAGTTTATTAACCAAATTACTAAAGCTCCCACTCAAATTGACATCCCTCTGGTCATCAGAGTGATACATAATCCAATTTCACCAACTCAAGTCCGATCATCACGTGAGTTGAGGTGGTTTCAAGGGTGTACATCATCATGTTGATCATATCTACTATATGACTCATGTTTGACCTTTCGGTCTCTTGTGTTCCGAGGCCATGTCTGTACATGCTAGGCTCGTCAAGTTTAACCCGAGTGTTTTGCACGTGCAACACTGGCTTGCAACCGTTGTATGTGAACATAGAGTCTATCACACCCGATCATCACGTGGTGTCTCGACACGACGAACTTTCACAATGGTGCACACTCGGGGAGAACACAATTTTATCTTGAAATTTTAGTGAGGGATCACCTTATAATGCTACCATCGTCCTAAGCAAAACAAGGTACGTAAAAGGATTAACATCACATGCAAATTATAAGTGACATGATATGGCCATGAACTTCTGCTTTTGATCTCCATCTCCAAAACACCGGCATGATCTCCATCGTCACTGGCATGACACCATGATCTCCATCAATGTGTCGCCATCGGGTTTTCTCGCCCACCATGCTTCTACTACTATTGCTACCGCTTAGCGATAAAGTAAAGCATTACCTAGCGCTTAATGATTGACACACAGGTCATACAATTATTAAAGACAACTCCATGGCTGATGTCGGTTGACGTACTCATCGACATGCAAGTCGTGATATTCTATACAAAACATGATCATCTCATACATCACATATATCTCATCATGTAATTGGCCATATGATATCAAAACATACCCTGCAAAAACATGTTAGACGTCCTCTAATTGTTGTTGCATGTTTTACGTGGCTGCTACGGGTATCTAGCAAGAACAATTCTCACCTACGCAAAAACCACAACGTTGATACACAAATTGCTATTCAACCTACTCAAGGACCGCCTTTGTCGGATCCGATCCAACTAGAGTAGGAGAGACAGATACCCGCCAGCCATCTTTATGCAACAAAGTCACATGTTAGTCGATGGAACCGGTCTCTCGTAAGCGCACGAGTAAGGTTGGTCCGGGCCGCTTCATCCCATAATACCACTGAATCAAAAAACGACCAAGGGAGAAAGCAATCTGAGCATCAACGCCCACAAACTCCTTTGTCTTCTACTTTTGATCTCATCTACACATATACCTAGCTCATGATGCCAGTGTTGGGGAACGTTGCATGGGAAACAAAAAATTTCCTACGCTTCACCAAGATCAATCTAGGAGATGAGCATCTAAAAGATGAGAGATCGGATACACATACCCTTGTAGATAGCTAAGCAGAAGCATTAAGGAACGCGGTTGATGTAGTTGAACCTCTTAGCGATCCAAATCGCAAGCCGTCCCACGAACTCCCGATCAAGTGCCGAACGGACAACACCTCCGCGTTCAGCACATGTACAACTCGATGATGATCTCCGTCTTCTTGATCCAGCAAGAGGGAGTAGAGCGATAGATGGGTTCTCTGGCAGCACGACGGCATGGCAGCGGTGGTGATAGAGCTGATCCGGCACAGCTTCGCTAAGTAGCGCTAAACCAATCTACTAGAGGAGAAACAAGTTGGGAGGGAGGAAGGGCTGCGCTGTGGATAATGGTGCAGCTGCCCACCTCCCTCTCTCATATATATAAGGGGGGTGGGGTGCCCAACCCCTAGGGTTTCCCCCTTGGGGCGGCGGCCAAGGGTGGAGGCGTCCTAGGGTGGCTTCCCACCAAAGGAAGGGTGGCGCCACCCCTATGGTTGGCCCTCCCACCAGCCCTAGCCGCATGGGCTTAGGTGGGGAGATGCGCCCAGCCCACCAGGGGCTGGTGCGCACCCCTCACAGCCCATGCGGCCCCTTCGGGGCTGGTGGACCCCCGGAACCCTTCCGGCACCGCCGGTACGCTATCGATGACGCCCGAACTTTTTCAGATGATCAACACGAAACTTCCTATATATGAATATTTACCTCCAGACCATTCTGGAGCTCCTCGTCATGTTCGAGATCTCATCTGGGACTCCTAACAATCTTAGGTCACCAACATACATAACTCATCTATACCAATTCATCACCGAATGTTAAGTGTGCAGACCCTGCAAGTTCGAGAACTATGTAGACATGACCGATACACCTCTATGGTCCATAGCCAATAGCGGGACCTGGATGCCCATATTGGTTCCTACATGTTCTACAAAGATCTTTATCACTTGAACCTCTATGTCAAGGATTCAGATAATCCCGTACGATGTTGCCTTTGTCTATTGGTATGTTACTTGCCCGAGATTCGATCGTCGGTATCTCCATACCTAGTTCAATCTCATTACCGGCAAGTCTCTTTACTTGTTCTGTAATACAAGATCCTGTGGCTAACACATCAATCACTTTGCTTGCAAGGCTTGTTGTGATGTTGTATTACCGAGTGGGCCCCGAGATACCTCTCTGTCACACGGAGTAACAAATCCCAGTCTTGATCCATGCCAACTCAACAAACACCATCGGAGATACCTGTAGAGCATCTTTATAGTCACCTAGTTACGTTGCGACAATTGATACACACGAGGTATTTCTCTGGTGTCAGTGAGTTGCTTGATCTCATGGTCATAGGAACAGATACTTGACATGCAAAAAACTATAGCAATAAACTGACACGATCATATGCTACATTCATAGTTTGGGTCTTGTCCATCACACCATTCTCCTAATGATGTGATCCTATTATCAAATGACATCCCATGTCCATGGCTAGAAAACCTTAACCATCCTTGATCAACAAGCTAGTCTACTAGAGGCATACTAGGGACACAGTGTTGTCTATGTACCCACACATGTATTTAGTTTCCAATCAATACAATTATAGCATGGAAAATAAACGATTATCATGAACAAGGAAATATAATAATGAACACTTTATTTATTGCCTCTAGGGCATATTTCCAACAGGGTTTCCCATCCACCAATGTTTGTATGGACGGTAGCCGTGGATTCGGCCCGCCATGGAGTGTGACTGATTGGTGGAGGGGGAGTTAAAACTTTACCATTCTGTTTGGGAACCGTCTATAATGTATCTAGCATGGAAGATATTGAAAACATTTTGGTCGTTATGTGAGCAATGAAAGCGTACCGCTCCAAAATCATTTCTTATCTCTGTTTTAAAAGCTCGAGCTCTGGCACCTCTGCAAATCAATGATTCCCTCCGCGAAGGGTCTTTCCATTTACTTTATTATTGAGTCATCATGCTCTTATAAAAAAGTACCAGTTAGAGAGTGCCATCGTCATTTGTATGCCTTACTATTAATTGATATTGAGTATGAGCATGACTCGATCTCTCTCACTGTGAATTACAATGTTTAGTTAGTCCTTGTTCTCAACAGGTGCTCTGCATTTATGTTTTCCGGTCTCAGAAAGGGCTAGCGAGATACCATTATGTCATATTGTATCATGATTGTTTTGATAAAATTGTTGTCATCTGAGACTTATTATTATTGCTCGCTAGTTGATTATGCCATTGATATGAGTAAATGTGAGACCTAAATGTTATTGTGAATGTGGTTAGTCTATAATCTTTGCCGAAAATCTGAACATAAGTTAGACATATTTACAACAGGAAGATCAAACAGAGTTTGTAATTTTTTTTCTTTATCACTTTCAGTTTATCAACTGAATTGCTTGAGGACAGGCAAAGGTTTAAGCTTGGGGGATTTGATACGTCTCCACAGTATCTACTTTTCCAAACTCTTTTGCCCTTGTTTTGGACTCTAGTTTGCATGATTTGAATGGAACTAACCCGGACTAACGCTATTTTCAGCAGAATTGCCTTGGTGTTATTTTTGTGCAGAAATAAAAGTTCTCAGATTGACCTGAAAATTTACAGAGAATATTTTTGGAATTAATAAAAAATATTGGCGAAAGAATCAACTACAAGGGGCCCACCACCTGGCCACAAGCCTGGTGGGCATGCCCACCCCCCTAGGGCACGCCGGGTAGGCTTGTGGGCCCCCTGCTACTCCTCCCACCTTGTTCCCACTTCCATATATTCCTATTCGGGGAGAAAAAATCAGAGAGAAGAGTTCATCGCGTTTCACGATACGTCGCCGCCGCCACCTCCTGTTCTTCCTCGGGAGACCAGATCTGGAGTCCGTTTTGGGCTCCGGAGAGGGGAAATCGACGCCTTCATCATCACCAACCATCCTTAATCACCAATTCCATGATGCTCTCCACCGTTCATGAGCAATCTCATCATAGGCTTGCTGGACGGTGATGGGTTGGATGAGAGTTATCATGTAATCGAGTTAGTTTTGTGAGGGTTTGATTCCTAGTATCCACTATGTTCTGAGAATTATGTTGCTATGACTTTGCTATGCTTAATGCTTGTCACTAGGTCTCGAGTGCCATGATTTCAGATCTGAACCTATTATGTTTTCATGAATATATGTGTGTTCTTGATCCTATCTTGCAAGTTGTAGACACCTATTACGAGTTATGATCCGCATACCCCAGGGTGACAATAACTGGGATTCTTTCCATTGATTACCGTAGTTTGAGGAGTTCATGTATTCACTAAGTGCTAATGCTTTGGTCTGGTTCTCTATTAAAAGGAGGCCTTAATACCCCTTAGTTTCCAATAGGACCCCGCTGCCACGAGAGGGTAGGACAAAAGATGTTATGCAAGTTCTTTTCCATAAGCACGTATGACTATATATGGAATACATGCCTACATTTCATTGATGAATTGGAGCTAGTTCTATGTCACCCTATGTTATAATTGTTGCATGATGAATGTCATCCGACATAATTATCCATCACTGATCCTTTGCCTACGGGCTTTCCATATATTGATCTTACTAAGTTACTTTTCCGTTGCTATTGTTACAAACACTAGAAAACTGCTACTATCACTTTTGCCACTGTTACCGTTACTTTGCTACTGAATACTTTGCTGCAGATATTAAGTCTTTCAGGTGTGGTTGAATTGAAAACTCAACTGCTAATACTCGAGAATATTCTTTGGCTCCCCTTGTGTTGAATCAGTAAATTCGGGTTGAATACTCTACCCTCAAAAACTGTTGCAATCCCCTATACTTGTGGGTTATCAAGACCTTTTTCTGGCGCCGTTGCTGGGGAGCATTGTCACGCCCAAGATGCGCGCCTATCCATATTAAGGCACGGGGCCTCGCAAGGGATAGAGGCGCATCTTGTCGTTCACAAGTATAGCATCATTACATCATACATTATGGAAGAGATGAGTATATGAGTTGGCTTACACTCGCCACATACTAACTTACAATTCCACACAAGAGTTCAAACATCAATATGAAGATAGGGTCCGACTACGGACGAAAACAAACAATAAAAGCAGATGCAATGATACTCTCTTGCTATCCCGAAGATCACGACCATGGTCCTCTACTCATCTGGATAAGTCACGTACATCCTGCCTCTTTCCTCGTCATACTCCCATTGGAGCTGCGTCAGATCATCCTGCACGAACTCATCTGTACCTGTACCTGGACTGTTGTAGTAATCTGTGAGCCACAAGGACTCAACAATCATGCGCCCAGGTACCAAGACTATTCAAGCTTAAAGGTTTGGATGGGGTATGTGTTTAGTTTGTAGCAGCACTAAGCATGTATGGTGGCTAAACTTACGTAACATGAAGATAAATATGTGGCCTATGATGAACGATCGAATCTAGAATGACCTCTAAGAGATCCTGAACACTTACTTACATCAATTATAACCCCATCATGTTCTCCCTCGGATCATGTTCACGAGCAGAGACGATCACGCTTACTCACACAGTTGGTGCATTTTAATTAGAGTTTACTTCAAGTTAACTATAATCGGGTGTTAAACAAAAATCCAAGTTGCCACATAATCGCGAGCACGGCTTTCCGAAAGATTTGACCCTGCAGGGGTGCTCCAACTAGTCCATCACAAATTAACCACACTCCGCGGGAATAGCCCCGACCACGGATCTCGTGATCATCCTAGGCAACTCCAAAGGAATTCTAACACCTCGAGATAGCCCGAAGAAAGTCAGAGCTCCTCATGCAATACACTCGATAAATGTAAAACAAGTCCAGCAAGACCGCCCGGCAGGCCAAATCCCAATAGGAGCCGCGCATATCTCTGTCTCAGGGCACTACCATATGGGTCTAGCTACATGGAAAAAAACCAATCCTCAAGTTGCCTCGAGGCGGCCCCGCAGGCAGCCCGTTTTGGACCAACACTCATGAGGAGCACTGGCCCGGGTTGTTGATTAATTATCCACGGGGTAGCTAAGCCCTATGCAATTTTATTAAGTTGTTAAGCAAATGTAGTACCAATATTGGGTCTTGCCAGACAAGTTTTAATCTTAACCGAATAAACAAGGGGGTCCCCATAACAACCCCGAGCATGTTAGGAGCGCAAAGTATGGAAACATAACACCGGTAACAAGAAACTATGGTGGTAATAGCGGAACAAAACACCTAGCAAAAGACCAAGCCTTCCACCAATACTAGATATATATGTGCATTAAATTAAATAACATATAATATTGTGATATGCCAAATCCATGTTATCACATGGGACAACCTGTACCTGCAACTAGAACGCTATAAGAGGGGCTGAGCAGCGGTAACTTAGCCAATCAAAGGTTTGCTAGGATGTGGAGGGTTAGAGGCTATCATGGCAATTAGGAGGCTGACATTCAAGTGGTAGGTAGCGCAATTGTAACGATAAGAGCGAGACAACTAGCAAGCGAAAATAGTATCGGGAACCGGGTATGATCATCTTGCATATTGGTTCTTCAGTGGAACAAGTAGCGGGATCCTCGTAGTTGTACTCGCCTGGCTCTTCGTACTCAGGTTCAATGTTCACGTCTACCCAAAATAAACAGCAAGAATAAACAAACAACCATGGTGCAATGCACAAGCAAGAATGATGCATGCTTATGTGAAGAGTTTTAGCATGGCAATCCTAATTAGTCATGTTTCACATGCAAAGGATTGGTTATTAATGAATCTGGACAGAACCTTATGTTAAGTTATTTAGACATGCATGAACATGGAAAATATGGATGCATTGTGCAAAAACGATAAAAATGCATATGTAGAACGTAAGAAACGGAGTTACGGTTCTCACGATACGCTCACGTCAAGATACGAAGGCAAAACACAAGACAAGAAGGACCTGGGCTATTCCTTGGCATTCCAAGGTAGCCACTAGTTAGGCAATGAAAAACCAACCACAATAGAGCCAAATATCAAGCAATTCCATGTAGTATAGCTCCCACAAGCCACAAAACAATAAAACCAACAATCTGCCACAAAACAGCAACATAGCAACTTTCACAGCCAATAACTTGAGGCACAGGAATCCTACAACCACAAGCAAGATATTGACAGAAACTAAATAACATTCTTATCAACTTATCCAACTACACAATCTGGAAAGGAGGCACACACCAACAAGCATGAAGCTCACAAGTTGGCATGATGAAACAGATTTTTGGGACTTAGTGAAAATAACAGTTTTCTGGAATCTGAGTTAACCTGATGGCAAGTTGACAGCAGAAACTAATGGTGTTAGAGACCACCTCATGGCATTAAAATTAACAGGATGCTATAAGACAACATATACTTCAAATCACTCGTAATGAGCTTGAGCTAATTCACAACATATCACAAGATAGCAACCACTCTTCATGGCATAAAAATAACAGCAGATTCTCAGACTTAGAAATATTTAGCATGTTGAAAACAACAACATTTTAATAGCCACTTTGGAGCATGGTTCCCACTTGTTTGCAAGTTGATCATGACAAGGATAAACACCATGGCATTCTACACATCAAAGACTACCATATTCATGTTGGCACAAACATCATAGCATGCATGGATTAAACATGGTAAAAATGACAAAATGGCACTATGAGATAAAATGACATTTTGTCAAACTTGCTCAAAAGACCAAACCAATAGCACCAATGAATTCCTGGGATTTTTCTAACCCAAAATCATGTATCATACTCATATAGTCTCATGGAGCAACATGACAACAACTACATAGCAAAAACATCCTCCACTCTTATAAGTGAAAACTTACCCTAAATGTACATGAACATAAATGAGCCTAACCAGATTTGGCAATATAGCTATAATTGGAAAAGGATGAATTAACACTACCAAACATGGCACATGCTAAATAAATAGTGTATGACAAGTGGGGCATGCCCACTTGTCACACACACACACACAAACCTACACTCACACTACCATACATACACACACACATGGCAAATGTGCACAAGTACATATTGAACATACACTCATGAGCACACACTCACCTATGTGTGTGGGTGCTCATCACACACACACATGTGCACACATATATGCACATACACATGCATGTAGCACCACACTCACACACATACACTCACACACACATATGTACCCAAGCCCACACACACACATGCACTCACATACACATGTTTCTAAATCAGAAAAGAAAAAAACACAATCATCTACCTGTATGTATAAACATACACACACAACCATGCCACATCATGAAAGAAAGAAAATAAAACAAGAAAAGAAATAAAAAACAACAAAAGGGGGGTGTGGGGATCGAACCCCAGACCTCATGGTCTCACCCCCAAGCGCACACCACTGCGCTACTGCGTAGGAACTTAACAGGAGGGGCCATCGACCACTCTAGCACTACCTACACGATAACTGTCGAAACTGACAAAACGAACACCGACGACACAGGCACGACGGCGGGCAATTTCGGCGACCTATGGCACTAGCGGAGCTACTGATTCTACGCACGGCACGCGAGATCTACGAGGAACCCATTCCTCTGCTCATCTTGTGACGAGTAGGATGGAGGCGAGCTCAAGTGCTCGCCTTTCTAACCGGCGGCGATGGACATGCCGGCGACAACACGGCGGACCTACGCGGGGAAGAAGGGGCTGTGGGGATCGGCTGCTCACCGAGGGGTTTTCGGAGGCGCGGGGATGCGGACGACAGCGAGACAGAGGGGGAAAAAGACACCGGCGACAACCTTGCCCTTGCGGTCGACGGTGACATGGAGCGGCATTGCAGGGAGGTGCTCCTCACCTCCCTAGCGGCAGGAACGGAACGCGGGTGACTGCCCCGAGCTCCACGCCATCTCCACCGGCGACGAGGGCCACCGGAGACACGGCGACGGCGACGAAGACGAGCGGCGAAACCTCTCTCTGAACTTACCTACTCTCTCTAAACCTCACCAAGGGGGAAAAAGAAGGGGAGGAGGAGAAGGCTAGAGAGGGAGATGGGAGAGGCGGCGGCTGGGAGGAGGAGAGGAACCCTAGGCGAACGAGCACGCGCGTCGAGGGGGTTAAATACCCCAGGAGCTGACGGTGACAGACGGCGAAAATGCTCACGGCGGTGCACTCTCGCTCTCTCTCTACTCTCTGAACTGATGGAAGGTGCCAACGGGGCAGGTAGGCGTTGCCTACCTGGGCTGGGCCGCGCGGGGAGGGGTTAAGCCCAGCTCCACTCTCTCTCTCAGGGAAACAAACAGAGTTTTCTATTTTTGAAAATAAAAGGAAACAAAACAAAAGCCCAAAGTAAAAGAAAAGGTTTTTTGACGAAACAAAAATACTTGGCCACAAAAGGAATAATCCCCTATTTAAATAAAATGCCAAGATGATTTTTCAAGCAAGTAAGCTAAATACTTTTATTAAATAATAGCCCATGTTTATTGCAAACCCCAAATCATGAAGCTCAAAACATCTAAAGAACAACACTCTCATGCTTAAAATATATTAGGTTATCTCCTAAACATTTTAAAACAATTTAATTAGCAAGTTGAATCTATTGATGCTTTGCCTGATCATCCTCTCAAGAAAAATGAAATACTTGATATCTTTTATAATGGACTAACCGATGCTTCTAGGGACCACCTAGATAGTTGTGCTGGTTGTGTTTTCAGGGAACGAACTATTGAATAGGCTGAGCAATGATAATGATTGTGCTATTCCCGAACCACCTTCAAAGCCAACTCCAAAGAAAAGTGGTATTCTATTCCTCAGTCCTGAAGATATGCAAGAGGCAAAGAAATCTATGAAAGAAAAGGGTATGAAAGCTGAAGATGTTAAGAATCTTCCACCTATTGAAGAAATACATGGTTTTAATAACCCGACATAGGTAGTAGAGGTAAATTCTCTCAGTAGATTTGATGAAGGAGATATTCCTTATAATAAGTCTGCTAGCCAATGGTTGGATGAATTTGATAATTTTATTGTGAAGCAAGAAAATTTCAATGCTTATGTTAGTAGACAATTGAAACATAATGCTTATATGATTGATCGCTTGGGTGATTATTTGAGTAGAACTGACAATAATCTTAAGCTTATTAGTAAACATGCTTCCATGGTAACCACTCAAGTAGAACAAGTACTTAAGGATAAAAATGATTTGCTTAATGAGATGAATAGTAAAGACATGATCATTCTGTTAAAGTTGTGACTAGAGGTGGTAGAATGACTCAGGAACCTTTGTATCCTGAGGGCCATCCTAAAAGAATTGAGCAAGATTCTCAGAGAGTTAATACTGATGTGCCTATTTGTTCCGATAAGAGTAGGAAAAATAATGATGGTAGTACTTTGCATGCTGCTAGTGAACCTGTTATAGATACATCTGAGAATCCAAATGATATTTCTATTTCTGATGTTGAGACACAATCTGGTGATGAACATGAGCCTAGTGATAACATTAATAATGATGTTCATGCTGATGCTCAACCTAGTAATGATAATGATGTGGAGATTGAACCTGCTGATGATCTTGATAACCCACAATCTAAGAATAAAAGATACGATAAAAGAGACTTCATTGCTAGGAAACATGGTAGAGAAAGAGAACCATGGGTTCAGAAAACCATGCCCTTTCCTCCCAAACCATCCAACAAAAAGGATGATGAGGATTTTGAGCGCTTTACTGAAATGCTTAGACCTGTCTTTTTGCGTATGCGCTTGACTGATATTTTGAAAATGTCTCCTTATGCTAAATATATGAAAGATATTGTGACAAATAAAAGAAAGATACTGGAAGCTGAGATTTCCACCATGCTTGCCAATTATACCTTTAAAGGTGGAATACCTAAGAAATTAGGAGATCCCAGAGTACCTACTATACCATGCTCTATTAAAGGAAACTATGTTAAAACTGCTTTATGTGATCTTGGAGTTGGTGTTAGTGTTATGTCTTTCTCTTTATACCGTAGACTTGATTTGAATAACTTGATACCTACTGATATCTCTTTGCAAATGGTTGATAAATCAACTGCTCTACCTATTGGTATTTGTGAGGATGTACCTATTGTAGTTGCAAATGCTACTATCTTGACGAACTTTGTTATTCTTGATATTCTCGAGGACGACATTATGTCGATCATGCTTGGTGGACCCTTTTTGAATACTGCAGGGGCTGTTATTGATTGCAACAAGGGCAATGTCACTTTTCATATTAATGGTAATGAACATACGGTACTTTTTCCGAAGAAACAACCTCAAGTTCATAGTATCAACTCTATTGAAAAAATTCCAACGATTATTATTGGAGACTTTGAGTTCCCTCTTCCTACTGTCAAGAAGAAATATGATATACTTATTGTTGGGGAAATGCATATCCCCATTGAGGTAACTTAGTGTTATTCGAAAATTCTTCAGTTTCATGTTATTCGAAAGAAGTTTGTTAATAAGACTTGATCAACCTTATTGATGTATTCCTTTTGATGAGCATGAGATGAATGAATTTAGAAATCACAACTTCCTGTACCTAACTTTCACTTTCTGTTACCTAGATGACATTAAGTAAAAATGTTATTATTTTTCTGTTTTCTAAGTTTCCCGTGCAATAAAAAAATGACCTAAAAATAAAAGTTTTTCAAATGTCTTGAAATTGGAGTATGATTTTTTCTGGAATATTTAAGAATTTTTGGCACTGAGTATGCATCAGGGGGCTGCACCAGTGGGCCACAAGCCTGCAGGGCGCACCCACCCCGTGGGCGTGCCGTGGTGGCTTATGGGTCCCACGTGGCCCCCCTCCACTTATTCCAGCACCCATTCACTTCGTCTTCCTCCAGAAAAAATCTCACCATTGCTCAAACCCGTGTTGTAGCTCCTCTTGCTGCCATTTTCAATCTCCTTGCTCAAAGCTCCATTCGCAGAACTGTTTTAAGGGATTGCTCATCAGTATGTGACTCCTCCAATGGTCCAATTAGTTTTTGTTCTAGTGCCTTATCTATTGCAGATTTTTGATATTGTGGTGACTAAGTTCTTGAGCTTGCATGTCAATTTTGTATAGTCCCAAGTAGTTTTGATGCATGATATAGTCTCTAGGCACTTGAGGGAGTAGTTGCTATGAGTTTTGTTGAGTTTTGTTCACCTTTATTTTTGTTCACTAAAAATTTCAGAAATTTTTCAGAGAATGAAAAGATGTTTAGAAGAATGTACCAAGGTGGTTCCTCGAGCAAGAAAGCCCCAAGACTCGCATTACATGAGCCCGATTTTGAACCACCTAGGGAAGCTCGAGTACTGCCTTGTGAATGGCTGTCGGATCAACTCATGGACAACGCCGAATTCAAGGAAGAGTTGTATGCGTATAGAAGGAATGTTGGCCTTGAGGATTTCATTTCAGATCAATGCAAGCAATATTATCAACTCACTGATTCTTTCGTGCGGAGGTTTGAATTTTCATCTAGGCGTAATTCTCATTCGGTTCTATTTAATCTTTATGATAAGACCTATACCATGGACCTATAAGATTTTAATGATGCATGCAAAATTCCACAGTGGGGTAGTCATGGTGATCCTAATTAAAATGAATATAATGATTTTCGTGCTAGCATCACGGTGGGAGAAACTAGAATCATTACACAAGCTACCTTGGGGAGCATTCACTTTCCGACTATACATTATTTTGCTCTCTTCATAGGTAGATGTATTAACGGTAAACATGAGCATAGTCACCTTTGCGTGCCTGATCTGAGTATTCTTAAGAGTGTTGTAATCGTAGATAGACGATATAACTTGAGGGATATTATTGCCAGGAGGTTACATCATAATGCTAAGGATGGAGATTTATTTGGTGGAATTTATGCCACCCGTGTAGCTGAGTATCTTGGGGTACCCATAAGAGAGAATGATATTGAGTTACCCCTTGCTTTTCTTGATTATGAGGCTTTGGTGTGCTACCACTTTCTTAAAAGAAACGAACAATCCCTCCAGTACTGACTAATTTTTGACACACAACGTGTTTTCCATGTAAGCCTTCCTGCTCCTACCTTCTTTAAATTCCAGGAAAAACAGAGATATTTTATAACCAGAGAGGAGGCAAACGAGTACGAGCGAAATGCAGAAACCGCTCGCCTTCACGCTGCAGTAGTTCAGGCGGTAGCCGCCATAGCCTAGTACAACCCCAACTTTGACTTCGGATATTATTCGGGCCAGCCATGGCCCTAGACCAACTTAGGCCAAAAGCCTAAGCTTGGGGGAGTAAGGATTTCTCACCGGCATTACATTCATGTTCACACACTTATTTCAGTTGTCGGTGTTCATACTTTTCATTGTACTATCCATGGTAGTTTATTCCTTGCTTTGCTTTCTTCTTGTGTGTTTAATAAACTTTGAGGAAAATACAAAAAAATTAGTTCTAGCTTTATTTCCTAGTTGCTTAGTTGTAGCATTAAAGAGAAAACCCAAAAATATTTCTCGTTCTTCTATTTGCTTGTTGGGAGCTTTCCAGTGTAAATAATTTCCTTTTCTTTTCTTTGGGTCGTAAGGAGAAGACCACAATGACATGTTGAGTGGCTCTCACATGCATTATTATTTATCTTACAAAGAGCCCATATTGTCTGGTCTTCTCCTTTGGTTTATTGTTTGCAAATTCCAGCTTAGTCCAATGCACATGCACTCTTATTATTATTCACATCGTTCGGTCATGCAAGTGAAAGGCAATAATGGCGATATTTGATGAAAAGATTCAGATGCAGAAAATCTGGTATGAACTTGACCTCGTTGGGGAACGTCACATGGGAAACAAAAAAATTCCTACGCGCACGCAAGATCTATCCATGGTGATGAGCATCTACGAGAGGGAGAGTGGATCTACATACCCTTGTAGATCGCTAAGCGGGAAACGTTAAGAAACGCGGTTGGTGTAGTCAAACGTCTTCGCAATCCAAATCACCGAGCGTCCCACGATCTCATCACGATCCGTCCTGCAATACAATCACGATCCGTCTCGCGATCTCATCACGATCCGTCTCGCAATCTTGATCACGATCCTTCTGATCTAGCGCCAAACGGATGTCACCTCCGCGTTCAGCACACGTACAGCTCGATGACGATCTCCGCCTTCTTGATCCAGCAAGAGGGAGAGGAGAGGTAGAAGAGCTCTCCGGTAGCGTGATGGCGCTCCGGCGATGGTGGTGGAGCTATTTCGGCAGGGCTTCGCCTAAGCACTTCAGAAATCCGATCTAGAGGAGAAACTATGCACTGGAGGAACGTGTAGAATGTGGCTGAAAATTCTATGCCAAAACCCTAAAATCCTCTAGTATATATAGGAGGACAGGAGGAGGAGGCTTGTCTCCCAAGGAGCCAGCCCTTGGGTCGGCCGAACCAAATGAAAGAGGAGGAATCCTCCTCCAATCCTAGTAGGACTAGGATTCCTCCCTATTTTGCCTTTTTCCACCTTATCTCTTTGGTTTTTCTCTCCCAACCGCATGGGCCTTGTGTGGGACTTCCAACAGCCCACTAAGGGCTGGTATTCACTCTCCCACAGCCCATGTAGCCTCTTGGGTCGAAATACCCCTCCCGATGGTCACCCGGTACACTACCGGCACTCCCGGTACACTACCGATTAGCCCAAAACTTTTCCGGCGACCAAAATAGGACTTCCTATATATCAATCTTTTACCTCCAGACCATTCTGGAGCTCCTCGTGATGTCCGACTCCGAACAACCTTTGGTCACCACCATGCATAACTCTATACTACCGAAACGTCACCAAACCTTAAGTGTGCAGACCCTGCCATTTCGAGAACTATGTAGACATGACCGAGACACCTCTATGGTCAATAACCAATAGCGGGACCTAGATGTTCATATTGGTTCCTAAATATTCTACGAAGATCTTTATCGTTCGAACCTCTATGTCAAGGATTCAGTTAATCCCGTATGATGTTACCTTTGTTCTTCGGTATGTTACTTACCCGAGATTCGATCATCGGTATCTCCATACCTAGTTCAACCTCGTTATCGTCAAGTCTCTTTACTCGTTCTGTAATACAAGATCTTGTGACAAACACTTAGTCACATTGCTTGCAAGGCTTGTTGTGATGCTGTATTACTGAGTGGGCCCTGAGATACCTCTCCGTCACATGGAGTAACAAATCCCAGTCTTGATCCATGCCAACCCGACAGACACCCTCGGAGATACCTGTAGAGCACCTTTATAGTCACCCACTTACGTTGCGATGTTTGATACACACAAGGCACTCCTCCGGTGTCAGTGAGTTGCATGATCTCATGGTCATAGGAACAGATACTTGACATGTAGAAAATAGTAGCATTAAACTCACACGGTCATATGCTACATTTGCAGTTTGGGTCTTGTCCATCACACAATTCTCCCAATAATGTGATCCCGTTATCAAATGACATCTCATGTCCATGGCTAGGAAACCTTAACCATCTTTGGTCAATGAGCTAGTCTATTAGAGGCATACTAGGGACAAAGTGTTGTCTATGTATCCACACATGCATCTAAGTCTCCGATCCATACAATTATAGCATGATTAATAAATGATTATCATGAACAAGGAAATATGATAATAACTAATTTATTATTGCCTCTAGGGCATATTTCCAATAGTCTCCCACTTGCACTTGAGTCAATAATCTAGTTCACATCACCATCTTATTCGCATTGTTATGAATCTAACACCCAATGAGTTCTAGGGTTCGATCATGCTTTCCATGTGAGAGAGGTCTTATAGTCAACGGGACTGTGACATTCAGATCCGCGTGTACTTTGCAAATCTCTATGTCAAACCGTAAACACTGCTACCACACTCCACTTGGTACTATTCCAAATGGCTGCTCCACTATACATATCCAGATTGCTACTACGAGTCATCCGGATTGGTGTTAAAGCTTGCATCGACGTAACTCTTTACGACAAACTCTTTATCACCTCCATAATCGAGAAACATCTCCTTAGTATTTTAGCTACTAAGGATAATCTTGACCGCTGTCCAGTGATCCACTCCTGGATCACTTTTGTACCCCTTGACAGACTCATGGCAAGGCACACACTAGACGCGGTACATAGCATGGCATAATATAGAGATCCTATGGATAAGGCATAGGGGACAAAGTTCGTCCTTTCTCTTTCTTCTGTTGTTGTCGAGCTTTGAGTCTCACTCAACTTCACACCTTACAAATCAGGCAAGAACTCTTTCTCTGACTGATCCATTTTGAACTCTTTCAAAATCTTGTCAAGGTATGTACTCATTGAAAGGCTCATCAAGCATCTTGATCTATCTCTATAGATCTTGATGCTCAACAATTAGGTAGCTTTATCCAGGTCTTCCTTTGAAAAACTCTTTTCAAACAACCCTTTATGCTTTCTAGAAATACTATATCATTTCCGATCAACAATATGTCAACCGAATATGCTTATCAGAAACTCTATAGTGCTCCCACTCACTTTATTGTAAATACAAGTTTCTCGTAAACTTTGTATAGACTCAAAAACTTTGATCACCTCATCAAAGTGTATATTCCAACTCCGAGATGCTTGCTTCAGTTCATAGAAGGATCACTGAAGCTTGCACACGTTTTAGCATCCTTAGGACTGACAAAACCTTCTGGTTGTATCACATACAACCTTTCCTGAAGTAAACCGTTAAGGAAAAGATTTTTTGACATCCATTAGCCAGATTTCATAATTGAAAAATGCAGCAACTGCTAACATAATTCCAACAGACTTTAGCATCGCTACGAGTGAGAAAGTCTCATCGTAGTCAACTCCTTGAACTTGTCGTAAACTTCTTTGCAACAAGTCGAGCTTTATAAATGGTGAAATTTACCATCAGCGTATGTCTTCATCTTAAAGGTCCATTTGTACTCAATGACCTGCCGTCCAACGAGCAAGTCTACCAAAGTCTATACTTGGTTTTCATACATGGATCCTTTCTCGGATTTCATGGCCTCTAACCATTTGTCAGAATTCGGGCCCATCATTGCTTCTCCACAGCTCATAGGTTCATCATTGTCTTACAACATGACCTCCAAGACAGGGTTGTCGTACCGCTCAGGAGCAGTACACATCCTTGTAAACCTACGAGGTTCGATAGTAACTTGATCCGAAGCTTCATGATCATCATCATCAACTTCCTCTTCAACTATAGTAGGCTTCACAGAAACATCTTCCTGTGATGCGCTACTCTCTGGTTGAACAAAGGTTCAACAACCTCATCAAGTTCTATCTTCCTCCCACTCAATTCTTTCGAGAGAAACTTTTTCTCGGGAAAGGACCTAGTTTAGAAACAAACACTTTATGCTTGGATCTGAGATAGAAGGTTTACCCAACTGTTCTTAGGGTATTCTATGAAGATGCATTTGTCCGCTTTGGGTTCGAGCTCATTAGGTGAAAACATTTTCCACACAAGCGTCGCAACCCAAAACATTAAGAAATGACAGCTTAGGTTTCTATCAAACCATAATTCACACGGTGTCAAATCAACGGATTTAGATGGTACCCTATTTAAAGTGAATGTAGTTGTCTCTAATGCATAACCCCAAAATTATAGTAAGAAAATGATAAGAGACATTATGGCACACACCATATCCAATAGAGCACGACTATGACGCTCGGACGCACCATCACACTATGGTGTTCTAGGTGGCGTGAGTTGTGAAACAACTTTCACATTGTCTAAAGTTGTATGCCAAACTAATAACTCAGATATTCACCTCCACGATCATATCGCAGACATTTTTATCTTCTTGTCATGATGATCTTAAACTTCACTCTGAATTTCCTTGAACCTTTCAAATAATTTAGACTTGTGTTTCTTTAAGTAAATATACACTATACCTACTCAAACCATCAGTGAAGGTAAGAAAATAACGATATCCACCGCACGCTACAAGACTCATTGGATTGCATACATCAACATGTATCATTTCCAATAAATCACTTGCCCGCTCCATCAATCCGGAAAACGGGGTCCTTGGTCATCTTGCCCAAGAGGCATGGTTCGCATGTCTCAACTGATTCGAAATCGAATGAGTCCAAAGATCCATCAACATGGAGTTTCTTCATGCGCTTTATACCAATATGACATTTAGCGGCAGTGCCACAAGTATGTGGTACTATCATTATTAACTTTGTATCTTTTGGCATCAATGTTATGAACATGTGTATTACTACGATCAAGATTCAACCAACCATTCTCACTAGGTGCATGACCATTGAAGGTATTATTCATGTAAACAGAATAACCATTATTCTCTAACTTAAATGAATAACCGTGTTGCAATAAACACGATCTAATCACATTCATGCTCAACACAGAACACCAAATAACATTTATTTAGGTTCGTCACTAATCCCGAAGGTAAAGAGAGAGTGCGATGTTGATCACATCAACCTTGGAAACATTTCCAACACACATCGTCACCTCACCCTTAGCTAGTTCTCCGTTCATTCCGTAGCTTTTATTTCGACTTACTAACATTTAGCAACCGAACCAATATCCAATACCCAGGTGCTACTAGGAGTACTAGCAAGGTACACATCAATAACATGTATATCGAATACACTTCTGTCGACGTTGCCAGCCTTCTTATCTACCAAGTATCTAGGGTTGTTCCACTTCAGCGACCGCTCTCCTCATAATCGAAGCACTTAGTCTCGGGTTTGGGTTAGACTTTGGGTTGCTTCACTGGAGCAGCAACTGACTTGCTATCCATGAAGTTTCCCTCCTTGCTCTTCCCCTTCTCAAAACTAGTGGTTTGACTAACCATCAACACTTCACGCTCCTTCTTGATTTTACCTTCGTGGTGTCAAACATCGCGAACAGCTCAGGGATCATTATTTCTATCCCTCGCATTTTATAGTTCATCACCAAGTTCTAGTAGCTTAGTGACAGTGACTTGGAGAACTATATCAATCACTATCTTATCTGGAAGATCAACTCCCACTCGATTCAAGCGATTGTAGCACCCAGACAATCTGAGCACATGCTCAACGATTGAGCTATTCTCCTTCATCTTGCAGGCAAAGAATCTTGTTGGAGATCTCATATCTCACAACACGGGCACGAGCCTGAGATCCCAATTTCAGCTCTTAGAACATCTCATATGTTCCGTGACATTCAAAACATTTTGGAGCCTCAATTGTAAGCCGTAATGCATGACACACTAAACTATCAAGTAGTCATCGGAACATGCCTGTCAGATGTTCACAACATCTATAGACGACACTAGAGGAGGTGGCGCACCGAGCGGTGCATTAAGGACATAAGCCTTCTATGCAGCAATGAGGACAATCCTCGGATCACGGAACGAGTCCACAATATTTCTACCATCATCTTTCAACTCTATTTCTCTAGGAACATAAAAAAATTCAAGGGAGCTATAGCATGAGCTAGTAATCTACAACATAATTTGCAAAGACACTACTGACTATGTTCATGATACTGAGTTGAATTAATCATATTACTTAAGAACTCCCACTCAAATTGACATCCCTCTGGTCATTCGAGTGATACATGATCCAAATTCACCAACTCAAGTCCGATCATCACATGAGTTGAGGTGGTTTCAATGGTGAACATCATCATGTTGATCATATCTACTATATGACTCATGTTCGACCTTTCGGTCTCTTGTGTTCTGAGGCCATGTCTGTACATGCTAGGCTCGTCAAGTTTAACCCGAGTGTTCTGCATGCGCAACACTGGCTTGCACCCGTTGTATGTGAATGTAGAGTCTATCACACCCGATCATCACGTGGTGTCTCGACATGACAAACTTTCGCAACATGCACACTCGGAGAGAACACAATTTATCTTGAAATTAAGTGAGGGATCACCTTATAATGCTACCGTCGTCCTAAGAAAAATAAGGTGCATAAAAGGATTTACATCACATGCAAATCATAAGTGACATGATATGGCCATGAACTTGTGCTTTTGATCTCCATCTTGAAAGCACCGGCATGATCTCCATCATCGCTGGCATGACACCATGATCTCCATCATCTTGATCTCCATCATCTTGATCTCCATCAACGTGTCGCCATCGGGGTTGTCGTGCCCACCATGCTTCTAGTACTATTTCTACCATTTAGCGATAAAGTAAAGCATTACATAGAGCTTAATGATTGACACTCGGGTCATACAATATTTAAAGACAACCCTATGGCTCCTGCCGGTTCCCGTACTCATCGACATGCAAGTCGTGATATTCTATACAAAACATGATCATCTCATACATCACATATATCTCATCATGTAATTGGCCATATCACATCACAACATACCCTGCAAAAACAAGTTAGACGTCCTCTAATTGTTGTTGCATGTTTTACGTGGCTGCTATGGGTATCTAGCAAGAACAATTCTCACCTACGCAAAAACCAAAACGGTGATACATAAGTTGCTTTTCGACCTTCTCAAGGACCGCCTTTGTCGAATCCGATCCAACTAAAGTAGGAGAAACAGACACCTGCCAGCCATCTTTGTGCAACGAGGTTACAGTCAATCGATGGAACCGGTCTCTTGTAAGCGTACGAGTAAGGTTGGTCCGGGCCACTTCATCCCACAATACCGCTGAACCAAAACACGACCAAGGGAGGAAGCAATCTAAGCATCAACGCCCACAAACCCTTTGTGTTCTACTCGAGATCTCATCTACACATAGACCTAGCTCATGATGCCACTGTTGGGGAACATCGCATGAGAAACAAAAAAAATCCTATGCGCACGCAAGATCTATCCATGGTGATGGGCATCTACAAGAGGGAGAGTGGATCTACATAACCTTGTAGATCGCTAAGCGGGAAGCGTTAAGAAACGCGGTTGGTGTAGTCGAACGTCTTCGCGATCCAAATCGCCGAGAGTCCCGCGATCTCATCATGATCCGTCCCACGATCCAATCATGATCCGTCCCGTGATCTCATCACGACCCGTCTCGCAATCTTGATCATGGTCCTTCCGATCTAGCGCCGAACGGACGACACCTCCGCATTCAGCACATGTACAGCTCGATGACGATCTCCGCCTTCTTGATCCAGGAAGAGGGAGCAGAGAGGTAGAAGAGTTCTCCGGCAGCATGACGGTGCTCCGACGATGGTGGTGGAGCTATTCCGGCAGGGCTTCGCCTAAGCACTGCAGAAATCCGATCTAGAGGAGAAACTATACACTGGAGGAACGGGTAGAACGTGGCTGAAAATTTTGTGCCAAAACCCTAAAATCATCTAGTATATATAGGAGGACAGGAGGAGGAGGCTTGTCTCCCAAGGAGCCAGCCCTTGGGTCGGCCGAACCAAGTGGGAGAGGAGGAATCCTCCTCCAATTCTAGTAGGACTAGGATTCCTCCCTATTTTGCCTTTTTTTTCCACCTTATATCTTTGGGTTTTCTCTCCCAGCTGCATGGGCCTTGTGTGGAACTTCCACCAGCCCACTAAGGGCTGATATTCACTCTTCCACAACCCATGTAGCCTCTTGGGTCGAAATACCCCTCCCGATGGTCTCCCGGTACACTACCGGCACTCCCGGTACACTACCGACTAGCCCGAAACTTTTCCGGTGACCAAAATAGGACTTCCTATATATCTATCTGTACCTCTGGACCATTTCGGAGCTCCTCATGACGTCCGGGATCTCATCCGAGACTCCGAACAACCTTAGGTCACCACCATGCATAACTCTATACTATCGAAACGTCACCAAACCTTAAGTGTGTAGACCCTGGGGGTTCAAGAACTATCTAAACATGACCGAGACACCTCTACGGTCAATAACCAATAGAGGGACCTGGATGTCCATATTAGTTCCTACATATTCTATGAAGATCTTTATCGGTCGAACCTCTATGTCAAGGATTCAGTTAATCTCATATGATGTTTCCTTTGTTCTTCGGTATGTTACTTGCCCGAGATTCGATCGTCGGTATCTCCGTACCTAGTTCAACCTCATTATCGGCAGGTCTCTTTACTCGTTATGTAATACAAGATCCCGTGACAAACACTTAGTCAACTTGCTTGCAAGGCTTGTTGTGATGTTGTATTACCGAGTGGGCCCTGAGATACCTCTCCGTCACACGGAGTAACAAATCCCAATCTTGATCCATGCCAACCCGACAGACACCCTCGGAGATACCTGTAGAGCACCTTTATAGTCACCCACTTACGTTGCAACATTTGATACACACAAGGCACTCCTACGGTGTCAGTGAGTTGCATGATCTCATGGTTATAGGAACAGATACTTGACATGCAGAAAACAATAGCATTAAACTGACACGATCATATGCTACATTTGTAGTTTGGGTCTTGTCCATCACACCATTCTCCCAATGATGTGATCCCATTATCAAATGACATATCATGTCCATGGCTAGGAAACCTTAACCATCTTTGATCAACGAGCTAGTCTATTAAAGGCATACTAGGGACAAAGTGTAGTCTATGTATCCACACACGCATCTAAGTCTCCAATCAATACAATTATAGCATGGATAATAAACGATTATCATGAACAAGGAAATATGATAATAACTAATTTATTATTGCCTCTAGGGCATATTTCCAACAGACCTATCTTGCTTTTGTAAATATGATTAGATCATCATTCGGAATTCAGTACATTATGGGTTGAACGTGTTTGCAATGACAATTAGAGATTATAGTTATTCATGTCATGCTTAATTAGCTAAGAGTGGATAATGGTTCGTCTTGTGTGCCAACATGCACATTAAAGTGGTTTTGACGTAGTATGATAGAATGGTATCCTCCTCTCAATGATTGAAGTGGCTTGACTTGGCACATGTTCACGCATGTAGTTGAAACAAATCAACATAGCCTCCATGATGTTTATGTTCATAGTGAATTATATCCTACTCATGCTTGCATTCAATGTTGGTTAATCTCACAGCATGTTGATGACTGTGTCGCTCTCTAGTTGGTTGCTCCACAATCTTTTGCTAGCCTTCACTTGTACAAAGCGGGAATACTGCTTGTGCATCCATCTCAATAAACCCAAAGTTGTTCCATATGAGTCCACCATATCTACCTATGTGCGGTATTTACCTGTCGTTCAAGGTAAATTTGTATGTGCTAAACTTTAAACCTTCAAATAAACTTTCTGTTTTGTATGCCCAAATCGCTCATGTGGCGACTGGGGGCTGTCAGTATCTTCCATGCTAGGTGGGTTATTCTCACGATATGTGTTGATTCACTATCATTCACGAGAAAGTGGCTGGTAATTGGGATAAACAGTCCCATGCTCGAAATAAAAAGAAAATTATAATTAAACAAAACTCCCCCGGGACTGTGTTTGTATGGACGGTACCCGTGGATTCGGCCTGCCGTAGAGTGTGACCGATTGGTGGAGGGGGAGTAAAAACTTTACCATTCTGTTTGGGAACCGCCTATAATGTATCTAGCATGGAAGATATTGAAAAGTTTTTGGTTGTTATGTGAGCAATGGAAGCATACCGCTCAAAAATCATTTCTTATCTCTGTTTTAAAAGCTCGAGCTCTGGCACCTCTACAAATCAATGCTTCCCTCTGCGAAGGGTCTTTCCATTTACTTTATTGTTGAGTCATCATCCTCTAATAAAAAAAGTACCAGTTAGAGAGCGCCATCGTCACTTGTATGTCTTGCTATTAATTGATATTGAGTACGAGCATGACTGGATCTCTTTCACCGTGAATTACAATGTTTAGTCAGTCCTTGTTCTCCAGAGGTGCTCTGCATTTATGTTTTGTGATCTCAAAAAGGGCTAGCGAGATACCATTATGTCAAAGGTTTAAGCTTGGGGGAGTTGATACATCTCCAACGTATCTACTTTTCCAAACTCTTTTGCCCTTGTTTTGGACTCTAATTTGCATGATTTGAATGGAACTAACCCGGACTGACGTTGTTTTCAGCAAAATTGCCTTGGTGTTATTTTTGTGCAGAAATAAAAGTTCTCAGATTGACCTGAAAATTTACGAAGAATATTTTTGGAATTAATAAAAAATATTGGCAAAAGAATCAACTGCAGGGGGGCCACCACCTGGCCACAAGCCTGGTGGGCACGCCCAGCCCCCTAGGGCGCGCCGGGCAGGCTTGTGGGGCCCCTGCTTCTCCTCCGACCTCGTTTCCACTGCTATATATTCCTATTCGGGGAGAGAAAAATTAGAGAGAAGAGTTCATCGCGTTTCACGATACGGAGCCGCCGCCACCTCCTGTTCTTCCTCGGGAGACCATATCTGGAGTCCGTTTTGGGCTCCGGAGAGGGAAATCGACGCCTTCGTCATCACCAACCATCCTTCATAACCAATTCCATGATGCTCTCCATTGTTCGTGAGTAATCTCATCATAGGCTTGCTGGACGGTGATGGGCTGGAGGAGATTTATCATGTAATCGAGTTAGTTTTGTTAGGGTTTGATCCCTAGTATCCACTATGTTCTAAGATTGATGTTGCTATGACTTTGCTATGCTTAATGCTTGTCACTAGGGCCCGAGTGCCATGATTTCAGATCTGAACCTATTATGTTTTCATGAATATATGTGTGTTCTTGATATGATCTTGCAAGTTGTAGACACCTATTACGAGTTATGATCCGCATCCCCCAGGGTGACAATAACTGGGATTCTTTCCGGTGATTACCGTAGTTTGAGGAGTTCATGTATTCACTAAGTGCTAATGCTTTGGTCTGGTTCTCTATTAAAAGGAGGCCTTAATACCCCTTAGTTTCCAATAGGACCCCGCTGCCACGGGAGGGTAGGACAAAAGATGTCATGCAAGTTCTTTTCCATAAGCACGTATGACTATATATGGAATACATGCCTACATTATATTGATGAATTAGAGCTAGTTCTGTGTTACCCCATGTTATAATTGTTGCATGATGAATGCCATCCGACATAATTATCCATCACTGATCCATTGCCTACGAGCTTTCCATATATTGATCTCACTAAGTTACTTTTCCGTTGATATTGTTACAAACACTACAAAACTGTTACTATCACTTTTGCCACTGTTACCGTTACTTCCATACTACTTTGCTACTGAATACTTTGCTGCAGATATTAAGTCTTTTAGGTGTGGTTGAATTGACAACTCAGCTGCTAATACTCGAGAATATTCTTTGGCTCCCCTTGTGTCAAATCAATAAATTTGGGTTGAATACTCTACCCTCGAAAACTGTTGTGATCCCCTATACTTGTGGGTTATCATCACGCCTCATAATAAGGGTAAAAACCAAGGCCTATTCACGCTTCCCATTCGCATCTCTCGCTTCCTCAATGTCCTCAAGCTTCAAGAGCCCAGATCTAGTTCTTCCTCGACTTCTCCTTCGAGCTTAGCCATGGCGGGTTCAGGCTCCATGGGCAAGTGGGAGGCTCCACAGTCACCGACAAGGACATCCAGGAGTTAAAGCTTGCCGGCTACCTCCCCGCCAACGTCTTCCACCGCACCGTAGAGGCAAATCAGGTGGTCCCCACCCCCAAGCTAGGGGAGAGGGTGGTGTTCGTCCCCCATTTCATCTGGGGACTAAGCTTCCAGCTCCACCCTCATGTTCTTCTATGGGTTGGAATTCCATGATCTTCCCCCGAACTCCTTCATGCATATTTCAGCCTTCATCATTGTCTGCGAAGCCTTTCTGGGGGTCGAACCGCACTTCGGCATGTGGCTCAAGGTCTTCAATGTCAAGCCGAAGACCCTCGCGGGTGAGCACGCAGACTTTGGGGGCGGTAATCAGCATGCTCCCCCACGTCGAGTGGCCGACTGGCACCTTCATCGACACAATCAAGATCTGGCAGAAGGAATGGTTCTACATCACCGAACCAAGGGAGAAGGGCTGGGCAGCACCTGTCGAGTTTAGATCTGTACCCCCCACGAGATTAACTTCATGGCTCGGGAAGGGCCTTGACTAGGGGTCAGATGCAAAGGTGGAATCGCTGCAAAAGCGAATTTCCTCGATGATCAAGGCCAAGATCGAGCTAGTTAATGTGGTCTATATCATGCTCCACCGCCGTCTCCTTCCCTGCCAGCACCGGGCCTCCCCCATGTGGGCTTATCAGCTTGAGGACGATCCTACCATGTGCCAACTCTTTCGCACTACTCTTGAGAAATTGTGGAAGGCATTATTCAAGCCTCGGAAGAGCTGGCCAGCCGAGGAGGAGGACTCGGGACTAAGCGCCGATAACCCTTCTACCCAGGTATAATATTGTTTTGACACTCTAGCCTCATTGTTTAACAAAGAGCTAAACTAACTTCCCCTTATCTTTATAGAAGTGTCTAAGCAAGGCTCTTAAAATGGACTGCCCGACCCCATAGCCCGAAGGCCCCAGGTTGGATTTGTTAACGGCGATGCTCGTCGTGGCGCCGTACACGGCGCCAGAGAAGAAGGATAAGAAGAAGAAGGCCATATAAGGTCTCCGCATAAGGGACCAGCCGGACGCTATATCCGAGGAAACCAGGCCTCCTCTACCCATGAGGAAGAGCATGAGGATGGGGGGAAGGCGATTCCCCCCTTACAAGAAAGAGGGCGGCATCGCCACATGCCGCGGAGGATGTACCTCCTCCTGCCCTAAAGAGGGCGTGTCGACCGAGGTTGATCCTGGCCGATGACAGCTCAGACTCTAATGCTAAGTCCGAGGACGTTGACAAGGTTCCCCAAACAAACCTAAGGGTCAAGCCCCTAGCTCGAAGGTATGAATCCAAAGACTCCTTGGGTCATTTATGCAAAGTTTTTAATGTTTTAAATGCAAGAACACATTTTGATCTACAGCCCACCACGCGTTCTCCCCACCGACCAAGTATCGGATGGGGAGTCTCCACCCGCCGAGCTGGCAGAGAGTGGGACTGCGTCACACCCCACACCTACAGGGACCGCGAAGTATGTCGCCGAGGTGTCATCCCTCCAGGCTCCTTTAGAGCCAAACACAGGCGATGGGGGTGATGGCATCATCGCCGAGGTTAATGCCTGGACCGCCGAAGACTAGGGGGAGGATCCTCTCCTAGCCGCTAAGGAGGAAGGACAAAGGAATTTCCTGTCCCCTCCGAGATCATCTCCAGAGCGCAATGTGCCTCTAGAGCTACCGGCCCAATCCCTGGTCAAAGATCGGGTTAGCGGTCACCACTGGCGCCACCGATGACTGGGTGGCTGGTCATGGATGAGGCTCTATCAAGCACCTCCATCTCCGAGGATCACTGCACTCTTATGGGTGCGGTTTTGCAAGGTGTTCAGTCTGTTGATAGCAGGCTGAAAGAGGCCTTCAATGGTCTCTTGACAGGCTTCAAGGTAAGCCACGTAATACCCTTTTCCTGAAAATTTAATTTTATTAGGTTTGTGCTATCTTTAGATGCAGCCCCCGAGCCCTGGGTGAGTTCGGAAAAACTCACCCGGGGATCAAATACCCAGGAGTAACCAACAATGCGCAAGACATTATTTGTCCCATACTATTCTAAAAGCCCTTTAGAGGACCGAGCATAGGGTCATATTCTTGACAGTTCGGGGGGTTTGAATGCACATAGTTTGATATATATTTATTGTTTGTAGGCCTCATCATCGGCGGCGGTCGTTAATGCCGCGGAGCTTGCTGAGCTAAATCAGAAGCTCAAGAGCTCCAAAGAGGAGCTTTATGCCCTGAACAAGAGGTTCGATGAGGCGCAAGGTAAGCCGAATGTTATCCGGGCTTTCTATCATTAGTGATCCACACTGGTGATCCAGTGTAATTATATATTTATTGCTTACACAGCTTCGGCTAAGGAGGTCGAGAAACTCAAGACCGAGACGAGAAATATGAAGCAAGAGGTCGCGGACGAGAAGGCAGCAGCCGAACAAGCAACAGCCGCACTCTCCGCATTGAAAACCGCGAGCGCTAAGCATGAAGCCTGGGTGGAGGAGGTGCAGCAGGAGCTCAAGGATGCCAGCACGAACTGCGAGGCCCTTTAGCGGAAAGGCAAGGAGCAAGCCACCGAGCTATCCCCGACGAAATATGAGCTCCAAAAGGAGCGGGTGGATAGGCGATTCTTTGAAGAACATATCCGCCAAGTCAAAGCTGTCACAAATGGTAAGCCGTATTTACTATAGTGTGCCTTTGGTGATAGCATGTTCGCATTGCTCACCCAGGTGTGGAATTCCTCGGGCGCCTGTTCGGACCTCCAAAAGAGTTTGTGGATGCGAACAAGTTCAATGCTTCGAGGGATGATGATGATGAGGCTCGGATATTCTGGGCGCAATTTGAAGCCCCTGAGCGCTCTCCTCTTGTGATCGAGCAGATGAAGCAATTGATGGAGGTGCACAGGATGGCGGAGCCGGCCACGAAGGATCTCTACATCTGGCTATGGCCTGAAGAGTTGTTGCCAGGCAGCTACTTCAGCTTGGTGCGGAGGCTATGCGATGCTGCACCTCGGATTGACGTGCTAAAGCGTTCTACATGCATCAAGGGAGCTCATATGGCCTTTGCAAGGACCATGGTGCACTGGCCGAGGCTTGATCCGACCAAGATGGCCACCACACCTCCGCCCCCTAGAAAAGAGTATAGGCGCCCCGAGCGATACTTCTCCGCAGTGATGGAGGGTGCTCGGGCGATAGAGGCCCAATGCTCAAAGGATGTTTTTATGAGTGAGCGCATTGTAATATGTCTGAAGACTGTTAATGCTTTATAATTGGGTTGGATGGTTTATCACGTCTTTTAAGTTGTAGTATTTATTTTGACTCCCATGTGGCTGTTTTATCTGAAAGTTGCGAGTCGTCGGCTTCAGCCCTCACGTAGATACTGCGCGAGGTGTTTTTGCCTTCACACCATGACCCTTAGCCAAAGTATTGGTGCCCGAAGGTGGTAGTGCAAGGGGAACAAGACAATTGGACTATGACACTTTATCGCTTTCACTTAGCCATAGGAGTTTGAAAAAATGTGGGGGATGATGACCAGCCCCCAGTGTTTTGTGATGTTCGAATGTACCAGGGCCGAAGCCAGCATCACATGGTTTGTACAAGTACGAAACCCATCGTATAACACGGAATAACCTCTATCGATTTTTTAGTACGAGACTTATGCTCGGATTTGTAGACCGGTTCTCGCTTACTATGATGGTCAACTTTCGGCTTTCTCCCCAGGGTTGCTTGACCAGGTGAGCTGGAAACACGATCCTAGTGGTTCTCCCTTTGCCCTTTTAGCTGAACGAGTGGAACATAAGTGGGCAAGCAGAGGAGCTGGGCAACCCAACTATTGACCCAAGACATAGTTCGGATCCGATGCATATAAACAAAAATCCTAGATGTCGAACGCACAATAAGTTGTGTCAGAGTGATACTTAGGGTGATATTTTAAATTCAATCCCTCGGTCTATTAGCCGGTTGCATCGCAATGTATACTGAACAGTTTCGCAAGAAGCGTTGATGAGGGAAGAACAAAGTATGTAGTATAAGATACAACGAAGAGGCCATGCATAATGGTCTTTTATTTGCTCAATAATTCTTATAACTAAAATTGCCGAAGCAACTATTTACACATATTTGAAGATGAAATATAAAATTTACAAAGGAGAGGTTGTACCAGGGGTCTTCGATTGGTGGCTTGACCGATGTGCCCTGTCGCCAGTCTGCTCCTGTGCCTCCTAGGAAGTTGCATTCCTTTGAGGGTGATGCTGTCGGTGAGCGAAACTTGGAAAGAAGATCTTGAGAATTCTCCGAAGTATGGATGAGCTTTACGCTTTAATAGGTCCTTGATGGTACCTGTGGTATGTCCGAGGAGGTGTACTGGTATTAGTTCAGTCCAGCCGAACACTTACCCTTTGATGGTTGTTCCGCACTGCTGCCCATGCAATCTTGAGTGCAAAGTTGTGCCTTCTCGGCACGTATTTGACGGGCATTAGGGATGTGCAATGGGGAGCGTGTCCCTATTTCTGGGGAGAAGAAGATTCTGGGAGTTCAGACTGAAACCGAGCTCGTTTGTCAACCTTGCGTGCCTTTATGGCAGATTTCAGCGTTTGCCGATTGTCATCATAATGGAATTCGGCCGCCAAGGCCAATGCATGTTCCTCAGTTCGGAGGGAACACTCTGTGTTGCCGTTGACAGTAATGACCCCCTTGGGCCCAGGCATCTTGAGCTTGAGGTATGCATAGTGTGGGACGGTGTTAAAGCGAGCAAATGTTGTACGGCCTAGCAGGGCGTGATAACCGCTGTGGAAAGGTAGAATGTCGAAGATTAAGTCCTTGCTATGGAAGTTATCGGGCCAACCAAACACTACTTCCAGGCTCATAGAGCCCGTGCATCGGGCTTCGATGCCTGGGATCACTCCTTTAAAGGTAGTGTTGCTAGGTTCAATCCTTGATGGATCCTACTTCCTCCGTCCATTAGGACTTTAGTGAGGTGATACCCATCGATAATGGGGTCTATGATGAGGGTAGCTGAACCCCCATGACGGATACTGGTTGGATGGTCTCGTTGGTCAAAGGTGATCGGGCACGCCGACCATGGGTTATACTTCGGGGCTACGGGTTCTACGGCGTAGACCTCTCGAAGGGTGTGCTTCCTCTCCTTTTTGGGTATGTGGGTGGCATATATCATGTTCACAGTCTTTACCTCTGGAGGGAACTGCTTTTATCCACCATTGATAGGACTGCAGGGCTCGTCATCGTCCGTGCTGCATGGGCCCTTGCCTTGTTCCTAGGCTGTGAGTTTGCCGGCCTGTTTGAACACCCAACAATTACGGTTGGTGTGGGTGGCTAGCTTGTCCTGAGTGCCATGGTTCTGG
This sequence comes from Hordeum marinum, assembly GCA_022496015.1. Taxonomy (NCBI): domain Eukaryota; kingdom Viridiplantae; phylum Streptophyta; class Magnoliopsida; order Poales; family Poaceae; genus Hordeum; species Hordeum marinum. The sequence goes on from CM039675.1 coordinate 416,918,771, forward strand.
CAAGGCCTCTCCATGATTTTGTCCAGTGGGGTAGGTCAGTCACGATTGCCTTTAGGAGGCTTCTTCCGCTACCCCAATCGAGGGTTGCGGAAACCGGTGTTAACTGTCGTGTCATCAACATCACTATTGTTGTGTCGGCATTTATTTTTGTTTCATCGTGGTTTCCCATTTCCATCCCGAACTTCGGAGGTGTCGGGGTCTTTGGGGTTGTGACTCTGTCTAGCTAGCCAGTTATCCTCGCCCGCACAAAAGAGGGTCATGAGTGATGTAAGGGCGGACATGGTCCTAGGCTTATCCTGACCGAGCTGGCGAGCCAGCCATTCATCCCGAATATTCTGCCTGAAAGAGGCTATTGCCTTGGCATTTGGGCAATCGACGATCTGTTTTTTCTTGGTCATGAACCGATTCCAGAATTGTCGAGCGGACTCTCCTGCCTTCTGGATGACGTTGCTTAGGTCGGAGGAGTCCGGCGGCCGTACATAGGTGCCCTGGAGTTAGATCGGAATGCATCTGCGAGATGCTCCCAGCTCCCGATAGAATTTTCGAGGAGGCTGTTTAACCAGTGCCGAGCTGGCCCCTTAAGTTTTAGGGGTAAATACTTGATGGCGTGGAGACCGTCTCCTCGTGCCATGTGAATGTGGAGGAGGAAATCCTCGATCCATATTGTTGGGTCAGTTGTCCTGTCATATTGCTCTATGTTCATGGTTTAGACCCTTCCGGGAACTGATGTTGCATCACCTCGTCGGTGAAGACTAGTGGGTGGGCAGCACCTCTGACCCGGGCTATGTCACGTCGGTAGTCGGTGTCTGGTCTGGCCTGGTTTTGTTCCTGGCCTATGTTGTTGCGGTCAAGCCATGACTGGTATCTCTCCCGTCTATCGGGGGAGTACTTTCTACATACGTAGATGGATCTCGTATGACCTGTTCTATAATCCAGGTCGTGTCGCAGGTCGTACGTGTCCTCATGCTCTATTGACTCTTTCCCCTTCTACAGGGTATCGTCAGCCTATAACCGGCATTGCCAGCCGTCCTATCTCGTCCTTAGGGAGGGCGGTCCAGCTCGTCGTATGGAGTGCGCTTAGGAGACAGCGTATTAGGGAGCTCGTCGTCAAATTGTGGCAGCAGCCGTCGTCGTGGGTAGCTCTTGGGTTGGTCCAATAGACCGGCATCATATCCTTCCTCTGGTGATAGGACCCTCGTCCATCTATCATTGAGGGTATCTTGTTTGGCCTTAAGCTATCGTTCTTTTACCTTCAGGATTCGGGCAGTTGCTATAAGTTGTTGCCTAAATCGTTCCTGATCCTCAATGTTTTCGCGGACGGTGAAGTCTTCAGCTTCCGGGCAATCCTCCTCCTCTACAGGGGGAGGTAATTGTCATCCTCGGAATCGTTTGGACCCTCAGGGTCATGCTAGTCCTCCAGCCTCTCTTGGTCCTCTAGCGGCTGCTCAAGGATGTCGGGATCGCTGAGGTCTTCTGGGGTATCACTTTCCCCGGTGCGAGCAATAGCTTCCCTTCCCTTTTTTACCTTTGACCATTTGCGTGGTTTCCGGTGCCTTGACGGCGCTTCACCTGATTTATAGCCATTGTTTGCGGGTGTGTGCTCGCCGTTATCGGCTGGAGTATCCACCATGTAGACGTCGTAGGTGGAGGTGGCAGTCCATCGCCCGGTGTTGACGGGGGTGGGAGTGCAATCCTCTTCATCCATGTCTTCTGCCTCCTTGGAGGCGTAGTCCAACATATCGGTTAAGTCTTCGACATTGGCTATGAAGTGGGTGGGATGAAAAATTCCTATTGACCCACCTTAAGACCAATTTGAACATGGATCGGGGTTGGGTCGTCAGTAATTTTCATCGATAAGATTCGATCTAGAGCCTCGTTGAGTGTCGAGAGCTCGATCGAGTCAATCTGCTTAGAGCTTTCTGAGTTAACCTCCATTGCGTCCGCACAAGAAGTGTGTTCGGTAGGAGCTGGTCCCCGGCTATCCGGTGCTATGGCCGGATCCGGACTAAAAGCCAGATCATCGCGGGGGTTGGTCCCGTGGTTGGGAACGAAAGAGAAATCCGAGGTTAACGCCTCGGAGTCCTCGGGCGCGTCAGATGAGATTGCGAGCCCGATGAGCAAAAGATCGCCCCGAGAATCTACAGAGAACTCTATGTTCCCGAATATGACCTCTTGATCAGGGGAGAAACTCATGACACGGCCAAGACAGCCGGTCGAGTCAGCATGCAGCACAATGCTTCCTAAAGCGAAGATCTATCCAGGGACAAAGGAGTCCATGTTACGGACTTCTTCGTTAATGACAACGCGAGCCATCGATTCCTTTCGCGATCACAGCGGAACTCTCAATGAAAGCACCGATGTCGGTGTCAAAACCGGCAGATCTCGGGTAGGGGGTCCCGAGCTATGAGTCTAGGATCAATGGTAACAAGAGGATGAAGAAGACGATGTTTACCTAGGTTCGGTGTCGGGGGGATAACACCAGGGTAGCCTCAAACAACCCTCTACACCAACCTTCTGAAATGACTGCGGGGCGAGCTGCCTCCCTGCAGTCCGGCTCCGCACTGCCGGCTACGATGAGTCAGCCGGCTGGGAACGGGGACCCCCAGCTGCCAGCCGGCCACGCATTGGATGCCACGGTCAAATTATGCGCGGCAATAGTGGCCCCCATCCCATCGGAGGTCAGCGCCCGCATGGCCACAGTGGAGGCAACAATGCCTCTATCTCTGGCCGACTACGGTTGGGCGCCGGCACAGTGCCGGCCCGCCCTCAACCACTCCATTACCTGCCCCGGTGTGGCTACAACACGGTCGGTCGTACTGCTGACCATGGCCGGCTATCGCAAGACGACGCCTCGAAGGACGACCCGAGCTACGAAGTGACCGGCATGGGGACCTACTTGTGGGCCCCTCCAGCTCCTAACGGGCCCTCATAGCAAACGGGTCCTACCAGCGACAAGACCCCTCAGCCGGGAGGCCCACGGCCGGCTAGAGAGGATGCCAGTTGGGGCCCTCCCGAAGCTTTCTATTCATATTGTAGTCCGGGGGGTGGCCTATAAAACCCCCCGGAGCCCCCTCCATGCACGAGCGATCGATCAACTCACCAGACCACGCACACCACACTCACGTAAGGAGGCACCAAAGGCAGTCTAGCTCCTTCTTCCTCCTCTAGCCATACAGCTCTAGGAGCACCATTGTAACGTCATCCCTGTCTAAACTATACCAAGCAGGACTAGGGGTATTACCTCTCACGAAGGGCCCTGAACCTGGGTACATCCCGTGTTCATCACTGCTTGTGCCTAATCCTACTCCCGGAGCCCGTCGGCATCCTTTCGGACCCAACAAATCTCGATAAGCCTACCCATGGCATCTATTGTGAGAAAACAACTATAGTTGGCGCCCATGGTTGAGCCAGCTGTGGTGCCGACCGGAGTCACGCTCTGGGCGGGACCCTTCACCGTTTCCTCCGGTCGCCCCGCGTCCGGGCGGAACTGCTTACCCGTGGGAGTGGCTCCCGCGGTTCCTACGGGCGACACTACTGTCCTCTCCGTTGAGTGTCTCGGCAGCGACCCCTCACTCGACATCGCCGCGCTCACCGAGCGCGAGGGCAGGCTAAGCGTCGCCGACGAACCTGCGGCCGACGCATACCCTAGCCGGGTAGTCAACTGCACCGACCCGCCCTCGTCCGTGGGTGCTCTCACCTGGGGCGAGGTTGATGGCTCCCACGTCCCCGCGGGGGTGATGACCACTGCCTCCTCTTCCTCTTCTGGCCAAGCACGGGCCGAGGCCGACGCGGCCACCGCCCGCGCCGAAACCTTTGACCCGCTCAATGCCACCCTTCGGGGTTTAAGCACCCCCATCGCTCCAACAGCGAACCCGGCCATCATCACGGCCGAGCTGGAGGCAGCCCATCGTCTCCTGTTCGAGGACACCAGCGCCCTCACGTCTGAGTGGCACCGGATGGAAGCCGCACAATGGGAGTACATCTCCGCTTACGGTCTCACCCCGGCTGGCACTGAGCCCAGTCGGCGTGGGGTCGAGCACAGCAGCGGCCACGTGGTCGCCGAGATCCTTGGTGGCAACCTGCCCGTCTACGACACCCTCGTGGCCAACTTGCGGGCCGCAAGGATAGCCTACGAGGACCTGGCCGCTTTGGAGGGCAAGGAGCGCGCCTCGCGCGAGCGGCACATCGAAGACCTCATCGACACCGCCAACGCGCAACAAGCCAGGCTCATCCCTCGTGGGTCCGTCTCCGAGGCTCCCCGTCCTGAGGGCGATGGCACTGGGGCTGCTGGCCATCAACCGGCTCAGCACTCCAGCTCCCCTCGCCCCTCCGGCCGGTGGGCAGAGGGAAGCAACGCTCGGCGCTCCCAGCTGCACGGAAATGAGCAGTTGGCTATCAATAACCGGCGCAATGACATCCCGGCTGGCGGCAGCCACTGCAACGATGCGCCGGCTGGCGATAGCCGGCGCAGCCGTGGGCACACCCCGCCTCCACGGCGGGAGGCAGCACGGTCTGTCCCACCGACCGTTCGCGCAGATCTCGCGGCTCCTCTCACACCGCGGGTCCCCCACAATGAGAATGACGTGTGCCTCCGCCTCGACTAGCTGGCATAGTCATCCCTCCTTGAGGAGGAGATCTCAATCGGCCCGGCGTGCTTCGGCCCCCGGATCCACAATGAGCCTTTCCCGATCGGCTACACGCTCCCCCGTGACACCACGAAGTACAACGGGGCCGCCAAGCTAGAGGACTGGCTGATCGACTACACCACGGCGGTCTATTGGAAATATGCCCTAGAGGCAATAATAAATTAGTCATTATCATATTTCCTTGTTCATGATAATCGTTTATTATCCATGCTATAATTGTATTGATCGGAAACTCAGATACATGTGTGGATACATAGACAACACCATGTCCCTAGTATGCCTCTAATAGACTAGCTCATTGATCAAACATGGCTAAGGTTTCCTAGACATTGACATGAGATGTCATTTAATAGTGGGATCACATCATTAGGAGAATGATGGGATGGACAAGACCCAAACTACAAACGTAGCATATGATCGTGTTAGTTTATTGCTATTGTTTTCTGCATGTCAAGTATCTGTTCCTATGACCATGAGATCATGCAATTCACTGACACCGAAGGAGTGCCTTGTGTGTATCAAACGTCGCAACGTAACTGGGTGACTATAAAGGTACTCTATAGGTATCTTTGAGGGTGTCTGTTGGGTTGGCATGGATCAAGACTGGGATTTGTTACTCCGTGTGACGGAGAGGTATCTCAGGGCCCACTCGGTAATACAACATCACAACAAGCCTTGCAAGCAATGTGACTAAATGTTAGTCATGGGATCTTGTATTACAGAATGAGTAAAGAGACTTGCCGGTAACGAGGTTGAACTAGGTATGGAGATACCGACGATCGAATCTTGGGCAAGTAACATACCGAAGAAGAAAAGGAACATCATACGGGATTAACTGAATCCTTCACATAGAGGTTCGACCGATAAAGATCTTCGTAGAATATGTAGGAACCAATATGGTCAGCCAGGTCCCACTATTGGTTATTGACCGTAGAGGTGTCTCGGTCATGTCTACATAGTTCTCAAACCTGTAGGGTCTGCACACTTAAGGTTCGGTGACGTTTCGGTAGTATAGAGTTATGTATGGTGGTTACCGAAGGTTATTCGTAGTTCCGGATGAGATCTCAGACGTCACGAGGAGTTCCGGAATGGTCCGAAGGTAAATATTGATATATATGAAGTCCTATTTTGGTCGCCGGAAAAGTTTCGGGCTCATCGATAGTGTACCGGGAGTGTCGGTAGTGTACCGGGAGACCATTAGGAGGGGTATTTCGACCCAAGAGGCTACATGGTCTGTGGGAGAGTGAATACCAGCCCTTAGTGGGCTGGTGGAAGTCCCACACAAGGCCCATGTCACTGGGAGAGAAAAGCCCAAAGAGAAAAGGTGGAAAAAGGCAAAAGAGGCAAAAAAGGAAGGAGTCCTAGTCCTACTAGGATTGGAGGAGGATTCCTCCTCTCCAACTTGGTTCGGCCGAAGCCTAGGGCTGGCCCCTTGAGGGACAAGCCTCCTCCTATCTTCCTCTTATATATACTACAGGTTTTAGGGTTTTTGCACTAGATTTTCTGCCACGTGCTACCCTCTCCTCTAGTGCATAGTTTCTCCTCTAGATCGGTTTTCTGCAGTGCTTAGGCGAAGCCTTACCGGAATAGCTCCACCACCATTGCCACAGCGTCGTCGTGCTGCCGGAGAACTCTTCTACCTCTCCGCTCCCTCTTGTTGGATCAAGAAGGCGGAGATCATCATCGAGCTGTACGTGTGCTGAACACGGAGGTGTCGTCCGTTCGGCGCTAGATCGGAAGGACCATGATCAAGATCGCGAGACGGATCGTGATGAGTTCGCGGAACGCATCGTGATTGGATCGCGAGACGAATCGTGATGAGATCATGGGACGCTCGGCGATTTGGATCGCGAAGACGTTCGACTACACCAACCGCGTTTCTTAACGCTTCCCGCTTAGAGATCTACAAGGGTATGTAGATCCACTCTCCCTCTCGTAGATATTCATCACCATGGATAGATCTTGCGTGTGCTTAGGAAATTTTTTGTTTCCCATGCAACGTTCACCAACAGTGGCATCATGAGCTAGGTCTATGTGTAGATGAGATCTCGAGTAGAACACAAAGAGTTTGTGGGCGTTGATGCTTAGATTGCCTCCTCCCTTGGTCGTGTTTTGGTTCAGCGGTATTGTGGGATGAAGCGGCCCGGACCAACCTTACTCGTATGCTTACGAGAGACCGGTTCCATCGACTGACGTGTAACTTCGTTGCACAAAGATGGTTGGCGGGTGTCTGTTTCTCCTACTTTAGTTGGATCGGATTCGACTAAGGCGGTCCTTGAGAAGGTTGAAAACCAACTTATGTATCACCGTTGTGGTTTATGCGTAGGTGAGAATTGTTCTTTCTAGATACCCATAGCACCACGTAAAACATGCAACAACAATTAGAGGACGTCTAACTTGTTGTTGCGGGGTATGTTGTGATGTGATATGGCCAATTACATGATGAGATATATGTGATGTATGAGATAATCATGTGTTGTATAGAATATCATGACTTGCATGTCGATGAGTACGGCAACCGGCAGGAGCCATAGGGTTGTCTTTAATTATTGTATGACCTACGTGTCAATCATTAAGCTCTATGTAATGATTTACTTTATCGCTAAACGGTAGCAATAGTAGTAGAAGCATGGTGGGCGCGACAACCCCGATGGCGACACATTGATGGAGATCAAGATGATGGAGATCATGGTGTCATGCCGGTGATGATGGAGATCATGCCGGTGCTTTCAAGATGGAGATCAAAAGCACAAGTTCATGGCCATACCATGTCACTTATGATTTGCATGTGATGTAAATCCTTTTATGCACCTTGATTTGCTTAGGAAGACGGTAGCATTAAAAGGTGATCCCTCACTTAATTTCAAGATAAATTGTGTTCTCCCCAAGTGTGCACCGTTGCGAAAGTTCGTCGTGTCGAGACACCATGTGATGATCGGGTGTGATAGACTCTACGATCACATACAACGGGTGCAAGCAAGTGTTGCACATGCAGAACACTCGGGTTAAACTTGACGAGCCTAGCATGTACAGACATGGCCTCGGAACACGAGAGACCGAAAGGTCGAACATGAGTCATATAGTAGATATGATCAACATGATGATGTCCACCCTTGAAACCACCCCAACTCACGTGATGATCGGACTTGAGTTGGTGAATTTACATCATGTATCACTCGAATGACCGAAGGGATGTCAATTTGAGTGGGAGTTCTTAAGTAATATGATTGATTGAACTCATTATCATGAACATAGTTAGTAGCGTCTTTGCAAAATTATGTTGTAGATTACTAGTTCACACTGTAGCTCCCTTGAATTTCTATATGTTCCTAGAGAAATCGAGTTGAAAGATGATGGTAGAAATATTACGGACTGGGTCCGTGATCTGAGGATTGTCCTCATTGCTGCACAGAAGGCTTATGTCCTTAATGCACCGCTCGGTGCGCCACCCCCTCTAGTGTCGTCTGTAGATGTTGTGAACATCTGACAGGCACATTCTGATGACTACTTGATAGTTTAGTGCGTCATGCATTACAGCTTAGAATTGAGGCTCCAAAACGTTTTGAACGTCATGGAACATATGAGATTTTCTAAGAGCTGAAATTGGGATCTCAGGCTCGTGCCCATGTTGTGAGATATGAGATCTCCAACAAGATTCTTTGCCTACAAGATGAAGGATAATAGCTCAATCGTTAAGCATGTGCTCAGATTGTCTGGGTGCTACAATCGCTTGAATCGAGTGAGAGTTGATCTTCCAGATAAGATAGTGATTGATATAGTTCTCCAAGTCACTGACACTAAGCTACTAGAACTTGGTGATGAAGTATAAAATGCCAGGGAAAGAAATAATGATCCCTGAGCTGTTCGCGATGTTTGACACCGTGAAGGTAGAAATCAAGAAGGAGCATCAAGTGTTGATGGTTAGTAAAACCACTAGTTTCGAGAAGGGCAAGGGCAAGGAGGGAAACTTCATTGATGGCAAGTCAGTTGCTGCTCCAGTGAAGCAACCTAAAGTTGAACCCAAACCCGAGACTAAGTGCTTCGATTATGAGGAGAGTGGATGCTGAAGCGGAACAACCCTAGATAGTTGGTAGATAAGAAGGCTGGCAATGTCGACAGAAGTATATTCGATATACGTGTTATTGATGTGTACCTTAGTAGTACTCCTAGTAGCACCTGGGTATTGTATACCGGTTTGGTTGCTAAATGTTAGTAACTCGAAATAAAAGCTACGGAATAAACGGAGAACTAGCTAAGTGTGAGGTGATGATGTGTGTTGGAAATGTTTCCAAAGTTCATGTGATCAACATCGCACGCTCTCTCTACCTTCGGGATTAGTGACAAACCTAAATAAATGTCATTTGGTGTTTGTGTTAAGCATGAACATGATTATATCATGTTTATTGCAACACGGTTATTCATTTAAGTTAGAGAAAATGGTTATTCTGTTTACATGAATAATACCTTTAATGGTCATGCACCCAGTGAGAATGGTTTGTTGAAGCTTGATCGTAGTAATACACATGTTCATAACATTGATGCCAAAAGATACAAAGTTAATAATGATAGTACCACATACTTGTGGCACTACCGCTAAATGTCATATTGGTATAAAGAGCATGAAGAAACTCCATGTTGATGGATCTTTGGACTCATTCGATTTCGAATTGGTTGAGACATGCGAACCATGCCTCTTAGGCAAGATGACTAAGGACCCCATTTTCTGGATTGATGGAGCGGGCAAGTGATTTATTGGAAATGATACATGTTGATGTATGTAATCCAATGAGTCTTGTAGCGTGCGGTGGATATCGTTATTTTCTTACCTTCACTAATGATTTGAGTAGATATAGTGTATATTTACTTAATGAAACACAAGTCTGAATCGTTTGAAAGGTTCAAGCAAATTCAGAGTGAAGTTTAAAGATCATCGTGACAAGAAGATAAAAATGTTTGTGATATGATCGTGGAGGTGAATATCTGAGTTATGAGTTTGGCATACAACTTAAGACAATGTGAAAGTTGTTTCACAACTCACGCCACCTGGAACACCATAGTGTGATGGTGTGTCTGAACATCATAGTCGTGCTCTATTGGATATGGTGCGTGCTATGATGTCTCTTATCGTTTTGCTACTATAATTTTGGGGTTATGCATTAGAGACAACTACATTAACTTTAAATAGGGCACCATCTAAATCCGTTGAGATGACACCATATATGGTTTGATAGAAACCTAAGCTGTCATTTCTTAATGTTTGGGGCTGCAACACTTATGTGAAAAAGGTTTTCACCTAATGAGTTCGAACCCGAAGCGGACAAATGCATCTTCATAGAATACCCTAAGAACAGTTGGGTAAACCTTCTATCTCAGATCCAAGCATAAAGTTTTTGTTGCTAAAACCGGGTCCTTTCTCGAGAAAGAGTTTCTCTTGTAAGAATTGAGTGGGAGGAAGATAGAGCTTGATGAGGTTGTTGAACCTTTGTTTCAACGAGAGAGTAGCGCAGCGCAGGAAGATGTTTCTGTAAAGCCTACGTTAGTTATGAGGAAGTTAATGATGATGATCATGAAGCTTCGGATCAAGTTACTATCAAACCTCGTAGGTCGACAAGGACGTGTACTGCTCCTGAGTGGTATGGCAACCCTATCTTAGAGGTCATGTTGTTGGATAACGATGAACCTACGAACTATGGAGAAGCGATGATGGGCCCGGATTCCGACAAATGGTTAGAGGCCATGAAATCCAAGATAGGATCCATGTATGAAAACCAAGTACAGACTTTGGTAGACTTGCTCGTTGGACGGCAGGTCGTCGAGTACAAATGGACCTTTGAGATGAAGACAGACGCTGATGGTAAATGTTACCATTTATAAAGCTCGACTTGTCACAAAGAAGTTTCCGACAAGTTCAAAGAGTTGACTACAATGAGACTTTCTCACTTGTAGCGATGTTAAAGTCTATTGGAATTATGTTAGCAGTTGCTGCATTTTTCGATTATGAAATCTGGCAGATGGATGACAAAACATTGTTTCCTTAAAAGTTTACTTGAGGAAAGGTTGTATGTGATACAACCAGAGGGTTTTGTCAGTCCTAAGGATGCTAAAAGGTGTGCGGGCTCCAGCAATCCATCTAAGGGCTGGAGCAAGCATCTCGGAGTTGGAATACACACTTTGATGAGTTGATCAAAGTTTTGTAGTTTATACAAAGTTTACGAGAAACTTGTATTTACAATAAAGTGAGTGGGAGCACTATAGAATTTCTGATAAGTATATGTGGATGACATATTGTTGATCGGAAATAATGTAGAATTTCTTGAAAGCATGAACAGTTGTTTGAGAAGAGTTTTTCAAAGGAAGACCCGGATAAAGCTACCTAATTGTTGAGCATGAAGATATATAGAGATAGATCAAGATGCTTGATGAGACTTTCAATGAGTACATACCTTGACAAGATTTTGAAAGAGTTCAAAATGGATCAGTCACAAAAAGAGTTCTCGCTTGATTTGTAAGGTGTGAAGTTCAGTGAGACTCAAAGCTCGACAACGACAGAAGAAAGAGAAAGGACGAATGTCATCCCCTATGCCTTAGCCATAGGCTCTGTATAGTATGCCATGCTGTGTACCGCACCTATGTGTGCCTTGCCATGAGTCCGTCAAGGGGTACAAGAGTGATCCAGGAGTGGATCACTGGACAACGGTCAATATTATCCTTAGTGACTAAAAACTAAGGAAATGTTTCTCGATTATGGAGGTGATAAAGGGTTGATCGTAAAGAGTTACGTCGATGCAAGCTTTAACACTAATCCGGATGACTCTTAGTAGCAATCCGGATACGTATAGTGGAGCAACCATTTGGAATAGTACCAAGTGGAGTGTGGTAGCAGTGTTTACAGTTTGACATAGAGGTTTGCAAAGTACACACGGATCGAGATGTCGCAGACCCGTTGGCTATATGACCTCTCTCACATGCAAAGCATGATCGAGCCTCAGAACTCATTGGGTGTTAGATTCATAACAATACGAATCACATGGTGATGTGAACTAGATTATTGACTCTAGTGCAAGTGGGAGACTGTTGGAAATATGCCCTAGAGACAATAATAAATTACTTATTATCATATTTCCTTATTCATGATAATTGTTTATTATCCATGCTATAATTGTATTGATCAGAAACTCAGATACATGTGTGGATACAAAGACAACACCATGTCCCTAGTATGCCTCTAATAGACTAACTCGTTGATCAAAGATGGCTAAGGTTTCCTAGCCATTGACATGAGATGTCATTTGATAATGGGATCACATCATTAGGAGAATGATGGGATGGACAAGACCCAAACTACAAATGTAGCATATGATCGTGTCAGTTTATTGCTACTGTTTTCTGCATGTCAAGTATCCGTTCCTATGACCATGAGATCATGCAACTCACTAACACCGGAGGAGTGCCTTCTGTGTATCAAACGTCGCAACGTAACTGGGTGACTATAAAGTTACTCTACAAGTATCTCCGAGGGTGTCTGTTGGGTTGGCATGGATCAAGACCGGGATTTGTTACTCTGTGTGACGGAGAGGTATCTCAGGGCCCACTCGGTAATACAACATCACAACAAGCCTTGCAAGCAATGTGATTAAATGTTAGTCACGGAATCTTGTATTATAGAACGAGTAAAGAGACTTGCCGGTAACGAGGTTGAACTAGGTATGGAGATACCGACGATCGAATCTCGGGCAAGTAACATACCGAAGAACAAAAGGAATATCATACGGGATTAACTGAATCCTTGACATAGAGGTTCGACCGATAAAGATCTTCGTATAATATGTAGGAACCAATATGTGCATCTAGGTCCCGCTATTGGTTATTGACCGTAGAGGTGTCTCGGTCATGTCTACATAGTTCTCGAACCCGCAGGGTCTGCACACTTAAGGTTCGGTGACATTTTGGTAGTATAGAGTTATGTATGGTGGTTACCGAAGGTTGTTCGGAGAACCGGATGAGATCCTAGACGTCACGAGGAGCTTCGGAATGGTCTGGAGGTAAAGATTGATATATAGGAAGTCCTATTTTGGTCACCGAAAAAGTTTCGGGCTCATCGGTAGTGTACCGGGAGTGCCGGTAGTGTACCGGGAGACCATCGCGAGGGGTATTTCGACCCAAGAGGCTACATGGGCTGTGGGAGAGTGAATACCATCCCTTAGTGGGCTGGTGGAAGTCCCACACAAGGCCCATGCGTCTGGGAGAGAAAAGCCCAAAGAGAAAAGGTGGGAAAAGGCAAAAAAGAAAGGAGTCCTAGTCCTACTAGGATTGGAGGAGGATTCCTCCTCTCCTCCTTGGTTCGGCCGAAGCCTAGGGCTGGCCCCTTGAGGGACAAGCCTCCTCCTCTCTTCCTCTTATATATACTAGAGGTTTTAGGGGTTTTGCACTAGATTTTCTTCCAGGTGCTACCCTCTCCTCTAGTGCATAGTTTCTCCTCTAGATCGGTTTTCTGCAGTGCTTAGGCGAAGCCCTGTCGGAATAGCTCCTCCACCATCACCACAGTGCCATCGTGCTGCCGGAGAACTCTTCTACCTCTCCGCTCCCTCTTGCTGGATCAAGAAGGCGGAGATCGTCATCGAGCTGTACGTGTGCTGAATGCGGAGGTGGCGTTCGTTCGGCGCTAGATCGGAAGGACCGTGATCAAGATCGCGAGACGGATCGTGATGAGATCGCGAGATGGATCGTGATGAGTTCGCGGGACGGATCATGATTGGATCGCGGGACGAATCGTGATGAGATCGCGGGATGCTCATTGATTTGGATCGCAAAGATGTTCAATTACACCAACCGCGGTTCTTAACGCTTCCCGCTTAGCGATCTACAAGGGTATGTAGATCCACTCTCCCTCTCGTAGATGCTCATCACCATGGATAGATCTTGCATGTGCGTAGGAAATTTTTTGTTTCCCATGCAATGTTCACTAACATGGTCGACATAGTGAGGGGGAACAAGCGCGTAGCCATCCGCTACGCCCCCCTCATGTTGATCGGCTCGGCCCGCACCTGGGTGAACAGCCTGGCGGCCGGCAACATCAACACCTGGCCGGACTTTGAAGGGGCGTTCGTCCGCAACTTCACCGACACCTACAAGCGGCCCGACCACCCCCATGAACTGACCATGTGCATCCAGTGCCCGGACGAGGCTCTCCGCGACTACCTCATCGGATGGACCGAGCTCCGCAACTCCTGCGAAGGGGTGCACGAGATGCAGGCCATCCAGTACTTCATCGAGGGTTGTCGCGATGGCACCTACCTCAAGCACAAGCTCCTGTGCTTCGAGCCGGCAACGCTGGCAGACCTCATGGCCAAGGCGGACAAGTACGCCACGGCCTACTCCACAATCCGGGGCAAGGTCAGCACGCCCGGCAAGGCGGCTCCGCCGCCGGCTGCGTCACGGCCGGCTGCCGACAACCGGCAGCCACAAAACAACAAGCGCAAGGCTGACCAGTCAGACTCCCTCTACGGGAGCCAGCAGGTCGCTACCATCGAGGAAGAGCAGCCGGCTGCCCAGGCGTCTGGCCAATGGCAGCGCCCTGGCAAGACCGCCTGGCAGCCCAATCTCACCTTCGAGAAGATGCTCGACCTCCCCTGCAAACATCATTCCGGGGCCAAGCCCTCCACGCACACGCTCTGGCAGTGCTGCGCAATGGTTGGCCCAGGGGGAAGGCCTCCCGGATCCTCTCGCACCACCTCTCCGCGCTCCGACGCCGGCTCCGGCTCCGGCTCCGGCCCAACACGACGGCCGCCTGCTCGACCAGTTCCCCAACCAAGATGGCTCCTACATCGTCTTCACTAGTGAGGAGACGGACAAGCACTCCTAGCGTCGGCTATACCGCGAGGTGAACGCCACAGTGCCCGCTACTCCCGAGTTCATGCACTGGTCTGAGAAGCTAGTTACCTGGAGCCGGGCCGACCACCCGGCTGTAATGCCGAGCCCTGGAAGCTACGCCCTTGTCCTCGACCCCACCATCATCTCCGAGAGACGCACTTGCCGCTTCTCGCGGGTGCTGGTCAATGGGGGCAGCAGCATTAACATCCTCTATTGCGACACCATGCTCAAGCTCGGGCTCAAGGAGGAGGACCTGTAAGTGAGCCAGACAGTTTTCCACGGCATTGTGCCGGGAAAGTCCTGCACCCCCATCGGCAAGATCAAGCTCGACGTTCTCTTTGGCGGCCAAAGCCACTTCCGCCGCGAACCGATATGGTTCGAGGTAGTGGACCTCGATAGTCCCTACCACGCGCTGCTGGGACGGCCGGCTCTCATCAAATTCATGGCGATCCCCCATTACGCCTACCTCAAGCTCAAGATGTTGGGTCCCAAGGGCATCATCACCGTCGCTAACGACTACAAGATGTCGATCGTGTGCGCACGATATGGCAGCCAGTTGGCCGAGGCCCAGGAGATTGCAGAGGAGAAGCGGCAGCTCAACCGGCTCGTGGCCCACACATCCGGCCAGCCGCCCATGTCGGCTCCTTCGTCCTCGTCAGCTGGCGAGGCCTCGTTCCAGCCGTCCAAGGACACCAGGCAGGTGCCACTCGACCCGGCCAACCCCAAGCAGTGCGTCACTATCGGCTCCTGCCTCGATAGCAAACAGGAAGGCGAGCTCGTCGACTTCCTCCTGAGAATCGGGACATCTTTGCATGGTCTCCAAAAGACATGTCGGGTGTTCCGAGGAAGTTCTCCGAGCACAAGCTTCATGTGTGACCGAATGCGAAGCTGGTCAAGCAACCCCTGCGTCGCTTCTCCGAGGAGAAGTGGCATACTATAGGAGAAGAGATTGCCCGGCTGCTCGCGGCCGGCTTCATCATGGAAGTGTTCCACACTGATTGGCTGGCCAACCCAGTCTTGGTGCTGAAAAAAACAAGACTTGGCGCATGTGTATCGACTGCACGAGCCTGAACAAGGCATGTCCCAAGGACCGGTTCGCCCTGCCACGGATCGATCAAGTCATCGACTCCATGGTCGGCTACGACCTGGTGTCCTTCTTGGACGCCTACTCAGGCTACCACGAGATCAAGTTGGACCCGGCCGACCGGCTGAAGACCTCCTTCATCACCCCTTTCGGGGCCTACTGCTACATCACCATATCCTTCAGCCTGAAGAACACGGGCGCTACCTTCCAGCGCTGCATGCAGAAGTGCCTCCTGCCTCATATAGGCAGGAACGTCCACGTCAACATTGATGACATCATCGTCAAGACTAAGAAGCACTTCAACCTCCTCGACGATCTCTGGGAGAAGTTCGCCAACCTGTGCGAATACAAGATCAAGCTCAACCCAGAGAAGTGCGTTTTCGGCGTCCCAGTCGGCTAACTCCTAGGTTTCTTCGTGTCCGCTCGCGACATCGAGGCTAACCCAGAGAAGATCCGGGCAATCGAGCACATGCCCAAGCCGACCCGGCTCCACGACGTACAGAAGTTCACCGGCTGCCTCGCCTCGCTCAGCCAGTTCGTAAGCCGGCTGGGGGAGAAGGCCCTGCCCCTCTATGGGCTCCTGCGGAAGACAGCTCCGGTCGAGCCGGGCCGCGACTCCATGAAGAAGACGGCCATGTTTGACTGGCCCGACGAGGCAGACAAGACCTTCCGTGGCCTCAAACGGGCTCTCACCAGTGCGCCCATCCTGGCCGCGCCGGCTGAGAAGGAGCCTTTGCTTGCCTACATCGCGGCGACCACACGCGTCATCAGTGTCGTCCTGGTGATGGATCGACCAGAGGAGGGCAAGACACTACCGATCCAGCGCCCCGTCTACTACCTCGGCGAGGTCCTCTCCGCCTCCAACAAAACTACCGCCACTACCAGAAGATGTGCTATGGCATATACTTTGCCGCCCAGAAGATCAAGCAGTACTTCCAAAAGCATGTCATCACCGTGGTGAGCACGGCGCCGCTGGGCAAAATTATGAGCGGCCAGGACGCCACCGGCTGGATAGACAAGTGGGCCATCGCCCTCGCCGACTACAAGATCCGGTACGAGCCACGCACCACCATCAAGTCATAGGCGATGGCCGACTTCCTTGTCAACTGGGCCGAAACCCAGTTCATGCCGCCTCCACCCGACTCCACACACTAGCGCATGCACTTCAACGGCTCGAAGATGCGAGCCGGCCTGGGAGCCGGCATCGTCTTATTATCTCCGAAGGGCGACCAACTCAAGTACGCGCTCTAGATCCACTTCGCCGCCTCCAACAACATGGCCGAGTACGAGGCCCTCGTCCACGGCCTCCAGCTCACCAAGGAGATCGGCATCCGGCGCATCCTATTATTTGGCGACTCTGACCTCATGCTACAGCAGGTCTCTGGCGAATGGGACACCAGAGACGCTAACATGGCCAGCTATCGCTTCCTCGTCCAGCAGCTCATCGACTCCTTTGAGGGTTGTGAGTTCCATCACGTCCCCCGGGCGGACAACGAGGCGGCCGATACGCTGGAAAAGATAGGCTCCACCCGGCAGGCCATCCCAGCTGGCATCTCCCCCAAGCGGCTGCTCAACCCGTCAATCAAGCCCTCCCCCGAATTGGAGTCTATCTTCGTACCGGCTGACATAGCCGGCCCATCATCAGATCCGGCTTCCCCGCCATCACCATCAACTTTGCTTGCCTAGCTGAAAGCACATTTGCTCCCTTGGTGGTTTTGGTAATTAATAACAACATATAAGTCATTGAACTAATGTTTCCACCAAGTATATTTCAGGAAGTGTTCAATGATAGGATTGACAAAAGGAGATTGTGGACATACCCCAAGATGCAAGGAAATAGGTTGGCCAAGCTTCAATCAAAAGGACTCTACGTTTTATATTTGTGAGAAATCACTTTGAGTCCATAGGAAAGTCAATACTATTAAAAGGGGGTAAGGTTTTGTTGGTGAACAATATGCTCAAACGTGCACAAGTGATAGTCGCCAAAAAAACATCCACAAACTCTTCAACCAAAGTTTGTTCTATACCTAACACTCAAAATCGGTGCAACCAACTTTCCCATACCGGTGCCACCGATTCCAGAACCTAGACAGACTCAGCCAAACCCTAGCCACTTCGGTGCAACCGATTCCATACCGCTGCCACTGAGTTTAGGTTGCCAACTTTCTGTTACACAAATTCACATTATCGGTACCACCGAGAATGTTGGATCGACGTCACCGAGATTGGAAATCTGACCGTTGGTCACCTTATCGGTGCAACCGAGTTTCCTATATTGGTCTCACCGAGATTCAAAAGTTGCCACCTTTTGGTCACTTCGGTACCACCGAGATTAACACATCGGTGTCACCGAGTTGGTCATTTTGTGTGTAACGGTTGGATTTTTGGGAATGGCTATATATACCCCTTCACCACCACCTACTTGAAAGAGAAGCACTCAGAACTATTCCACACTTGTCCCATCTAGTTTTCTAAGAGAGAACCACCTACCGTTGTGTTGAGGTCAAGATATTCCACTCCAATCATATGGATCTTGATCTCTAGCCTCCCCAAGTAGCTTTCCACCAATCCCATCTCTTCCACCATGCCAAATCTGTGAGAGAGTGATTGGGTGCTGAGGAGTCTATCATCTTGAAGCACAAGAGCAAGGAGTTCATCGTCATTACTGAGCCTATTACCTTTTGGAGGGTGGTGCCTCCTAGATTGGTTAGGTGTCGCTTGGGAGCCTCCTACTTCGTGTTGTGGAGTGAACCAAGAAGTTTGTAAGGGCAAGGAGATCGCCTACTTCGTGAAGATCTACCCATAGTGAGGCTAGTCCTTCGTGGACGGAAACCGTTATGGAATAGTCAAGGTTGCTACTTCGTGGACCCTTTTGGGTGGAGCCCTCCATGGACTCTCATGACCGTTACCCTCCATGGGTTGAAGACTCCATAAATGTGGATGTACGATAGCGCCACCTATTGGAACCACGGGAAAAATCATCGTGTCTACAACTGCATTTGATCTTCCTACCCTATCCCTTCTATACATGTTTATTGTTACTTTCCGCAGCTATATACTCTTAGACTTGTATGTCTAGGGTGTACTTGACTTGCCATGAAATGCTAAAACTTTCAACCCTAAAACTTGGTATAGGCAAAACTTTTATTTAGTCAAGTAGTCTAATCACCCCCCCCCCCCTCTAGACATACTTTCGGTCCTACAAGTGGTATCAAAGCTTTGGTCTCCATTGCTTAGGTCTCACAGCCTAGGAGAGTATGGCGTCTAGTGAGGGAAGTTATCACCATAGAGGTCCGTACTTTGATGGCACTAATTTTGCTAGTTGGAAGCACAAAATGAAAATGCATATTCTTGGTCATAACGCTGCCGTTTGGGCTGTTGTTCGTGTTGGCTTGCAAGGTGAGTTCTTTGAGGATGGACGGGAACTGGATCGTGAAGCGACCGCGGATGAGTTGAAGATGTTGCAACTCAATGCTCAAGCATGCGACATTCTCTTCAACTGCTTATGCCCCAAAGAATTCAACAAAATCATCCGTCTTGAGAATGCAAAAGAGATTTGGGATACTTTGGTTGATATGCACGAAGGAACCGAGTCCGTGAGAGAATCCAAGTTAGATGTTCTTCAAGGTCAGCTTGACAAGTTCAAGATGAAGGATGGTGAAGGAGTCGCAGAGATGTACTCTAGGCTAGCTCCCATCACAAATGAGATTGCCGGCTTAGGAAGCGAAGAAATGACCGACAAATTCATCATCAAGAAGATACTTAGAGCTTTGGATGAGAGATACGACACCGTGTGCGCATTGATCCAAATGATGCCAAACTACAAAGATCTCAAGCCTACGGAAGTCATTGGAAGGATTGTTGCTCATGAGATGACACTCAAAGATAAGGAAGAACTTCATCACAAGTCTAGCGGTGCTTACAAAGCCACAAGTGATGCTGCCGCAACTTCAAGCAACAACCTTGTCACCAATGAAGAGATAAGCCTTATGGTCAAGAAATTCAACAAGTTCTATAAGAATGGAGGCAAAGAAAGAAACTCCAACTCAATATATGATGAGAAGCGTTCATCAAGTCGTGACCGCAATTGCTACAATTGTGGGAAGCCCGGACACTACTCAAATGAGTGCATGGCTCCCTACAAAAGAAGAGAAGAGTCACCTCGAAGACGAAGCTCAAGGAATGAATCGCCACAAAGAGAGAGAAGGAGTAGAGATGATCGTTATGAACGAAGACACTCAAGGAGAAGTAGAGATTTGGAGAAGAAGGACAAGTACACCAAGAGCTACACAAGAAGAAAACATCAAGATCATGTTGGTGAATGGGTTTCCGGCTCCGACTCTGACAACAACTCTGAGAGAAGCTATCACTCTGACTCCGACTATAGTCAAGATGATGGTGTTGCCCGAATTGCTCTAGTAACTACCAACTCCTACGATCTATTTGATTCACCAAATGAAGGGAGTGGAAGTTTCTTCATGGCTAAAGGCCCCAAGGTATCACACCCCGAGTATCTTGATTTTGATAGTGGTGAAGATGATTTGCTTTGTGAAGATGATTTGCTTTGTGAAGATGATTTGCTTTGTGATGATAACTTGCTCTGTGATAAAAGTAGTGATGTTGATCAAAATGAACTTGATAATTCTCATGCTAGTCAAGATGAGTCATTTGATGATGATAATATGAAAAAAGAACAACTAACTAAATAACTAAACACTCTTAAGTTAGCTCATGAATCTACTCTCGAAGATCATAGAGAGCTTGTGAGAACTCATGAGAAGCTACGCTTCGAGAAGCTCAACTTGGAGCAAGAGCATGAGTTTCTCAAAGCTATCAATGACGATCTCCGAAAGAAGACTTCATACTATCTAGCCAAACGACTAGTCTTGTCTACTTTCATGCCTCAAGTTAAAACTAAGCAATCTAGTAACAAAGGCAAGAAAGGTTCTTCATCTAGTAGCAACAATAAAAATGCTAAACCCAATGATGTTGCTTCTAGTAGTTCTATTGATTCCACTAATGATGATTCTCTTAGCCAGGTTACACTTGAGCAAGAAAATGCTTTATTGAAAGGAATTATAGAAAAAGGTATCTATAAGAGTCTTGCCGGATGTAAGCAATTTGAGGGAATTGTACGCAAGCACGGAGGTACCGGAAGAATCATGGTGTTGGCTACTTCAACGCTAATGGAGTTGAGTGGGACGAAGATCAATATCCCAAGCCCACGTTTGTTACTCAAAAGGAGAAGTATGAAAATACTCTTCCCAGGGGGACAAACACTCAAGATGACCTTCCAACACAAGACCACAAGCTCAAGGGCAAGAACAAGCTTCAAGAGGACATTGACTCATATGAAGATGAACCCCTAGCTTTGGCGGAGTGTGTTCCCAAGGATACTTCAAGCTCAACTACTACAAAGGGTACTTCAACACCAAGGATCCCCATCAACTTGATGTGGGTCCCCAAGAAGAAGAACTAGTAAGTTCTTGAGGGGTGACTCCGCCAATGAAATTCACTCACATTCATTATTGGCAAGGACTTTTTGCACTCAACATCAACTCAATGCAATAGTTCAAGGAGTCATACATTCCCTCAAAGGTAAGCAAGGGACAAGGTAATCAACTAACCAATGGACATCATAACATATGCTTTGCACTCCATGTCCACAGATATCCTTGTATTTGTCTCTTGTGTGTTGGGACTAACCCATGTAGGTGATAGGAGTAAGGAAACAACAAGGATGCTCCCAACTCTTGGTGATCTTCATCAACATTGAGCATCCACAACTACCTCACCAACATGAAGTCTTCATCGACAAAACCCAAGGTTAGTTTATCCCTCTTATGGGGGGATGTCACATTAAGGGGGAGCTTTACTCTAAGACTTGAGTCAAAGCATCTCTTAGTATGTGACAACATTAAATGCTTTATGTAAAAGTGGTAACCCCACGTGTGCTTAAATGATGAGTATGACCTATGACCAAGTACCCTTACTTGGCTCCTAAGTCAAATACTCATATATAGATGACTTCGTCATCGCCCAAGTGCTTGTTAGATGTTAGTGTGGTTGTGCATGTTTGTCATGATTTCTTTTGACATCTTATTGTGTGAGCTTGTTGGTCTGCATTTATTTTCTCATTCGAGGACATCCAATTGTTGCTGTTTGGTTATTGATTTTCTCTTTTGCCAATTGGATGGACAAGAATGCCTAGGACCACTCTTTAGATATCTATGCTTTCTCACCTCATATTCCATTCATGTTGCATCACAAAATTTGAACAAGTGCTTTTCGATCCCTCTGTGTGTGGAGCACTCAAAGTTCCCTATCGACAAGGACTGACCATTAAAACCTCCCAAGTGCATCTCGGTGGAACCAACCCCACAATCTCGGTCTCACCGAATGCCTAGGGTTGATCTGTTTTTCAATCTCGGTACTACCGATTTCATATTCTCGGTTACACCGAGTTTCCTTGTCAGCTAATAGTTGTGGAACTCGGTGACACCGAAAACATAAAATCGGTATCACCAACAGTGGAGGGTATATATACTATGGTCCCCAACGTTTTGAAATTCATCCTCAAAATTGTCATGCCTCAGAACCCTAATTTGCCGCTTCGAGACCCCTGGTCGTCCCCCTTGTCTTCCTACGCTCCTCCGCCACTGGGAATTGCCGCCGTCGACGAAATCTGCTCCATCGTCGCCGCCGTAGCGGATCCGCACCAAGTTAGGGTACGGATTCGACCTCCTTTGCGCTCCCTTCTGATCCTTGCGCATTGGATTTGATTTTATCTATAAGCCACTCATTGCACGAATTCCTATCCACACAAAATCCCATAGGCTAGCGAACCATTGATTTTCTAGGGTTTTGCCTTCCGCCCGACCCCACTCGGTAGAACCGAATCAAGAAAATCGGTACCACTGATTTTCATTTCTGTGTTGCTAAGAACAATCTCGGTGAAACCGAGCACTCCTTTTCGGTCTCACCAAAAAGGGTGCCAAGTTTCCGTTATAAGGGACAGTCAGTCTCGGTGTCACCAAAATTTTTGCTTCGGCCTTACCGATTTGTTTCTGACAGAATGCAAAACTTTGAAAATCTTTTGTTCAAAATTTCAAAAAATCAGCTGATAATTTTGTGATGACTCATCTACTTCTGCTCTCAATATTCCATTCACAGGGTCAGTATGTCAGATGCAGAGGACAGTCAGAACTTGCCAGAGGAGGGTGCTGACATGAGTTCAGGCACAAGCCTAGATCCCAATTCATTTTCAGATCCAGGCACCCCCAGCTCCCATGGGTTGCCCAAAGCTACTACAAGGACCAGAAAGAAGCTGAATTCTGATGAAGAAGATTCAGACTTCGTTCCAGAAGAGATTCTTGCTGACAAGCAACAAAAAGCTGCTAAGAAGTCTGCTACTGAAGCCACTTCTTCCAGGAGAGTTGTCAGCAAGATCTATGCACCTGCTTCAACCTTCAAGGCTCATGAGACTGCCAGAGCAACTATTTTAGTTGAGGTCCCCAAGAAAGCTATGCCTAAGAAGGGAGGAGAGAAGAAGGCAAGAAAGAGGGTTATTCATGTTATTGGGAGAAGAACCTCCATGTATGAGGATCCAGAAGAAGCTGCCGGTGCTGATGCTAAAGAGGAGGAAGAGCATGTTGAGAAGGCCCCTCCCAAGAAAAAGAAAAAGAAGCTTATGGCTATGCCAAAGACTAGCACATCCAAGAAGACTGCTGCTGAGAAGCCTAAGAGGACATCCAGGCAGATTCCAGCTTCTGAGAAGAACAAAGGGACTGCTTCCAGAGTTGAAGATGATGATGACTTGACTAGTTTGATGAAGCTCAGACCACATCTTACAATACACAATGCCAGCTACCCACTAGCTGGGGATATGAAGAAGAGGAAGGATTCAGGATTGAGAGCATGGAGAGCTATAGATCCATATGCCCAGAGGAAGAAGACAACTGTGGACTACAAATTTTATACCAAAGAGCAACGCGATTTCTATGAGAGTGTGCTTTTTGACAAGAGTCCAGCTGTGAGTGATATGCGACACGTTGATTGGAAATTCATTAAGGAAAATGAGGACTACTTTCCAAGTGTCCAAGACAATTTCCACTTCATAGGTTTGGATGAGTTTGTTGGCAGAGAATTCACTGCTTGGAATGATGAGATGATCATGCAATTATACTCCACTGCATATTTCTATGGAGATGGTAGAATTGTATGGATGATTGAAGGTGCAAGGTATGAATCGACTGTTGAAGAATGGGCTGCTATCTTAGGAGTTCCTGAAGCACAGG
Source organism: Hordeum marinum (assembly GCA_022496015.1). Lineage (NCBI taxonomy): Eukaryota > Viridiplantae > Streptophyta > Magnoliopsida > Poales > Poaceae > Hordeum > Hordeum marinum. Next base: position 416,942,668 of record CM039675.1, read on the forward strand.
ATGGTGACTTGGATGTATACTCAGAATCCAAGGAGAGCCACAATGCTATGGCAAATATGTACAAGGAGATCCCTGCTGCCAATGTGAAGTCTCACAGTCTAGGATCTATCTACTTTCTTCGGGCTAGCCTCCGCACAATGAACACCATTCTGAGGCATACTTCGATGCCCAAGTCAGGAGATGACAAGATGATTCGAGGCCACTCCATCGATATGTTGATCCACCTTGACAGACACACCAGGATCAGAGTCATGGATTTGATTGTTGAGACAATCAAGAGGGTTGCTGCTGACCAGAAGCGCTCTTGTTGTTATGCACCCTACATCCAGATGCTTATCAATTCAAAGTTGGAGAAGCACATTTTTGCTCTGGATCGTCCACATTTACCCCTATAGCCAGATCTCGAGGACAATGTTGTGGTGATGGATGCTGAACATCCCACATCTGCTACAGCTCAGGCAGAGGCAGTTAGAGCCACTAGTGCTCAAGTCCCTAGATCCAGAAATGAGCAAATGGATCTATTGATATCATCAGTTCAGGGTATGTAGAAGGACATTAAGGGGATTCTGGACAACCAGAACAGTCTTGTGAGGATCTTTGAAAACAGGATCAAGACCCTTAATGATAAGGTGGATTGGCTGACTAAGACAGTCAATGAGCTCAAGAAGGAAGTTGACTCAGTGCCTCTTCCTCAAACTACTTCAGATGATGATGGTGATGATGAGGATGAGGATGAATCACCTCTCAGGACAGGCACACAGTTTCATACCCAGGACAGATCAGCCATTGTGCCAGCTCCAGACTTGAGGCCCTCTTCATCAGCTCCTGCTGCTGTCACCTTAGCTCCTACTGCATCTGTTCCAGTTCCTCCAGATGCCACTCCAACTCCATCCATGACATCTACAGAGATCTTCGCCAACGCTGTTCTCTCGACTCCTTCATCAACAATCGGAGGAGATCAGCCCAAGAACGATTAGATGTATACCTTTGAACTTTTTGGTAACTTGTTGCCAAAGGGGAGACGTGTATATAGATCTTTAGGATTCGAGCGAGAGAGCGTTTTGGTGTTTGTTGCTTTTCAAAACATTTGGTCTTTTGGTTGCTTGTGTTGAGTGTATGATCATGTGTGTTATGCTATTATTTTACGCTTTATGTCTGATGCTACTATTTCCTATCATCTTAATGCTTATGAGATGATCATTCACCTTTGCTTGATTGTGTCGTGCTTTGTTATTCATTCTAATTATTCTCGCACACCACCAAGTTGTATGTAACATGGAAGAAGTGCCCCATATACCTAATCGATTGTGCATTTGCATTCAAACACAAATTCAAAATGATGCACAAATTTAGGGGGAGCTCTTGCTTATCACATACCTCTCAAAGCGATGATTATATTCGGTGATTTTATCATATGTCGAAGCTTTGATCTATATGTTGTCATCAATTACCAAAAAGGGGGAGATTGAAAGCACATTTGCTCCCTTGGTGGTTTTGGTGATTAATAACAACATATAAGTCATTGAACTAATGTTTCCACCAAGTATATTTCAGGAAATGTCCAATGATAGGATTGGCAAAAGGAGATTGTGGACATACCCCAAGATGCAAGTAAATAGGTTAGCCAAGCTTCAAGAAAAAGGACTCTACATTTTATATTTGTGAGAAATCACTTTGAGTCCATAGGAAAGCCAATACTATTAAAAGGGGGTAAGGTTTTGTTGGTGAACAATATGCTCAAACGTGCACAAGTGATAGTCGCCAAAAAACATCCACAAACTCCCCAACCAAAGTTTGTTCTATACCTAACACTCAAAATCGGTGCAACCAACTTTCCCATACCGGTGACACCAATTCCAGAACCTAGACAGACTCAGCCAAACCCTAGCCACTTCGATGCAATCGATTCCATATCGGTGCCACCGAGTTTAGGTTGCCAACTTTCTGTTACGCAAATTCACATTATCGGTACCACCGAGAATGTTGGATCGGCGTCACCAAGATTGGAAATCTGACCGTTGGTCACCTTATCGGTGCAACCGAGTTTCCTATATCGGTCTCACCGAGATTCAAAAGTTGCCACCTTTTGGTCGCTTCGGTACCACCGGGATTAACACATCGGTGTCATCGAGTTGGTCATTTTGTGTGTAACGGTTGGAGTTTTGGGGATGGATATATATACCCCTTCACCACCACCTACTCGAAAGAGAAGCACTCAGAACTATTCCACGCTTGCCCCATCTAGTTTTCTGAGAGAGAACCACCTACCGTTGTGTTGAGGTCAAGATATTCCACTCCAATCATATGGATCTTGATCGCTAGCCTCCCCAAGTAGCTTTCCACCAATCCCATCTCTTCCACCATGCCAAATCTGTGAGAGAGTGATTGGGTGCTGAGGAGTCTATCATCTTGAAGCACAAGAGCAAGGAGTTCATCGTCATTACCGAGCCTATTACCTTTTGGAGGGTGGTGCCTCCTAGATTGGTTAGGTGTCGCTTGGGAGCCTCCTACTTTGTGTTGTGGAGTGAACCAAGAAGTTTTTAAGGGCAAGGAGATCGCCTACTTCGTGAAGATCTACCCATAGTGAGGCTAGTCCTTCGTGGACGGAAGCCGTTATGGAATATTCAAGGTTGCTACTTTGTGGACCCTTTTGGGTGGAGCCCTCCATGGACTCTCGTGACCGTTACCCTCCGTGGGTTGAAGACTCCATAAACGTGGATGTACGATAGCGCCACCTATCGGAACCATGGGAAAAATCATCGTGTCTACAACTGCGTTTGATCTTCCTACCCTATCCCTTCTATACATGCGTGTTGTTACTTTCCGCTTCTATATACTCTTAGACTTGCATATGTAGGGTGTACTTGACTTGCCATGAAATGCTAAAAACTGTCAACCCTAAAATTGGTATAGGCAAAACTTTTATTTGGTCAAGTAGTCTAATCACCCCCCCCCCCCCTCTAGACATACTTTCGGTCCTACACTAGCTGGCGCCACCAGGACCGGCTGTCGAGCCGGCCACTTCCGCGGTCGCTGGTTCCGAGCCTGTGGCCGTCATGATGGAAATTGACGCCCCTCCCACTACCTCGGTCTCGGAGTCTAGCGAGCAGGTCCCGTGGACTGATCAACCGGGCCCACGGGCTGGTCAGACGGCTGTGGTGGCCTCAGCCGTCTCCGGCGTCCCACTCGAGCCCAAGCCGGCTCTTGTCACATCACCTTCATGGGCCCAGCCCATTCTGGCATTCCTCTTGCGCGGCGAGCTCCCCCCTGATGAAGACGAGGCCCGACAAATCCAACATCATGCCCCTGCCTACAACATCATCAACCATGAGCTGGTTCATTGCAGCACGACCGGCGTGTATTAGCGCTGTGTCGAGCTAGAGAAAGGGCAAGAGATCCTCCTCGACATCCACCATGGCGAGTGTGGGCACCACGCCGCCTCCAGGACCCTGGTGGCCAAGGCATTCCGCCACGGCTTCTACTGGCCGACTGCCTTGGAGGAGGCTAAGCGGCTAGTCGACAAGTGCGAAGGGTTCCAGCGCTTCAGCACGAAGAGCCACCTGCCGATTACAGCCCTCCGGACCATCCCCCTCTCATGGCCCTTTGCCGTCTAGGGGCTGGACATGGTGGGACCCTTCAAGACCGCACAAGGCGGCATGACACATTTGCTGGTGGCCGTCAACAAATTCACCAAGTGGATCGAGGCCAGGCAAATCAAGAAGTTGGATGGCCCCACAACCGTCCGGTTCATCGAGGACATCACAGTCCGCTATGGCGTCCCCCACAACATCATCACTGACAACGGCACGAACTTCACCAAGGGTGCGCTAGTGCGTTTCTACGCCAGGCAAGGTATCTGGCTCGACTTGGCGCCTGTCGCCCACCTGCAATCAAATGGCCAAGTTGAGAGGGCAAATGGCCTGATCCTGGCCGACATCAAGCCCCGTCTCGTGGCACCGCTAGTCAGGGCAGCTGACTGCTGGATTGAAGAGCTGACGACTGTCCTCTGGAGCCTCAAGACCACGCCCAACCGGTCAACCGGCTTCACGCCCTTCTTCCTCGTGTACGGGTCCGAGGCGATCATCCCCACGGACATCGAGTTCGACTCGCCTCGCGTCTCCCTGTACACGGAGACGGACGCAAAGAAGGCAAGGGAAGATGGCGTCGACATCCTCATGGAAGCCCGCGATCTGGCGCTGAGCCGAACGACTATCTACCAGAAGAAGCTTCGGCACTACCACAGCAAGCGGATCCGACCCCTCTCCTTTCGGGAGGGGGACCTGGTCCTTAGGCAGATCCAGCGGATAGCCGACAAGCACAAGCTGTCCTGCCCATGGGAGGGCCCGTTCATCATCAGTAGGGCGCTGCACAACAACGTGTACTATCTGATAGACGCCCAGAAGCCGCACAAGCGCAAGAGAGATGCCTCCGGCGAGGAGACGAAGCGCCCGTGGAACGCGGAGCTCCTCCGTCCGTTTTACTGCTAAAAACCAGTATATGTATGTATCCCTCCTCTTTTAGGCTTATGAATACAATGGGTGCCCCAAGCCTGCTCTTGGGACATGCCCTTTTTGTTTCTGTCCGAACTCTTCTTTTGCCTCACCGGCTCCCGGGCCCGGGGGCTCGACGGCTAGCCCTGGGATCCTCCCCCGAAGCCGTTCAAGTAATGTGAACTCAAGTAGGCCCTACCACCCCTCCCAGCTATAGACTGGCTCCCGGCTGTCTGGCTGAAGGGTCCTCGGAACGACAAAACATAGCACACACGAAAATCTATCGCAAGGGGATCGCTGGCTAGGGCTAGCCGAAACGCTATTTTTTAGCCTGTGCCACTCACCTTACCCGAAACACTCATGTGATTCCCGAACTTACGACCGGCTCTCCCGAGGCGGACGCCCCGTCCCAGCTACAGGCCGGCTCCCGGTTGTCCGGCTGGCGGGGCCGAAACCAAGGGGGACAAGGTTTTGAGCGAACAAAACCAAAAGGGCAAAAAAGGGTAAGGCCGAGCCGGCACGCATAAAACAACATTTCAGCAACCAAAAGCTTCATAAAACTTAAAAGGCCCACGACCACGAGTTCATTACATATACACTCCCAGTGGCTTGACTTTCCAATGTCGCAAGTCAATCAGAAAAGGAGAATCCGGGTGGAATTGAGGTCTAACGAAATGCACAAAAGATAAAGGGGCCTAGGTGGCGACAACGTCATCTTCTCCTCCGGCGTCCCCCGCGGCGACTGACGCAGAGGCCCCATCCTTGGCTCCGGCACGATCAGCGTCGGATCCCGTCTCCGGGTCATGAGTCGGCTCGGAGTCGGCATAGTCGTCGATGCTGGAGCCGGCGTCTTCGCCATCCGTTTCAACGACGGTACCCTCAGGGTCGTCCAGTGCGAACGCGTACTGGTCCTCCGGAACCACCTCGTCGTCTGCCCTGCACTCGGGGACATACTCGTCCCATGCAGCAAAGGATGCAGGGTCGCTTGCCCTCACCACCAGTACGTCGGAACCGCCTCCAACTCTGCGTCGATGGCGGTACGATGGGCCATGAGCAGCCCCAGATCCAGCTCGGGGTACCAGGACCTCGCAATGCGAAGCGCCATGCTCGCACCGGCACGCACGGCGGAAGACCTCCAGACATTCACCCGCATGGTCCCAAACTCTAGCCACCTCGACAGTCGGCTCATGGAGGTCGGTTCCACCGCGCCTGGCCAGAGCGTGCGAACCAGTGCCTCGCCGACCACCTGGAGCCGCTTCAAGGTCTGAACCACCTCCGTCAGCCACACCCTGGTGGAGAGCCCCACCTCTTTCAAGGTCCAGGAGGCAAGCTGCCTGACGGCGACCCCCTGCGCCCGCTGATCCTCATGGTGGGCCTCCACGGCCGCCTCCGCGGCCTCCTGTGTACCAGGGAAAAGCCCTAAGAAGAGAAGAAGATGTGGGATGAGCAAAGAGGAAAACCAAAAACCAAAAACCAAGAAGCAACGCACGGAAAGATTGAGACGGTGAAGACTTATCGCGTAGCATCTGGTCCACCTCGTACCCTTGCTCCTGTAGCATCGCCTCCCTAGCCGACCACTCCTGGAGCCGGCGCTCGTGCTCGTCCCTTGACGCCCGCGCCTCCTCGGCCGCCTTCGCCAGCGCGGCGTCCTTGGTCTCCAGCTCCTGGCGGAGGACCCTCTCCCGCTCCTCCGCGTCCCAACGGAGAGCCGCCTCGTGGCCCGCCAGCTCTTGGCGGTGGGCCACCTCGCGCTCGGCCATATTCACCTGCACACGGCTCCCCTCCTAGCGGAGTTGTTCGCACTCTGTGGTCTGGAGGCTCCGCTGGTCACCGAGCTCCACCACCTGGCGACGGTGGTTGACCGTCTCGGCATGGGTGGCTTCCCAGAACAAAGAATTTCGGTTAGAAAACAACAAACGAAATGCGATTCGCCCGCCTCCGTGGCAGTCGGCTCAAATCTTGGGGGATACACCCCCACTCGAAAGTTGCAAGGATATTACCTTGCAGGTCCGTGGACAGAGTGGTCAGCCAGCCCTCGGCTTCCCGGTACAGGCCCAACAGGGTGTTGTACGTGGCCACCCGGCAGTCGTGCGCTGAGTACAAACAACGAAGATACAAAGATGCGTTTAGACTCAACCCGCCTACGCCCCAATCGACTCGAGTCTCGGGGGCTATACCTAGTGGGTGCGCTTGCGCGCCCCCACTAGAAAAAACATCAAGGCAAAAAGAAAAGTTAAGCACTTGCTGCAACGGCCTGCTCCAAGTTCACCAGTCGATCGTTGGCGGCCCGGGCATCCTGCGTCATTTGGGCGCGGTAGGCGGCGAAAGCGTCAATGACGACAGTCACTGCCGCCCAAAGGGTGCTTGGCATGCCGTCAATAGCCGGGCCGTCGGGTGTGGCCTAGTTTTGCTGCGGCCTTCCCCCGTCTGCGGGCCCGGTCGCCCCCTTGCCCAAGGTCACCACCGTGCCGGGGCCCCCAGACGACGAGCCCATGCTGACCGTCCCTCCGGTCGTCACGATCACCCTCGATGGCACCCCACTTCCGGTTGCGTCCACTGGTTCTCCTTCGAGGCCGGCACATCTATAGCCAGCATGTTTGGAACTAGTGCATCTAGAACCGACGCCTCCGGTGGCGGCGCCCCTGGAGCCGGACCCCCATAGATCCGGAGCCTCGACCTCCGGAGGCTCCTCTGCCCCCGACGGCACATCGTTCGCTCCCGACAGGGCCGAGTCACGGCCCGCCTCCTCTCCTCCGCCCGTGCTGGCCGCCACACGCGCGTCCGTCGTGGCCTTCGTATCCTCTTTCACCCGCCACGCGGGGTCATGATGGTCCTTGGACCTCCTTTCCCGGTCGTGCGGAATGGATCCCATGGCTGGCCGGCTGCTTCCCCGCCGGCTCTGCCCGACGGTTGCTGCTTCTCCGCCGCCTCCTCCCACGGGCGGCGCTCCTCATTGCGCCACTCTTGCTCGGCCGCCTCGAGGTCGTGCCATGCTTCGCTCTCCCTATCCTCGGCGGTGCTCGGTGGCGCCGCCCCCGCGGCCTCACGGGCCCGGGTCCTTCCCAAGGCGCTCGCCTCCCTGATCAAGCAAGATAAGAAAAGGAAGGTGAGGGAAACGCAAACAGGCATGGCAATAGGGAGTCAAGCTTACCCGATAATGATGGGGACCGCCCTCCTCGTGGGGCCCGTCTAGGCGACCCGCCTCTTCTTCTTGCCGCCTCCACGGTTACCGTCCGACTACCCGACGGCCGCCCGTTTGGGTGCCAGCTTGGAGCCGGCCGACTGTTTCCCTTTGCTGCCTACGGCCGCGTCGCCCCGACCGGGCTCATGGCCGGCTCGAAGAAGGCGCCTCCTCGGTGCTGTGACATCATCCTCCAAGGACTCAGGGTCCTCCGGAGCCTCTACATCGCGTGTCTCGTCCGACTCGGCATCATCATCGGTCCAATCCCGTAAGTGCGAGTGGGGAGGGAACTCACCTGTCGATACGGTCTCCTCCGTCTTCATCTCTGCCCCGCCGGTTTCGGATGCGCCGGCTCGCTCCGAGTCCACCGGCTCGATGTCATCGGCGTCCTCGACCTCCTCGGGGTCCAAGTCCACCACTTCAGTGGCCGACTCCCCATAGTTCTACAGCTTTGGGAAAACCTGCAAGCGGGAGAGGCTCCTCATCGTCGGGCCAGGGGAAGACGACATCTTGTGAAGAAAAGAGGAGGGGGAGCTGGGTAGTTACTTACCCACAGTGCCGGATGGCTCCGATTGTACAGGGTCTTCCCCCATTGCCACCCCTCCTTGCTCACCTTCATCGTCGAGATGGCGTTCACCCTCCTCACCACCTGAATCAGCTTCAACTCCTTGGTGGAGAGTCGACAGGGGTCATGCCGCCCTCCCATCTGGCAGATAAGGTGCGGTCGGCTCTGCAACGGCTGCACCTGGCGCGCCACCATCGTGGCCAACAGGTCGTAGGCCTTCATCCCCTCCGTCCTAGTCATCACCAGTAGGCGCTCGTAGAGCCGGTCCGGCGTCTCGGGCGCCTGGGGCGGAGCCGTCCGCCAGTTTAGCATTGCAGCCGACGGCTGGTTGACGAAGTCGGGGAGATTGATGTAGTCCTCCTCCGGCTTCACGTTCTTCACGTAGAAGAACCCCCACTGCCATTTCTTCACTGAGTCCTGCAGCGGGAGATTCAAGAAGCCGGCTTCGTTGCGGATGTGGATTAGGGCGCCTCCACAGGAGGTCATGGCCTTCTCTTTGGTCACCGGATCCTTCACCGTCTGCCGCTTGGGAAAGAACAGGCGAAACCAGAGGTCGAGCCACGGCTCCACCCCCAAGAACCCATCGCAGAGGGTGACAAACACCGCCAACTGCAAGACGGTGTTGGCGGCGAGGTGGTGCGGCTGTAGGCCAAACCGCGTCAAGAACCACCTGAAGAAGGTACTCGCCAGCAGCCCAAGTCCATGGAGGAAATGCTCGGCGAAGACGACCACCTCGCCCTCCTGCAGGGCCGGGGAGTTCTCCGCCCCGGCGATGCACGCCTCCAAATGCTCCTTCGACGGGAGCTTGCGGAGATGGTGGAGGTGCTCGATGAACTGATCATCAACATTGTTGTCGTCCCACACACCCTTGCTCGCCATTAGCTCCCGAGGTGGCTTGCAGTCGCGGCGGTGGGGCGGATGCGCGGTCGCGGTGGCACTCGACGGTCGGTTGGCAGCGGCTGGAGAGTGTGCGGGTTTGTGTGCTCTCTTTCTCTCTCTCTGAGAGCGGGGAGGAAGAGGGCGATGAAGACGATGTGACAGGGACGGGGGGAGCGAATGTGCCGTTCTGTCTCTCTCTCCTCGCCATTTAAACCCCGCGCTACCGATCGTGGGGAGCGGATTCGTTGCACGCGACCCTCACGATCCCCGACACACGTGGGAGGGAAGTTACTGTGCTCGGGAACGCCAACCAACGGCCCGAGGCCACGGCCGTGGAGGGCCCCGCCCCGCGGCCCGATCTTGTCCACCGCGGGGCCCGTCAGGCTACGACCCGTCGCGCCCCCTCACGTGGCGCGGTTTCTCCACCCGTTGGAGCGCTTGAGGCAGCACACGAAGCGTCGGCCGACAGCGGAGCCGGCCGTTGTGCGTCAACACCTTCCGACACCTGAATCGTGTCGTGGAATGAGAACGCAGGACTCAAGCCGGCGAGGTCCGCCGCGGCTTGCCGGCGGGCCTTCCCTGCCTCGGGGACTGCTGTCGGGGGGTAACCCCGGGGTAGCCTCAAACAACCCTCTACACCAACCTTTTGAAACGACTACGGGGGGAGACGCCTCCCCCTGCAGTCCGGCTCTGCGCTGCTGATACATCTCCATCATATCTACTTTTCCAAACCCTTTTGCCCTTGTTTTGGACTCTAATTTGCATGATTTGAATGGAACTAACCCAGACTGACGCCGTTTTTAGAAGAATTGCCTTGGTGTTATTTTTGTGTAGAAATAAAAGTTCTCGGATCATCCTGAAAATTTATGGAGAATATTTTTGGAATTAATAAAAAATACTGGCGCAAGAAGCAACCAGAGGGTAGCCACCTGCAGGCCACAAGCCTGCTAGCCGTGGCCACCCCCTGGCCGCGCCTAGCAGGCTTATGGGGCCCTAGTGGCTCCTCCGACCTCCTATCCAGCTCCATATAACCCTATTTGTCGAGAAAAAAATCAAGGAGAAGAGTTCATCGCATTTCACGATATGAAGCCACCGCCACATCCTGTTCTTCCTCGGGAGACCAGATCTGGAGTCCGTTTTGGGCTTCGGAGAGGGGAAATCGACGCCATCGTCATCACCAACCATCCTTCATCACCAATTTCATGATGCTCTCCGCCGTTCGTGAGTAATCCCATCATAGGCTTGCTGGACGACGATCGGTTGGATGAGATTTATCATGTAATCGAGTTAGTTTTTTTAGGGTTTGATCCCTAGTATCCACTATGTTCTGAGATTGATGTTGCTATGACTTTGCTATGCTTAATGCTTGTCACTAGGGCCCGAGTGCCATGATTTTAGATCTGAACCTAATATGTTTTCATGAATATATATATGTTCTTGATCCTATCTTGCAAGTTGTAGACACCTATTACGAGTTATGATCCGCATCCCCCAGGGTGACTATAACTGGGATTCTTTCCGGTGATTACCGTAGTTTGGGGAGTTCATGTATTCACGAAGTGCTAATGCTTTGGCCTGGTTCTCTATTAAAAGGAGGCCTTAATATCCCTTAGTTTGCATTAGGACCCCGCTGCCACAGGAGGGTAGGACAAAAGATGTCATGCAAGTTCATTTCCATAAGCACGTATGACTATATATGGAATACATGCCTACATTACAATGATGAATTGGAGCTAGTTCTATGTCACCCTATGTTATAACTGTTGCATGATGAATTGCATCCAACATAATTATCCATCACTGATCCATTACCTACGAGCTTTCCACATATTGATCTTTGCTAAGTTACTTCTCTGTTGTTACTGTTACAATCACTACAAAATTGCTACTGTTACTTTTGCTACCATTACTATTACTTCCATACTACTTTGCTACTGCATACTTTGTTGCAGATATTAAGTCTTTCAGGTGTGGTTGAATTGACAACTCAGCTGCGAATACTCAAGAATATTCTTTGGCTCCCCTTGTGTCGAATCAATAAATTTGGGTTGAATACTCTACCCTCAAAAACTGTTGTGATCCCCTATACTTGTGGGTTATCAGCTCCCGGCTACGATGAGCCGACCAACTAGGAATGGGAACCCTCAGCTTCCTAGCCGACCATACATTGGATGCCACGATCAAAGTATGCGCGGCAACAGTGGCCCCATCCCATCAAAGGTCAGCGCCCGCATGGCCACAGTGGAGGCAACAGTGCCTTTGTCTCTGGCCGACTGCGACCGGGCGCTGGCACAGTGCCGGCACACCCTCAACTACTCCATTACCTGCCCCGACATGCCTACAGCACGGCCGGTCGTACCGCTGACCATGGCCGGCTGCCGCAAGATGACGCCCTGAAGGACGACACGTGCTGCGAAGTGGCCGTTATGGTGACCCACTTGTGGGACCTTCCGGCTCCCGACGGGTCCCCGCAGCCGGCGGGACCTACCAACGACAAGACCCCTCAGGCAGGGGACCCCACGGCCGGCTGTAGAGGCTGCCAGCTGGGGCCCTCCCAAAGCTTTCTATTCATACTGTAATCCGGGGGGTTGGCCTATAAAACCCCCCGGAGCCCCCTCCATGCACGGGTGATCGATCAACTCACCAGACCACGCACACCACACTCACGTAAGGAGGCACCGAAGCCAGTCTAGCTCCTTCTTCCTCCTCTAGCCATATAGCTCCAGGAGCACCATTGTAACCTCACCCCCGTCTAAACTAATCCAAGCAGGACTAGGGTATTACCTCTCACGGAGGGCCCTGAACCTGGGTACATCACGTGTTCATCACCGCTTGTGCCTAATCCCGCTACCGGAGCCCGTCGGCGTCCTTTTGGCCCCAACCACTCTTGATAAGCCTACCCATGGCATCTGTCGTGAGAAAACGACGACATTCGGACCCTCCTATGGAGGTAAAACCCTACGTCCTGCTCGATTATATTGATGGTATGAACCATTTAATGCTATGGTTAGATTTTATCTTAATACTTTTCTCGTAGTTGCGGATGCTTGCGAGGGGTTTAATCATAAGTGGGAGGTTGTTCAATTAAGAACAACAGCCAAGCATCGGTCCACCCACATATCAAATTATCAAAGTAACGAACATGAATCAAACCAACATGATGAAAGTGACTAGATGAAATTCTGGTGTACCCTCAAGAATGCTTTGCTTATTATAAGAGATCGTTTTGGCCTGTCCTTCGTCGCAAAAGTATTGGACTACCTTGCTGCACTTTATTCACCGTTACCATTACTTGCTCGTTACCAATTATCTTGCTATCAAACGACCTGTTACCTACAATTTCAATGCTTGCAGAAACTACCTTGCCGAAAACCGCTTGTCATTTCCTTCTACTCCTCGTTGGGTTCGACACTCTTACTTATCGAAAGGACTATGATTGACCCCCTACACTTGTGGGTCATCAGCGTGGTGATGGATCATAAAGTCATTCATGATGTTCATAGAACTCGAGATAGTGGGCTCATTTTGAAGCTAGACTATGAGAAAGCATATGACGGAGTTAATTGTGATTTCCTTAAAGAGATGCTCCTTTCTAGGGGTTTTGGTGAGAAGTGGGTTGGATGGATTTATAGTACATTATTTCAAGGGACATTTCAGGTCAGGCTAAATGATACTAACGGTCCTCATTTTTTTGGGAAGAAAAGGTCTTTAGCAAGGATATCCTCATTCTCCCTTGTTGTTTAACCTAGTAGATGATGTGTTCATCAAAATGCATGCCAAAGCTGCTAACCATGGGCTCATTGCTAGGCTTCTACCATAGGTGATTTCTGTGGGGGATCGTTAGTTTACAATATGCTTTGACACTATCTAGTTTTTTTCAAAATTCCTTACAATATGCTAAGAACCTAAAATGGATTCTTACTTGTTTTGAGAAGCTTTCTGGCTTAAAAATCAATTTTCACAAGAGTGTTCTTCATACTTTAAATGTAGATGATGAGTTATCCAAAGAATTTGCCTAAATTTTCTGTTGTCAATTTGGGGAGTTCCCTTTTAAATACTTGGGAGTTCCCCTTCAAATCGAAAAACTTAGAAGGGAAGAACTTCAAACTATTATTGATAGGATTATTAAGAATATTGCTAGATGGCTGGGTAGGAATTTATCCTATAGGGCAAGTTGATTCTGCTTACTACTTGTATTGCAAGCATCTCCACTTATTTGACGTCTATCGTGAAATTTCCCAAGTGGGCTATTGATGCCATTACTTACCAAATGTCACACTTCTTTTTGGGGAGTGTTAGGGATATCCATAAATAACACCTGGCCATCTGGGACATGATCTCTAGGACGAAAGAATATGGTGGTTTGGGGGTACCTAATCTCAAGGAATTTACACATGGCATTATTAGCCTCATGGGGTAAAAGGTACTATGATGGGTCTGATAAAGACTGGAAAAAATGATTTGCCACAAATATGGAGCGGATAAACCTAACATTTTTGGGCTAAGAATACTTTAGGTTATCCATTCTGAAAAAGTGTCACTTGGGCTCTAGGGGTGCTGCTAATCACTTTTATAAATGGTCCCGTGGGGAAGGAACTCACATTGCCTTCTGACATGATATTTGGATTGGGGAATCTTCCCTTAAAACTAGGTTTTGGGATCTGTTTGAGATATGGCATCAACAAGATGCTTCTCTTGCCCGAGTTTGGGATGGGGAGCAGTTGAAACTCACCTTTAGGAGATGTGAGGATACTGTCTCGATGAATAACGGGTACAATCTATTAGATTTGGTGAAAACCTTCCATCCCTCAAATGACATAGATACCCCTGTGTTTAACTAGAGATAATTTGGCTAAAAGGAGACATGTTGATGACCTGACTTGTGTGTTTTGCTGTGAACATGAATCCATACAACACCTGTTTTTTGAATGCATTGTTGCTAAAGAAATTTGGTCAGTCTGGTTTGAGGCACGGGATATGCCTGCTCCATCTTCTTTTGCTGATTTGATTACTCACTGGAAGAAGGAAAAACATAGAGGCTGTTAATATCGTTTCTTATGCCAACTTGTGGGGCTTATGGCTTTTGCGCAATGAATTTGTTTATCAGGTGAGTAGATGGAGGAATATGCACTGCATTTTCGACCTGGTGGGGGCTTAATCGGGCAATGTAAGATTCTATGTTCAGACGCGCAGGGTGATCTACTTCTCCGATGCTTGAGGCTTTTGGATCATCGAAGAGGGGAGTTGCTTAGAATAGCTTGTTAGATGGTAGGGATTTGACATTTGAGGTGGAAGTTTTTGGTGCTCTACATGCCATGTCTTCAATTCCCCTCGTTGCATGTAATGGAAGTTGGTTTTGTAATAGGATAGACTATTTGGACCCTTCGTATTGCTATGGCTGCTACGCTGCCACCAAGAGCTGCCACTGATTACCCTGGTCAATCTTGCTTTGGCTTTTAATAAAGTTGGGGCCGAGGGAAGACCCCTCTCTTGGAAGACCCCTCTCTTTAAAAAAAATGTCACGGAGACAAGCCGATCCTCACATCAGCGTTCGGGCTCCTCTGCAACATGGCCTCCTTTCGCCTTCGTGCTGGCCGAGGCGCTCTGTTCTAAGTACCATCGTTAACTCCTAATCAACATGCGAGTCAGGCAACCATACATCGTGTGAAAATTGCAAACACGATGTGAAAACTCCGTATGCAATCAACCAAACACAATATGCAAGAATGGGTATTTTACCCTGCATTTTCTCAATCAATTTTCACTCAGGCTGACTCGTTTTTACCACGCAACCATCAAAAACGATGCAAGTTACCAAACACACACGTGATTTCCACTCAGTATGGAACCAGACTACCCATGTCCGTTCCCTCGTGGTGCCAGATACGTGCGCCAACGTACGTGAAGTCCGAATGCCAAACATCCATGATTCGTACGAGGCCATGAAAAATCCCGCCAGTCTCACGCAGGAAGGTCACGTAAGACTTTGTAGATGAATTACATAGGTCTAGCATTTTCGCTCGCGCAAACAGCAAACACGTACCAACTGTTCTGTTCTGTACCCTCCTCCACGTTGGCGCGCGCGCGAACGCAACGCAGGTACAGTAGGTGCGTGTTGCAGCCAGCCACTCGTCACGGCGTCACGGCATGGAACCCAAAACGGGCCGCCACCATTTTTGACACAGCACGTGCGTGACCATGTCCATCCAGACACATTATCACCGGCACTAGCAGCCAACGTAGCATGTGCACGTGATGGACCAGCCTTCCGGACGGGGGGTGTCACATGCGAAACGAAACGAAACGAAACGAGGCAGCGCCGCGGCAGCTCGGCATTCCATTCCGTTTGACCACCATCCCCACGGGAAGGGAAAAACGAGGCCGAAGAGACACACACGTAGACATAGCTGCTTTTGAGGCAGCAAAAGGCTAGCGTCCGCTCGGCTCAGCGTGCAAAAAGAGATTCCGTGCGTGCTCCCGCCAGTTTTTTTTTGGACACACTTGTTGCACCACCCAGGCCCGCAAGTTTTGTTTACTCAAATCGTCTAGTAGTAGGCAGCGAGGAGGAGGAATGGAGTAGGCTCGTAGTAGTAGCAGGTCATGTGATCGCTGCGATTTTCCTCCTCCCGCTCCTTTCAATCGGCGCACCCTATTTTTGTCTGCCATGCTTTGTTCGTCTCGTCTGTCCACTCTGATGGATGGAGCACATCACAATTTGTTTATGGATCACGATGCCAATTGACAAAGCAAGCCAATGCGCAACCGCGCGACGGCGCGAGGTTCCTCTCCGACGAGAGCTTTT
The DNA here is from genome assembly GCA_022496015.1 of Hordeum marinum. Lineage (NCBI taxonomy): Eukaryota > Viridiplantae > Streptophyta > Magnoliopsida > Poales > Poaceae > Hordeum > Hordeum marinum. The sequence continues at coordinate 416,958,585 of CM039675.1, forward strand.
TGGCCATCTTCTCTTCTCTGCGGGAAGCAATTGCTCCATGGTAGGGGTAGTAATAAGTATACGGACAAAGGGCAAGAGGGCCGAGTAATGATAATAAAAGCGTCGACGCAGTGAAGCGAGCGCAGGAACCGAAGGCGCAAAGCCAGGCAAACGCTGACACCATCCCCCACAATAATTACAACCTGCGGACACCGGACGGACGGGCGACTGCGCAGTCCAGTCCAGTCCGTCGTCATTCTCCATCCCCTCCCCTTCTCGACTCCCCGAGACGGCGCGCGCATTGGATGCCATTCTAATCCCACCCCCCGCTCCCCCACGCGTCTCCATTATCGGAGGTCGACCAAAACCCCATTCCACCCCCTTCCATTCCCTTCCCCGGCCAAAAACAAGCAAACAAGTAACAAAAACCAAACCTTTTTCGTCGCTCCCCGGCCGCTCTGGTCCTGCGCGCTGGAGCGGAGCGCTCGCCTGCCTTCCCGAAAGGGGAAAGCGAGCCTGAGAGCGCACCACAACCGGATGGCCCTGCTCGCCGCCCCTCGGTAGCCCTGGGCGGAGGACATTGCCGTCCCGTCTCCCTCTCTCCCTCCTCCCCGGCCCGGAGGAGAAGGAACCCACCGGTCGGAGGCAATGAGGAAGCACGGGTGGCAGCTGCCGTACCACCCGCTGCAGGTGGTGGCGATAGCCGTGTTCGCCGCGCTGGGCTTCGCCTTCTACGTCTTCTTCCTGCCCTTCGTCGGGAGCCAGGCCTCCCAGTACGTCGCCATGGGCCTCTACACCCCCCTGGTGAGCTCACCCACCTTCCCCAACCCCCGCCCCCTCCCCAGCTTTCAAAATCCCCACCAGCAACAGATCCGGTGCCCAGCCTAACTGACTGAACTGCTACAACAAATTTCCTGCAGATTACCTGCGTCGTCACGCTCTACATTTGGTGCGCCGCCACGAACCCCGGCGACCCCGGCATCTGCAGGCCGGCCGGGCACTCGAGGCTGGACAAGGACGGGCGGCAGTCACACTCACACATGGAGTCGGACCACGGCCTTCATGCTGCTGACAACAGCGAGAAGCTGAGCAGCATGCTCGAGAGGAAGGACTCGCCATCTTGGTCCAGATGCTCTCAGCTGCTCTGCTTGGTCTGCTTGCCCTTTTCTTGCCTCTGCAAAAGATGCCTCCGCCCTGATGACCAGCACTCTGAAGAGAACATGAGTGAGGACGGCATGTTCTTCTGCAGCTTATGTGAAGCAGAGGTATGACTAATCGATGTCCCCAGCATATATGAATTTTGTGTTTGTGTGTGATGACCTTCCAAGAGTATTCGGCAATTTCGCAACATGGTTTCTTTACATGCCTGTACATGCCATCACTTTGTGCTCTATGTGCCAAATGCTGATGAATTTTAAATGTCATTAGATTGTGCAGTGTAATTTTATAACTACTGTAAATAACTACGTACTAGATTGCAGGCAGACATATACAAGGCAGTGTGTAGTAGTTTGAATGAAATGTTATTGCTACATTAGGTAATACTACAAGACAGTGTGCAGTATTTTCTATTTTTGCTCTATCTTAGGGAGAATGGCATGACTTCAACGCAATTTAGAACTACCGTAACTAACCAGTGCTCCCTCCGTCCCCTAATATAAGAGCGTACACTACTATATGGGACGGAGGGAGTAGTGGATTTTGCGTGGACATATAAGACAGTGTCTAGTAGTTTGAGTCAGGTGTTCCTGTGATTTCAAACTGCACATGATTATCCAATTGTTGTATATGCATACCTCCACCAAACTCGTCGTTTCAGTGCCTTCTAGTTATGCAAACGAGCCATCAACCTGCCGTGTGCCGTCTATTATGTTTTCCAAATGATTATACAATATGATGCAAAACTTTAGGTTATTGCTGATGCTAAATTAGGTATTATACTATGTTGCTCTATTTTACAGGGAATGGGATGACTTCTTCACCTTTTCTGCGACATATTATTACAAACTGTACATGTATTATGTAGGTTTTGAAGAATAGTAAGCACTGTAGAGTGTGTGACAAGTGTGTTGATGGCTTTGATCACCATTGCAGGGTAAGATACATTTTCAATGTTCTCTGTCCTGGTATTCATATCCCTGCTTCCTTTTACGAATGCATTGTTCCTATTTTCCTGATGTCACTGTTCTCTCACAGTGGCTCAACAATTGCATTGGGAAAAGGAACTACAAAGGGTTCTTCATTCTAATGTCTTCTGCTGTTCTCCTGGTAAGTGTGGGCCTCTCCATGGGTTGACCACAATGGGATCTGAAAAGTCAAAAGAGTGTAATAAGTTCATAACAATTATAGCTACCGCGTACTGCATTCACCTTCAGTTGCACCGAAATGGCGGAATTATAACTTCATCAATCATCATAACTTATGCAACCAACTGGCCATTGCTTGTAGTTAGATTTTTTTTTTCTGTGTCCTTTTTATCTGGGTTGATCATTGACAGGTCTCCATGGTTTGTATACCTTTGGCCAGCTTGTAGTGCAGTGGTTGTCAGGAATCCTTGTGATAATTCTCTGCATTGTGAAGCGAGGGGAGTTCTCCAGACAGATTGACTCAAAGTTAGGAAGCAGCTTCTCAACTGTAGCATTTGTAATTGTTGTGGTGAGTTTATATGATTTTCCCTGCCAAATACACATGTTTACCGCATTGAGGCATGAAGTGAAAATTTATTTACAACGTTTCATATGTTTATATTACTACTTTAGTGACCTAAAACATCGTACATTTGTTTACCGAGGGACTACTATTCTGATGGTGATATATTTTACTTTTGCAGGCTACTTGCACCATACTAGCAATGATTGCGACTGTACCACTTGCTCAACTTCTGTGCTTCCATATTCTTCTTATCAAGAAGGTAAATCACTTTGAGACTGTCATTGAAGCTGTGAATGTCAGTCAGAGAGAGAGACGGGGAGAGGGGGAGGGAGGGGTTCCCATCCTCAACTTTTGGTATCAAAAGACAGCTTCCGTGCAAAATATGCTTGGCCATAATTTTTTGCTGTTGCTTGGTCCTTACTTCCATCTAATGCCAAACCATGCTGATTATTCCCTTTTTCTTTTGTTGCCAATTGTTTCGGCATATTTACTGCTAAAAAGACAGCAAAAGGCAACCAGCTCCTTTAACTGAATTCAACCCGAGTCAGCAAATTATCTATATGTTGTTAGGAAGTCATATAGCATGCCCACTATTTCCTCAACCTGTTAGGCCATTGCAGAGAAGTCTGCATTAGTTTTTAACATGTCCTTTTTTCCTATAACTTATGTTGTTTCTCATATCGGTTTAGGGAATTAGTACGTATGATTACATCATAGCCTTGAGAGAGCAAGAGGAAGATCAGCAAGAAGAGGTCGCTGGTCACCAAAGTCCGCAGATGTCTATTATTAGTTCTGTTACTGGATTTAGCACAGCAAGTTCTTTTGGTCCTCTTCATCGTGGTTCATGGTGCACTCCACCACGATTATTCCTTGAAGATCAGGTATGTGGCTACAAGTATTTTATTTTTACGAAGAGATATATATAATCAAGAGGGTATACACATCCTGCATTATTGTTCCATGGATGATCTGTTAGGATCTTGCTTGTATCAGTTCTCCAACGAAGCAGGTGCTGTTGTTTTCTCATAAGATGAATATGCCAGGTGCTCTCAGTATGAAGCAACCAGATTTGAAATTAGAATTCCGTACTTGGAAATTTGCATCTGCTCTGTCGTTGTAGATTTTGAAACTACTAAAGTTGTTTTGAAACAAGTAGCTAGTGTGTTGGTGTGAATCAAGATTAATTTTACGACTACCCGCGGTTAGTGTTGTACCAAACTCAGGAAGCTTAACTGTTGATGAACAAATGTTAAAATTATATTTAGTTATTTCAAACATGAGCTGATGCCTACTCTTCACTCTACTCTTGCACAGTTTGATGTCATCCCTCCAGAGATTGGCATGTCACAGAACCCTGGAAGCAAGAAGATGAAGGTACCGGAAGGAGCAAGAAGAAGAAACGGAACAGTAAAAATCAGCCCCTGGACATTGGCACGCCTTAACGCCGAGGAAGTGTCGAAGGCAGCCGCACAGGCAAAGAAGAAATCCAAAATTCTGAAGCCAATTGCAAGGCAAGACCCTCCGACCATCCACGACAACAGGAGGGGGCGATTCCCCGCCGAACTCTCTCTCGACCCGCTCACAAGGCTGTCTGCAAGCGGCACTGAGAGCAACTTCAGCGACGCGGCGATGGAAGCTTCTGCCAGTCTAGCCCCACTGCAGCTCGAAGCGAGGAGCGCTTTCCAGCCAAGCACCGCGGCATCCTCCAGAATCGTCGTCTCGTCGCCAGAGAGCAGCTTCGATTCGCCTGATCTCCACCCGTTCCGCGTTTCTTCGTGCACCGCCGATGAAATGCTGGGAGGTACACCGCATGCGGCTCAGGGCCACATCGAGTTCACGAGATCGACGAGCGACGGGTATGAGGCGTCGGGAGGCGAGGACAGTGACCGCATCCCGTCGAGGATCGTGCACAGATCTTCCAACTGGGCTAACTCGCTTCTGCATTCCGGTCAGGCAGGCCCGGTGCCTGATCAGCACATGCCATCATCTGCTGAAGGGTTCCTTAACAACAGCAGGTCAAGCTAGTTATATGTGATCGTCTGACCAACAGAAATGGTAGGAAGAAACTGGCTGTGTGTTGGGACCCGGAGAATCACCGCATATGGCAGAGCAAGGCTGGGAAAACATTGGTTAATCTGTAATCTAGGGTTAGGTTTTGTTAGTGACGATGTTAGAGCAATGCTCATTTGATGTTTAGCTCATGCAAACTGCTAGTGTTGCTAACAGTAGCATTCTGGTGTGTTTCGGCATATCGCAGTTGTTAAAGCTCAATTCAGTAGAATTTGTCTAATGATATCTCTATTACCGCTCTTTTTTTTATTTGTGTACCTGCCAATCCACAAATCACCACTGGCAACCTTGCAAAGCAAATAATGGCGCAGGTGAATACTGAATCATAGGAGCACAATGCCACATTCAGGCAAGCAAAGACTTCTCATCAGAGCACAAATTCCTAAACTCATGTAAGATGCACCAAAGAACACAAAAAAGGGAGGAAAAAAAGAACCACAAAGTTCGGAAGTTTGTATGAATCATGAATTAATTTCAGTTCCAGCACATATTTGCCTTTCTTCAAGCTATGAAGTGCGCACAAAAATAAAGCAAACACAAGCTCAAGACTCGAGAGAACGGAATATCTATATCTGAACATAAGTACAGAAGAGACAGAGAGCATGAAGCTTCCATTTCCACAGCATTCCTCTACAGCTACATATTTGAATCGTACGGGTTCCCTTGTGAAGTTTCTTCAACCCATACCATGGGGCAATTTGCATCTTGGTCTTTCATAAAACCATCCGGGGGTGTAATTTACAAAGGACAGTCGCCAGTAAGTAAACAGGTAAAGGGAAAGACCAGGATAGCATAACTACTTGCTGTTGTCCCCTGGGAAGGAAAAAACTTCAGCTGCTACATCATAAGAAGCATGGCGTGAGATGATACTAAACCGGCACCCGTTTCCCTCTGTAACGGTCAAGGAACTGCAAACAAGGGAAATAAGACTGGTCAGAATATGAAACAGATCAAGCCTCATAACTCTCAGCAACAAAAGGAAAATGTCTCTGCTGTGACGTCCATACCGATGTGACAAATGGTTGTTGAAAAATCCAACCAAGGATAGGAATCCTTTGCAGGAAAACCACGAGAGTTGGCCAGAATCCACTGCAATGGAATGCAAATCAGCGTTAATGGGTTTTCTAGTGAACGCATTGGTTTTGCAGGCATTGGTTTTGCAGATAACTATCAGCATAGCGTTGTATAACCTTTTCAGGTTTTGGCTAAACATGAAATGGCAGGTTTTAGTCAAGCGAGAAACAATGCAAAAATCAAACCTGAAGAGTACGACAAAACCATATGCCTCTAAGAGCATGCCAAAGAAAGGCCATCCAATGAGAACCAGGAAAAAGCCTGCGCCAAATGAGATGGTACCCTGTTCATTACATCTGTTAATTATATGATGTAAATGTTGAAGGGGGAAAAGCAAAGCAATTTAGAGGTTGCCGAACCTTGTAATTCTTAGGCTTTGTGAAGAACTGCATAGTTGATTTCAGACCAATTGTCAAACCCAGACCTGACAGGAAGAGTATCTGAAAGAATACATGAGAAAAGGTTAACTATATGCATACCAGTCGATTGAGCAATTCAAAAGATCCAAGGAGAAGATTGAGAAAAGGAAACTTACATTGCCCATAGCAATAAGCCCCTTGTCAAAGAAGAAAACGATTCCCAGGAAGGAGAAGAATACTCCAAAGCCTGTCAGGCCTAGCCCAATCTCTGATAGATATAAAAATGCATGTCTCATTAATCATCGAGTGAGAAAGAACACATTGTAGTCTAAGCTGCAAAGTACACAACACACTGTACCTAATATTACTTGCATAATGTCACTAAAGCAACAAGTATACAGCATTGGCGGACTGAAATACCAGAAAAGCGTCATACTTACTATGCTTCAAAATTAAAGGATTGCGCTGCCCATGACTAAAAAATCGAAAAGCTGATCATTCGCCTGTACTGAACAAGCACAATGGCATCACCAGTAGCCAATTGAAGACTGGAACAGACCATGGAGCTGGCACCATGTGCAGTGCTGGGTATAAAAACACTGTTCCTAAATAATCCAGGTATGATTACCCCAAGGCAAAATCTACACTAACTCTCATCTTATAATTTCACTCTTCCTACAAGGCAGACCCAACTGGTATGATTGTCCTAGAGTTTCATATACTGGTCCAGTTCAGTTGCAACTAGCTATATGGTGCTAAACTGCCAGGGTAATGCACAATCTAATATCACGCTTACACAATTGTAGAAATGAATCATAATAAACACCAGACGTATCATAGCCAATTGGGATACTAATAAATATTTGTTGGGAGACATGACATACATGGTATGTTTCGACACTTCCAGTCTGATAATACGACTGAAAAGCAGTAAACTGTGTACCACATGCATGATGAATAAGCGAGCCTTTAGAAGAAATAGAATGCCCGAGACTGCGTAATTTGTCAGTATTTGTATCATTTGGTGCTATAACTGGATATGGTAACACATGAAGTAGAGACAGATAAGAAAACCTAGATCAGTTCAACTTCTAGTGCCTAGCGCAAGTTATTATTGTTCCAGTCAGAAACAAATGAAACACACAAGACAAGTTGACAAGAGTTGTGCCAGGTCCATACTCTTAAGGTCATTCATCTCAAAGGACACCATCTTAGACGGCACACGTGAAGGAGAGCACACGAAGTCCTGCAACCGCAAACATGTAAACATTAGACAAAACTTGGTGAAAAATAAGCAGGACCGACAGTAAGACTTGACAGGGCTCCTGAAGAGCACCGAACCCTAGGTCAACAGGACCAGCTATCGCCATAAGTTTCAAATCTAGAGACAACATGGCATCTCGGTGGCTCAGCGCGGACCAGCAACCCGAGGAACATGAATTGCCTAACTCGATACAAGGACCAGCACGGAGTTTTGCGCCGGAACATGGCATCAGAAAGTAGTATGATAAACTAAGATGAACTAGTCTAAGCGAAACGCCGGTCCAATTCAAATCGAGCCGACGGAACCTCAAAATTTCGCCAGGAAAATCCAGACCTACACACGAACAGCCCCCAAATGACCTTGCCGCGGTGCCGAATCGCAGATCGCCACCACCCCACAGCCACAGACGGCACCTAATCGAGGGGACGCATCACAGACGCGGAGACGACCGACTAGGACGAGAAATAGAGGACGAACCGTACTACAGCGGCAGCACCGGCGTCGGAGAAGGCGGCGAGGGGCCGGCGAGTCGGCGGCGGTTGTCCGGAGGAGTGGGGCGGGGATCTCGGGCCTGCGGAGATGGGCTCTACGCCTGTGTGCTTTTTTTTTCTGTTCGGGAATGGAGATACCGAGATAGAGAACGGGAAGAATGTGATTTTCTTGCGTGACTCGGGCCCTTGTGTACACGTCTACTGTGGTGTTTTGAACCATCCGATGGAGAATCTACGGTCTATCGGGTGGATGGGAAAATGTGCGGATATTTTGTAGATGACGCCTCTCAAAACTTAAAATTTGCTATCCAGTCTGACTGAACTGCTAACACCTAGCATAGCACGCGTTCGTCCGAAATTAACTATCGTTGAAACGAGTGTATTTAAACGGATGAGGTATTTGTTAACTACTCCCTTCGTTTTTTAATATAATTTTTTTAGATATTTTTTAAGGTTTCACTGAAAAACTATATATGAATGTATATAAACATACTTTAGATTGTAAATTCACTTATTGTGCTTCGTATGTAGTCCCTCGTGAAATCTCTAAAAATACTTATATTTAGGGCCGGAATGATACTATGCATAACAATTATCATCAAAAAATATTAGAGATAATTTTTTAATGGTATATTTTATTTGTTTCAAATGACGTGAAATACATAAGAAAACACCTACTCCCTCCGTCCGGAAATACTTGTCTTATAAGTGGATGTATCTAGGCTTATTTTAATTATAAATACATGCATTTTATTTATTTTTAAAACAAGTATTTCCGGACAGATAGAGTACTTATCTACAATTGTAAGTCCTTAGATCGTAATACCCATTATTTCCAAGCCCAAGCAAAGCAGAGGCAGAGGATGAATAAGACCACGGGGCTTCGCAGAGCAGACGGATCGGTTTGTGCAAATGCACGGGAGGACAAGGAGGAAATTCTGAATTTCTATCAACAGTTGTATACCTCGCAGGGCATCTCTGACCCCAACGAGCTATTATCACATGTACCTGCCTGCGTCATGCCGGGCATGGATTCAGCAATGGAGAAGCCTTTCAAACCAGAAGAGGTGCGCAAAGCGTTGTTCCAGATGTCTCCATCTAAGGCACCAGGAGTTGATGGCTTCACAGCTGGATTCTTTCAAAAGCATTGGACACTTCTTGGTGATGAGGTGACTACTGCGGTTCTGAACTTTTTGAATGGTGGTGAGTTACCAGTGGGCTTGAATGACACTTCGATCACACTTATCCCAAAGGTACGTAACCCATAATCTATCTCATAGTACCGACCTATCTCGCTATGCCCGCTTCTGTACAAGCTGGCTGTCAAGGTCATCATCAACAGGACGAGGGATTACATGGATGAGCTTATTAGCGAGGAGCAGAGCGCCTTCGTCCCCGGATGCCTCATTATTGACAACGTACTGGTTGCGTTCGAAAGTATCCATGCCATGCGGCGAAGGAGGAAGGGGAAGAACTACTCTTGCGCAATCAAACTTGATATGATGAAAGCGTATGACCGAGTCGAATGGAGTTATCTGGAAGCTATCCTATCCAAGATTGGTTTTGGCACAGACCTTGTCAGACTTATTATGAAGTGCGTGACATCAGTGCGTTTCTCAGTACGGGTCAATGGAGAACTACTGCCTTTTTTTAACCCAACTCAGGGTTTACGGCAGGGATGCCCCATGTCGCCGTTTCTATTCCTTCTATGTGCAGAAGGATTCTCTTCCTTGCTTAAATATTATGGTACAGTGGATAGAGGAATAAGAGTCAATTTTTACACTCCTTGGGTAAACCATCTGCTTTTTGCAGATGACATCCTTATCTTCATGAAGGCTGATGTCGAGAGCGCGATCAGATTGAATGCGATTTTGCGCATCTATGGCAGTGCCTCCGGCCAGTGTGTTAACAGAGAAAAGAGTGTTATCTTCTTCAGTCCAAATACCACACTTGATCAGTGACAGCTTATCAAAACCACCCTAGATGTAAATGCTGAAACCTTCAGTGAGCGCTACCTTGGCCTCCCAACCACAGTGGGTAGGATCACCAGCGGCACATTCCAACATATCAGGGAGAGATCAAGGAGTTGCATGCAGGGATGGTCGGAGAGATTGTATGCGTGTGCGGGAAGGGAAACTCTGATTAAATCCATCACGTAAGCCATCACCACATTTAGCATGAGTGCTTTCCTACTAACAAAGAAGGTATGCAAGAGCTTAACTTCTTGCATGGCCAAGTTTTGGTGGAGCAGTTCCATAGAAAAACGGGCATTGCATTGGATATATTGGAAGAATCTTGCAACACCTAAGTGCAAAGGAGGCATGGGTTTTCGGGACCTTCACTTATTCAACTTAGCAATACTGGGCAAACATGGCTGGCGGCTGATGACAAATCCTAATACCTTGTGTGGTCGAGTTTTGAAAGGGAAATATTACCCCAATTCTCATTTTATGCAGGCTTCAGTACCGGGTTCCTCCTCGGCCACTTGGAGGGCGATCATCGTCGGGCGGGAAGCGCTACGAACGGGGCTCATTATGCGGGTCGGCGATGGATCTTCCATAGCCACTTGGTCTGATCCATGGGTGCTCGCCATAGCCAACTTTATTCCCACTCCCAGGATTCCAAATTTGGTGTCAAAGGTCAGTGATCTTATTGATATGGACAATTGGACATGGCGTCGGGATCTTATTCAAGAATCATTCCAACCACTAGATGCGGCAGCTATATTGAACATACCTATGAGAACCGGCGGTGGTGAGGACTTTCAAGCATGGGCACATGAAGTTTCAGGCAACTATATCGTTAAATTAGCGTACCGAGCTCTAGTGACTCGCAGCGAGCGTCAAGCTCAAGAGGAAGGGCAGGATGCTCTTTTGGCGGGTTCTAAGAGGCATTCTACGTGATGAATGCACCCTGTTACATCGACACTTGCGAGAAAAAGGAACTTGCAAGTTATGTTGGGCTCACGATGAGGACTTGGAACATGCTCTGCTCAGATGCAGCATGCAAAACAGTTTTGGGAAGAGGCCGAGCAGCTGTTCGACTTTGACATGCCCATACTCCATCCCCTCACTTGGGCGAAAGATGTCATCTGCAGCGACACACTCACTACCAGAGATCGGTCGATACTAGTCTCAGTCATGTGGTCCATATGGCACTCAAGAACAAGCTGACTCATGGCAAGGACAGGCTTGATCCGGCGAGTTCGGTCCGCCGCACGAGGGAGACACTAGTGCTCCTGGACATTCCCCGGTAGCAGGCGGTAGTGCTGTCGGGACACAGTTGGCGCCCTCCAGGCCCAGGATTCGTCAAGATCAACACGGACGCTGCCATCAATTGTGAAGGCGGCAAAGGTGGCGCAGGAGGTGTCGCTCGTTCTCCGACCTCCTTCCAAGGAGCATGGAGCAAGCCCTAGCCTGGGGTAACAGACCCCCTCATAGCTGAAGCTTTGGCAGTGCGTGATGGAGTGATCTTCGCTAGCTTGAGGGGCTTCTCAAACATTATCATGGAGACGGACTCTCTAGAGGTGGTAAACCTCTGGGCTACTCACCACGATTCCTGCTCCATCGTGGCTCCTATCTTGTTAGATATTGGAGAGATTTCTAGTAGTTTTACTTCTTTTGATATTTGCCATATTGTAATATCAGCCAATGGCCCTGCTCACATCTGTGCTAAGCATGCTTGCACAATTGAGAGGACCGAAAGTTGGCTCGATAATACTCCCGGATTCTTGATCAGCGTCCTGTTGGCGGACTGCTCAGCGAATGCCTTTAATTAATAAAGCTCTCTATTAGCCTGCAAAAAATCCTTTATGTTTCTTTCCTCCATAAGAAAACACCTACTTATGTACGCCTTTGTCCTTTTTTTTCTGTTCGGGAATGGAGATACCGAGATAGACAACGGAAAGAATGTGATTTTCTTGCGTGACTCGGGCCCTTGTGTACACGTCTATTGTGGTGTTTTGAACCATCCAATGGAGAATTTACGGTCTATTCGGGGTGGATGGGGAAATGTGTGGATACTTAGTAGGTGGCGCATCTCCAATCTTTAAAATTTCTATCCAGTCCGACTAAACTGCTAACACCTAGCGTAGCACGCGTCCGCCCAAAATTAACTAGGAAAAGTATTAAAATCTGCCTACTGATTTCTCCTCATCGTAAGCCGCGTCCTCCGCGTGACATGTATCGTTGTGGGCCGCCCACCGGTCCCCCTCCATGCAGCCTGCCTTATCCTCTTCCGCTGGCGCACCTCCACTCGCCCTCCTTCCTCTTCTTTTTCTTCCCCAGTCTTTTTATCCGTCGCTTCGCTTCCTTCCATGTCCCGCTCCTCTCTTCATGCGCTCTCTCACCCCTGATCCAACAAGGAGTGTTGCTGCAACGACGAAGGTGGTGACGACAACCGATGGTGCTCCAACCCACCTCATTGCAGCAGTGGCCGTTCATTGCGAGATTGTGGCTGTGCTGCAATGAGTGGAGGGTCGCGCGGCGGTGTTGCAGTGGAGCTTCACCACCTGTTGTCCTTGCTGCGATGCAGTGCTCGCCAGCGCCCCGAAGCTGCGATGCAGCACTCGCCCGCGGCCCAGAGCTGTGATGCAGCGCTTGGTGCTACAATGGAGCTTCGCCGACGGTGTCCCGGAGCTGTGATGCAGTACTCAGTGCTACAATGGAGCTTCACTGACGGTTGCTCGTGTTGCGATGCAACTGGACGATGCTACAATGGAGCTTCACCAGCGGCTGTCGGTGCTGCAATGCATCGGTCGCCGATGGTCCGAAGCTGCAATGGAGCTTCACCAGCAGCGGTGGGTGCTGCGATGGAGGGCCGTCACGCAAGGGGTTGGTGCTGTAGTGAAGCATCGCCGATGGCCGGCGATGAAGCACTGTTGCGCTAATAGCGAGGGGGGTGGCTCCAGCTACGAGCCGTGTGATGTTGCTTCCCATGGGAAGGCACTTCGTTTGCTCCGTCGCGGCTGTGATGATAGAAGGACGACCCCGCGCAATGGCGTTAACCGAATCCAATGGATGGCGAGTGACAGATCTGACTGCTAAGGACCCGACTGATTTCTTCAGAAAACTAGTCGATTGATCCATAGCAGTCGCCAATTAACTATCGCTAAAACGATTGTATCTAAACGAATGAGAGTATTTGCTAACTACTATAGATAACACTTATCATAAAAAATACGAGAGATAATTTATTTACTAGTATATTTTATTGGTTCCAAATGATGTGAAATACATAAGAAAACACCTACTTATCTACAACCGTCAGTCCTTAAATCCTTTATGTTTCTTTCCTACATAATACATACATTTTCCATCAACAAGATTATGATACTTCTGATTAGCAAGAATGTTTGTTGTACCTTTTGGGTTTACAAATATGTTATCTAACATTGAACCCTCTTTGGATATTTAAACCCACCAATTAAATACAAATAATTAAATTGACAAAAGAAAGAAGCTTCTCCACGTGTGATTGTTTGTCCGCGCAATTTTCTCTTGCACGAATCATGAATCAACATACGTCAAATTCATGAAATGAAGAAGAAATTATGTTAAAAACAAAGATACATAATTCATTGGTTCAATACTTATCGCCTAATACATATTTTTATGATCCTTGTGCACATGAATTAGTAGTATTACATACCATTTTTATAATTTCATCACTCCTCTTTCACCCCCTATCTCAACTCCCCATTGCAAACTCGTCATCACTGTCAATTATGCATTCACAAACTATGTCCGACTCCACAATGCAAGCTCCTCCTCATTGTTAATTGTGCATTGGACTCACAATATTTGAATTTGAAACCCACATCACCATTACAATCAAACTCTTTCCCTCACTCCGCTTTGTTGCCCTCTTCTCCCTCCTCTCTGTCCCTGAGCTATCAGGACCATCCCTTTGTGTGTATCATCTGAATTTGAACCACTACTTGCCTAAGACCAAATGGCACCTTATGTTTCTTTCGAACATGAAGCAAAAGGTACCCAAAATAACCATTTTAGGTCATCCCATCCTCTCCATAAACAATCCAAGGTGAGTCTCCTATGAATGCACATACTTGACCACACCGTCACTCGAACGCACCACATCCAACTGCTCCCTTTCTCCTCCAAAACTAGTTTCTCCACAGATCCGCTAAGGGTGTCCTAGACTAGGGGGTACCAGCACGAAGTGATCGTTCCGTGTGGGCCGAACTATGGTCTCGTTCAGCCACCGGCTGAAGGACTACGAGAGCGTCAAGGCTTGCTCATGTAAAGAAAGTAAACCGCCGAAGACTTGGTGTGAACCCCAAGGATGGCTTTGTATTCGGCATTGCCACAACCGACCTAAAGCATGCAACCTAACTCCCTCTGGGTACCTATATAAGCTCGAGGTTTAAAGGAGGACAGGACTCCTCCTCCTCCAATCCTAGTAGGACTAGGATTCCTTCCTATTTTGCCTTTTTTCCACCTTTTTCTCTTTGGGTTTTCTCTCCCAGCCGCATGGGTCTTGTGTGGAACTTCCACCAGCCCACTAAGGGATGGTATTCACTCTCCCACAGCCCATATAGCCTCTTGGGTCGAAATACCCCTCCCGATGGTCTCCCGGTGCACTACCGGCACTCCCGGTACACTACCGATGAGTCCGAAACTTTTCCGGCGACCAAAATAGGACTTTCTATATATCAATCTTTACCTACGGACCATTCCAGAGCTCCTCATGACATCCGGGATCTCATCTGGGACTCCGAACAACTTTCGATCACCACCATACATAACTCTATACTACCGAAATGTCACCGAACCTTAAGTGTGCAGACCCTGCGGGTTCAAGAACTATGTAGACATGACCGAGACACCTCTACGGTCAATAACCAATAGCGGGACCTGGATGCCCATATTGGTTCCTACATAATCTATGAAGATCTTTATCGGTTGAACCTCTATGTCAAGGATTCGGTTAATCCCGTATGATGTTCCCTTTGTTCTTTGGTATGTTACTTGCCCGAGATTCGATCGTCGGTATCTCCATACCTAGTTCAATCTCGTTACTGGAAAGTCTCTTTACTCGTTCCGTAATACAAGATCCTGTGACTAACACTTAGTCACATTACTTGCAAGGCTTATTGTGATGTTGTATTACCGAGTGGGCCCTGAGATACCTCTCCGTCACACAGAGTAACAAATCCCAGTCTTGATCCATGCCAACCCAACAGGCACCCTCGGAGATACCTATAGAGCACCTTTATAGTCACCCAGTTACGTTGCGACGTTTGATACACACAAGGTACTCCTCCGGTGTCAGTGAGTTGCATGACCTCATGGTCATAGAAACATATACTTGACATGCAAAAAACAGTAGCAATAAACTGACACGATCATATGCTACGTTTGTAGTTTGGGTCTTGTCCATCACATCATTCTCCTAATGATGTGATTCCGTTATCAAATGACATCACATGTCAATGGCTAGGAAACCTTAACCATCTTTGACCAACGAGCTAGTTCACTAGAGGCATACTAGGGACAAAGTGTTGTCTATTTACCCACACATATAATGTGTTTCCAATCAATACAAGTATAGCATGGATAATAAACGATTATCATGAACAAGGAAATATGATAATAACTAATTTATTATTGCCTCTAGGGCAAATTTCCAACAGTCTCCCACTTGCACTAGAGTCAATAATCTAGTTCACATCACCATATGATTCGCATTGTTATGAATCTAACACCCAATGAGTTTTGGGGCTCGATCATGCTTTGCTTGTGAGAGAGGTCTTATAGTCAACGGGTCTGCGATATTCCAATCCGTGTGTACTTTGCAAATCTCTATGTCAAACTGTAAACACTGCTACCACACTCCACTTGCTACTATTCCAAATGGCTGCTCCACTATACGTATCCGGATTGCTACTAAGAGTCATCCAGATTAGTGTTAAAGCTTGCATCGACTTAACTCTTTACGACAAACCCTTTATCACCTCCATAATCGAGAAACATTTCCTTAGTATTTTAGTCACTAAGGATAATATTGACTGCTGTCCAGTGATTCACTCCTGGATCACTCTTGTACCCCTTGATGGACTCATGGCAAGTCACACACAAGTGCGGTACACAACATGGCATACTATACAGAGCCTATGGCTAAGGCATAGGGGACGATGTTCGTCCTTTCTTTTTCTTCTGCCATTGTCGAGCTTTGAGTCTCACTCAACTTCGCACCTTACAAATCAGGCGAGAACTCTATCTCTGACTGATCTATTTTGAACTCTTTCAAAATCTTGTCAAGGTATGTACTCATTGAAAGTCTCATCAAGCATTTCGATCTATCTCTATAGATCTTGATGCTCAACAATTAGGTAGCTTTATCCATGTCTTCCTTTGAAAATCACTTTCAAACAACCGTTCATGCTTTCCAGAAATTCTACATTATTTCCGATCAACAATATGTCATCCACATATACTTATCAGAAATTCTATAGTGCTCCCACTCACTTTACTGTAAATACAAGTTTCTTTTAAACTTTGTATAAACTACAAAACTTTGATCACATCATCAAAGTGTGTATTCCAATTCCGAGATGCTTGCTCCATCCCTTAGATGGATTGCTGGAGCTCGCACACCTTTTAGCATCCTTAGGACTGACAAAACCTTCTGGTTGTATCACAAACAACCTTTCCTCAAGTAAACTGTTAAGGAAACAATGTTTTGACATCCATCTGCCAGATTTCATAATTGAAAAATGCAACAACTGCTAACTAATTCCAACAGACTTTAGCATCGCTATGAGTGAGAAAGTCTCATCGCAGTCAACTCCTTGAACTTGTCATAAATTTCTTTGCAACAAGTCAAGCTTTACAAAGGGTGACATTTACCATCAGCGTCTGTCTTCATTTTCAAGATCGATTTGTACTCAACTACCTGTCGTCCAACGAGGAAGCCTACCAAAGTCTATACTTGGTTTTCATACATGGATCCTATCTCGGATTTCATGACCTCTAACCATTTGTCGGAATCTGGGCCCATCATTCCTTCTCCATAGCTCGTAGGCTCATCGTTGTCCAACAACATGATCTCTAAGACAGCGTTGCCATACCACTCACGAGCAATACGCGTCCTTGTCGACCTATGAGGTTTGATAGTAACTTGATCTGAAGCTTCATGATCATCATCATTAACTTCCTCCTCAACTAACATAGGCTCCACAGAAACAATTTTCTGTGCTGCGCTACTCTCTGGTTGAAACAAAGGTTCAACAACTTCATCAAGTTCTATCTTCCTTCCACTCATTTTTTTTGAGAGAAACTCTTTCTCGAGAAAGGACCCATTTTTAGCAACAAACACTTTGCACTTGGATCTAAGATAGAAGGTATACCCAACTCTTCATAGGGTATTCTATGAAGATGCATTTGTCCGTTTTGGGTTCGAGCTCATTAGGTGAAAAACCTTTTTCACATAAGTGTCGCTGCCCCAAACATTAAGAAATGACAGCTTAGGTTTCTGCCAAACCATATAGTGTCATCTCAATGGATTTATATGGTGCCCTATTTAAAGTTAATGTAGTTGTCTCTAATGCATAACCCCAAAATTATAGTAGCAAAATGATAATTGACATCATAGGACGCACCATATCCAATAGAGCATGACTATGACGTTCCGGCACACCATCACACTATGGTGTTCCAGGTGGCGTGAGTTGTGAAACAACTTTCACATTGTCTAAAGTTGTATGCCAAACTCGTAACTCAGATATTCACTTCCATGATCATATCGCAGATATTTTTATCTTCTTGTCACAATGATCTTAAACTTCACTATGAATTTGCTTGAACCTTTCAAACGATTCAAACTTGTGTTTCATTAAGTAAATATACACTATATCTACTCAAATCACGAGTGAAGGTAAGAAAATAACGATATCCACCGCACGCTATAAGACTCATTGGATTGCATACATCAACATGTATCATTTCCAATAAATCACTTGCCCGCTCCATCAATCCGAAAAACGGGGTCCTTAGTCATCTTGCCCAAGAGGCATGGTTCGCATGTCTCAACCAATTCGAAATCGAATGAGTCCAAAGATCCATCAGCATGGAGTTTCTTCATGCGCTTTATACCAATATGACATTTAGAGGCAGTGCCACAAGTATGTGGTACTGTCATTATTAACTTTGTATCTTTTGGCATCAATGTTATGAACATGTGTATTACTACGATCAAGATTCAACAAACCATTCTCACTAGGTGCATGACCATTGAAGGTATCATTCATGTAAACAGAATAACCATTATTCTCTAACTTAAATGAATAACCGTGTTGCAATAAACACGATCTAATCATGTTCATGCTCAACGCAAAACACCAAATAACATTTATGTAGGTTCATCACTAATCCCGAAGTTAGAGAGAGAGCATGCGATGTTGATCACATCAACCTTGGAAACATTTCCAACACACATCGTCACCTCACCCTTAGCTAGTTCTCCGTTTATTCCGTAGCATTTATTTCGAGCTACTAACATTTAGCAATCGAACCGGTATCCAATACCCAGGTGCTACTAGGAGTACTAGCAAGGTACACATCAATAACACGTATATCAAATATACTTCTGTCGACGTTGCCAGCCTTCTTATCTACCAAGTATCTAGGGTTGTTCCGCTTCAACGACCGCTCTCCTCATAATCGAAGCACTTAGTCTCGGGTTTGGGTTCAACTTTGGGTTGCTTCACTGGAGCAACAACTGACTTGCCATCCATGAAGTTTCCCTTCTTGCGCTTGCCCTTCTCGAAACTAGTGGTTTTACTAACCATCAACACTTGACGCTCCTTCTTGATTTCTACCTTCGCGGTGTCAAACATCGCGAACAACTCAGGGATCATTAATTCTATCCCTGGCTTTTTATAGTTCATCACCAAGTTCTAGTAGCTTAGTGACAGTGACTTGGAGAACTATATCAATCACTATCTTATCTGGAAGATCAACTCCCACTCTATTCAAGCGATTGTAGCACCCAGACAATCTGAGCACATGCTCAACGATTGAGTTATTCTCTTTCATCTTGCAGGCAAAGAATCTTGTTGGAGATCTTATATCTTGCAACACGGGCACGAGCCTGAGATCCTAATTTCAACTCTTAGAACAACTCATACGTTCTGTGATGTTCAAAACGTTTTGGAGCCTCAATTCTAAGCCATAATGCATGACACACTAAACTATCAAGTAGTCATCAGAACGTGCCTGTCAGATGTTCACAACATCTACAGACGACGCTAGAGGGGTTGGTGCACCGAGCGGTGCATTAAGGACATAAGCCTTCTGTGCAACAATGAGGACAATCCTTAGATCACGAACCCAGTCCGCAAAATTGCTACCATCATCTTTCAACTCTATTTCTCTAGGAACATATAAAAAATTCAAGGGAGCTACAACGTGAGCAAGTAATCTACAACATAATTTGCAAAGACACTACTAACTATGTTCATGATAATGAGTTCAATTAATCATATTACTGAAGAACTCCCACTCAAATTGACATCCCTCCGGTCATTCGAGTGATACATGATCAAAATTCACCAACTCAAGTACGATCATCACGTGAGTTGAGGTGGTTTCAATGGTGAACATCATCATGTTGATCATATCTACTATATGACTCATGTTTGACCTTTCGGTCTCTTGTGTTCCGAGGCCATGTCTGTACATGCGAGGCTCGTCAAGTTTAACCCGAGTGTTCTGCATGTGCAACACTGGCTTGCACCCCTTGTATGTGAACGTAGAGTCTATCACACCCGATCATCACGTGGTGTCTCGACATGACGAACTTTCGCAACGGTGCACACTCGGGGAGAACACAATTTATCTTGAAATTAAGTGAGGGATCACCTTATAATGATACCGTCGTCCTAAGAAAAACAAGGTGCATAAAAGGATTAACATCACATGCAAATCATAAGTGACATGATATGGCCATGAACTTGTGCTTTTGATCTCCATCTTCAAAGCACCGGCATGATCTCCATCGTCACCAGCATGACACCATGATCTCCATAATCTTGATCTCCATCAACGTGTCACCATCGGGGTTGTCGTGCCCACCATGCTTCTACTGCTAGTGCTACCGTTTAGGAATAAAGTAAAGCATTACATAGCGCTTAATGATTGACACACAGGTCATACAATAATTAAAGACAACCCTATGGCTCCTGTCGGTTGCCGTACTCATCGACATGCAAGTTGTGATATTATATACAACACATGATCATCTCATACATCACATATATCACATCATGTAATTGGACATATCACATCACAACATACCCTGCAAAAACAAGTTAGACGTCCTCTAATTGTTGTTGCATGTTTTACGTGGCTGCTACGGGTATCTAGCAAGAACAATTCTCACCTACGCATAAACCACAACGGTGATACATTAGTTGCTTTTCAACCTTCTCAAGGACCGCCTTTGTCGAATCCGATCAAACTAAAGTAGGAGAAACTGCCACCCGCCAGCCATCTTTTGCAACAAGTTGTAGTTGAGGGAACCGGTCTCTCGTAAGCGTACGAGTAAAGTTGGTCCGGGCCACTTCATCCCACAATACCACTGAACCAAAACACGACCAAGGGAGGAAGCAATCTAAGCATCAACGCCCACAAACTCTTTGTGTTCTACTCGAGATCTCATCTACACATAGACCTAGCTCATGATGCCACTGTTGGGAAACATTGCATGGGAATTTGTTTTCCTACATACACGCAAGATCTATCCATGGTGATGAGCATCTACGAGTGGGAGAGTGGATCTACATACCCTTGTAGATCGCTAAGCGGAAAGCATTAAGAAACGCGGTTGGTGTAGTCGAACGTCTTCGCGATCCAAATCGCCGAGCGTCCCGTGATCTCATCACGATCCGTCCCACAATCCAATCACGATCCATCCTGCAAACTCGTAGCGATCCGTCCCACGATCTCAGCATGATCCATCTCACGATCTCGATCACGGTCCTTTCGATCTAGCGCCAAACGGACGACACCTCCGCGTTCAGCACACGTACAGCTCGATGACGATCTTTGCCTTCTTGATCCAGCAAGAGGGAGCGGAGAGGTAGACAAGTTCTCCGGCAGCATGACGGCGCCGCGGTGATGTTGGTGGAGCAATTCCGGCAGGGCTTCACCTAAGCACTGCACAAAACCAATCTAGAGGAGAAACTGTGCACTAGAGGAACGGGTAGCACGTGGCTGAAAAACTAGTGCCAGAAACCCTAAAACCTATAGTATATATAGGAGGAAGAGAGGAGGAGGCTTGGCCCTCAAGGGGCCAGCCCTTGGTTCGGCCGAATCAAGGAGGAGAGGACTCCTCCTCCTCCAATCCTAGTAGGACTAGGATTCCTCCCTATTTTGCCTTTTTCCACCTTTTTCTCTTTGGGTTTTCTCTCCCAGACGCATGGGACTTGTGTGGGAATTCCACCAGCCCACAAAGGGCTGGTATGCACTCTCCCACAGCCCATGTAGCCTCTTGGGTCGAAATACCCCTCCCGATGGTCTCCCGATACACTACCGGCACTCCCGGTACACTACCGATGAGCCCGAAACTTTTCTGGCGACCAAAATAGAACTTCCTATATGTCAATCTTTACCTCCGGACCATTCCGGAGCTCCTCGTGCCGTCTGGGATCTCATCCGGGACTTAGAACAACCTTCGGTCACCACCATACATAACTCTATACTACCGAAACGTCACCGAACCTTAAGTGTGCAGACCCTGCGGGTTCGAGAACTATGTAGACATGACCGAGACACCTCTACGGTCAATAACCAATAGCGGGACCTAGATGCCCATATTGGTTCCTACATATTCTACGAAGATCTTTAGTGGGCGAACCTCTATGTCAAGGATTCAGTTAATCTCGTATGATGTTCCCTTTGTTCTTCGGTATGTTACTTGCCCGAGATTCGATCGTCGGTATCTCCATACCTAGTTCAATCTCGTTATCGGCAAGTCTCTTTACTCGTTCCGTAATACAAGATCCTGTGACTAACACTTAGTCACATTGCTTGCAAGGCTTATAGTGATGTTGTATTACTGAGTGGGCCCTGAGATACCTCTCCGTCACATGGAGTAACATATCCCAGTCTTGATCCATGCCAACCCAACAGGCACCCTCGGAGATACCTGTAGAGCACCTTTATAGTCACCCAGTTATGTTTCGACGTTTGATACACACAAGGTACTCCTCCAGTGTCAGTGAGTTGCATGATCTCATGGTCATAGGAACATATACTTGACATGCAGAAAACAGTAGCAATAAACTGACACGATCATATGCTACGTTTGTACTTTGGGTCTTATCCATCACACCATTCTCCTAATGATGTGATCCCGTTATCAAATGGCATCTCATGTCTATGGCTAGGAAACCTTAACCATCTTTGATCAATGAGCTAGTCTATTAGAGGCATACTAGGGACATGATTTTGTCTATGTATCCACACATGCATCTATGTCTCCGATCAATACAATTATAGCATGGATAATAAACGATTATCCTGAACAAGGAAATATGATAATAACTAATTTATTATTGCCTCTAGGGCATATTTCCAATAGGATGTGATGGAGAGGATGTTACATCTGTATTGTCTTGTCGCAGGCCGGTCCCTACTGTTGGGAAACGTCGCATGGGAAACAAAAAATTTCCTACGTTCACGCAGGACCTATCCATGGTGATGAGCATCTACGAGAGGGAGAGTGGATCTACATACCCTTGTAGATCGTTAAGCGGGAAGCGTTAAGAAACGCGGTTGGTGTAGTCAAACGTCTTCACGATCCAAATCGCCGAGCGTCCCGCGATCCAATCACGATCTGTCCCGATCAAGCACCGAACGGACGGCACCTCCGCGTTCAGCACACGTACAACTTGATGACGATCTCTGCGTTCTTTATCCAGCAAGAGGGAGCGGACAGGTAGACGAGTTCTCTGGCAGTGTGACGGCACTGCGGCGATGGTGGTGGAGCAATTCCGGCAGGGCTTCGCCTAAGCACTACAGAAAACCGATCTAGAGGAGAAACTATGCACTAGAGGAACGGGTAGCACGTGGCTGAAAATCTAGTGCAAAAAACCCTAAAACCTCCAGTATATATAGGAGGAAGAGAGGAGGAGGATTGGACCTCAAGGCACCAGCCCTTGGTTTGCCGAATGAAGGAGGAGAGGACTCCTCCTCCTCCAATCCTAGTAGGACTAGGATTCCTCCCTATTTTGCCTTTTTCCACCTTTTCTCTTTGGGTTTTCTCTCCCAGTCGCATGGGCCTTGTGTGGGACTTCCACCAGCCCACTAAGGGATGGTATTCACTCTCCCATAGACCATGTAGCCTCTTGGGTCTAAATACCCCTCCCGATGGTCTCCCGGTACACTACCGACACTCCCGGTACACTACCGATGAGCCCGAAACTTTTCCGGCGACCAAAATAGGACTTCCTATATATCAATATTTACCTCCGGACCATTTCGGATCTCCTCGTGTGTCCGGGATCTCATCCGAGACTTCGAACAACCTTCGGTCACCACCATACATAACTCTATACTACCGAAACGTCACCAAACCTTAAGTGTGCAGACCCTATGGGTTCGAGAACTATGTAGACATGACAGAGACACCTCTACGGTCAATAACCAATAACAGGACCTGGATATCCATATTGGTTCCTACATATTCTATGAAGATCTTTATCGATCAAAACTCTATGTCAAGGATTCAGTTAATCCCGTATGATGTTCCCTTTGTTCTTCGGCATGTTACTTGCCCGAGATTCGATTGTCGGTATCTCCATACCTAGTTAAGCCTCGTTACTGGCAAGTATCTTTACTCGTTCCGTAATACAAGATCCCGTGAATAACACTTAGTCACATTGCTTGCAAGGCTTATTGTGATGTTGTATGAACGAGTGGGCCCTGAGATACCTCTCCGTCACACGGAGTAACAAATCCCAGTCTTGATCCATGCCAACCCAACAGACACCCTCAGAGATACCTGTAGAGCACCTTTATAGTCACCCAGTTATGTTGCGACATTTGATACACACAAGGCACTCTTCCGGTGTCCGTGAGTTGCATGATCTCATGGTCATAGAAACATATACTTGACGTGCAGAAAACAATAGCAATAAACTGACACGATCATATGCTACGTTTGTAGTTTGGGTCTTGTCCATCACATCATTCTCCTAATGATGTGATCCCGTTATCAAATGACATCACATGTCAATGGCTAGGAAACCTTAACCATATTTGACCAACAAGCTAGTTCACTAGAGGCATACTAGGGACAAAGTGTTGTCTATTTACCCACACATGTAATGTGTTTCCAATCAATACAATTATAGCATGGATAATAAACGATTATGATGAACAAGGAAATATAATAATAAACACTTTATTTATTTCCTCTAGGGCATATTTCCAACAGTCTCCCACTTGCACTAGAGTCAATAATCTAGTTCACATCACTATGTGATTTACATTGTAATGAATCGAACACCCATGCAGTTCTGGTGTTGACCATGTTTAGCCCTTGGAAGAGGTTTAGTCAACGGGTCTGCAACATTCAGATCCGTGTGCACTTTGCAAATATTTATGTCCTTTTCCTTGATGTAATCGCGAATGGTGTTGAAGCGTCGCTTTATGTGTCTGGTCCTCTTGTGAAACCTTGGTTCCTTAGCCAGAGCAATGGCACCAGTGTTGTCACAGAACAAGTTCATTGGATTCAGTGCACTGGGCACTACTCCAAGATCTGTCATGAACTGCTTCATCCACACACCTTCCTTCGCTGCCTCCGAGGCTACGATGTACTCCGCTTCGCACGTAGAATCGGCTACCACGCTTTGCTTGGAACTGCACCAGCTTACTGCTCCCCCGTTCAGAATGAATACGTATCCGGTTTGTGACTTAGAGTCATCCGGATCAGTGTCAGAGCTTGCATCAACGTAACCCTTTACGACGAGCTCTTTATCACCTCCATAAACGAGAAACATTTCCTTAGTCCTTTTCAGGTACTTAAGGATATTCTTGACCGCTGCCTAGTGCTCCATTCCAGGATCACTTTGTGTGCACAACATTGCATACATGATAGAGCCTATGGCTGAAGCATAAGGGATGACACTCATCTTTTCTCTATCTTCTGTAGTCACTGGGCATTGAGTCTTACTCAACTTCACACCTTGTAACACAGGCAAGAACCCCTTCTTGGACTGATCCATTTTGAACTTCTTCAAAACTTTATCAAGGTATGTGCTCTGTGAAAGTGCTATTAAGCGTCTCGATCTATCTCTATAGATTTTAATGCCTAATATGAAAGCAGCTTCTCCTAGGTCCTTCATTGAAAAACTCTTGTTCAAATATTCCTTCACGCTTTCCAGGATTTCTACATTGTTTCCAATCAACAATATGTCATCCACATATAATATTAGAAACGCTATAGAGCTCCCACTCACTTTCTTGTAAATACAAGCTTCTCCACAAACTTGTATAAACTCAAACGCGTTGATCACCTCATCAAAGCGCTTATTCCAAATCCGAGATGCTTGCACCAGCCCATAAATGGATCGCTGGAGTTTGCAAACTTTGTCAGTCCTGGATCGACAAAACCTTCTGGTTGCATCATATACAACTCTTCCTCAAGGAAACCGTTGAGGAACGCTGTTTTGACATCCATCTGCCAAATTTCATAGTCGAAATAAGCAACTATTGCCAACATGATTCTGACAGACTTAAGCATCGCTACAGGTGAGAAGGTCTCATCGTAGTCAACTCCTTGAACTTGTGAGAAACCCTTTGCCACAAGTCGAGCTTTATAGACGATGACATTACCGTCCGCGTCTGTCTTCTTCTTAAAGATCCATTTGTTCTGAATGGCCTTTCGCCCTTCAGGTAATACTTCCAAAGTCCATACTTTGTTTTCATACATGGATCCCATCTTGGATTTCATGGCCTCTAACCATTTCTTGGAATCCAGGCCCATCACCGCTCCTCCATAGCTCGTAGGTTCATTATTGTCCAACAACATGACCTCCAAGACAAGGTTGCAGTACCACTCAGGAGCAGTACGCGCCCTTGTCGACCTACGAGGTTCAATAGCAACTTGATCCGAAGCTTCATGATCATCATCATTAACTTCCTCTTCTACCTTTGTAGGTTCTACAGAAACATATTTCTCCGCTGTGCTACTTTCTGGTTGAAGTAAAGGTTCAATAACCTCATCAAGCTCTATTTTCCTCCCACTCAATTCTTTTGAGAGAAACTCTTTCTCAAGAAATGTTCTGTTCTTAGTGACAAACACTTTGCTTTCGGATCTGAGATAGAAGGTATACTCGACTATCTCCTTCGGGTATCCTATGAAGACGCATTTCTCTGCTTTGGGTTCTAGCTTTTCAGGCTAAAGCTTTTTGACATAAGCATCACATCCCCAAACTTTAAGAAACGACAACTTTGGCCTCTTGCCAAACCATAGTTCATATGGCGTCGTCTCAACGGATTTCGATGGTGCCCTATTTAAAGTGAATGCTGCTGTCTCTAATGCATAACCCCAAAATGATAGTGGCAAATCAACAAGAGACATCATAGAACGCACCATATCTAATGAGGTTCGATTACGACATTCAGACACACCATTACGCTATGGTGTTCCAGGCGGTGTCAACTGTGAAACAATTCCACACTGTCTTAAGTGACTACCAAACTCATAACTCAGATATTCACCTCCTCGATCAGATCGCAGGAATTCAATCTTCTTGTCACAATGATTCTCAACTTCACTCTGAAATTGGTTGAACTTTTCAAACGTTGCAGACTTGTGTTTCATTAAGTAAATATACCCATATCTACTTAAGTCATCAGTGAAGGTGAGAAAATAACGATATCCACCACGCGCTGTAACATTCATTGGACCGCACACATCAGTATGTATGATTTCCAACAAGTCACTTGCCCGTTCCATTGTTCCAGAGAATGGTGTTTTAGTCATCTTGCCCAGGAGGCATGGTTCACATGTGTCAAGTGATTCAAAATCAAGTGACTCCAAAAGTCCATCAGCATGGAGCTTCCTCATGCGGTTTACACCAATATGACCTAA
Organism: Hordeum marinum; assembly: GCA_022496015.1. Lineage (NCBI taxonomy): Eukaryota > Viridiplantae > Streptophyta > Magnoliopsida > Poales > Poaceae > Hordeum > Hordeum marinum. Next base: position 416,985,596 of record CM039675.1, read on the forward strand.
ACGGCAGTGCCACAAGAAAGTGGTACTATCATTATAACCTCTACATCTTTTGGCATCAATGTTATGAACATGTGTGTCATTACTATCAAGATTCAATATGAATAAACCCCTCACATTGGGTGCATGACCATAAAAGATATTACTCATATAAATAGAACAACCTTTATTCTCTGATTTAAATGAGTAACCGTCTCGCAATAAACAAGATCCAAATATAATGTTCATGCTTAATGTAGGCACTAAATAACAATTATTCAGGTTCATCACTAATCCCGATGGTAGTCGAAGAGAGAGCGTGCCGACGGTGATCACATCAACCTTGGAACCATTTCCCACGCGCATCGTCACTTCATCCTTTGCTAGCCTTCGTCTATTCCGTAGTTCCTGTTTTGAGTTGCAAATGTGAGCAACCGAACCGGTATCAAATACCCAGGCACTACAACGAGAGCTAGTAAGGTACACATCAATAACATGTATATCATATATACCTTGTTTGTCGTTGGCCGCCTTCTTGTCAGCCAGGTACTTGGGGCAGTTCCGCTTCCAGTGACCAGTTCCGTTACAATGAAAGCACTCAGTTTCTGGCTTGGGTCCATGCTTGGGCTTCTTTATAGGAGTAGCAACTACTTTGCCATCCTTCTTGGTTTTACCCTTCTTGCCCTTGCCCTTGCCATTCTTCTTGAAACTAGTGGTTTTATTGACCATCAACACTTGATGTTCTTTCTGGATTTCAGACTCAGCGACTTTTAGCATCGCAAATAGCTCGGCGACTGACTTGTTCATCCCGTGCATGTTATAGTTCCTCACAAAGCTCTTGTAACTAGGTGGCAGTGATTGAAGAAGTCTGTCAGTGATCTCCTCTGGCGGAAGGGCAATTCCCAACTCTGCTAAACGATTCGAATACCCAGACATTCTGAGTATATGCTCACTGATAGACCCATTCTCCTCCATTTTGCAAGCATAGAACTCATCGGAGGTCTCATACCTCTTGATCCCGACATTCTTCTGAAAGATAAACTTTAACTCCTGGAACATCTCATATGCTCCATGATGTTCAAAACATCTTTGAAGTCCCGATTCTAAGCCATACAATATTGCACACTGAACTATTGAGTAATCTCCAGAACGTGCCTCCCAAGCGTTCTTAACGTCTTCGGAAGACATGTCTTCTGGTTGGTCACCAAGCGATGCATATGGGACATATGATTTCTGGGAAGCCATGAGGATAATCCTCAGATTACGGGCCTAGTCAACAAAGTTACTTCCATCATCTTTCAACTTAGCTTTCTCTAGGAACGCATTAAAATTCAGGGGTGCTACTGCGCGAGCCATTGATCTACAACATAAATATGCAAAGGTTACTTAGACTATTGTTCAAGATAATGAGTTTAGTTAATAAAATTACTAAAGCTCCCACTCAAATTGATATCCCTCAGGTCATCTGAGTGTCACATGATCCAAATTCACCAACTCAAGTCCGATCATAACGTGAGTTGAGGTGGTTTCAATGGTGAACATCATCATGTTGATCATATCTACTATATGACTCATGTTCGACCTTTCGGTATCTTGTGTTCCGAGGCCATGTCTGTACATGCTAGGCTCGTCAAGTTTAACCCGAGTGTTCTGCATGTGCAACACTGGCTTGCACCCGCTGTATGTGAACGTAGAGTCTATCACATCCGATCATCACGTGGTGTCTTGACACGACGAACTTTCGCAACGGTGCACACTTGGGGAGAACACAATTCAACTTCAAATTTAAGTGAGGGATCACCTTATAATGCTACCGTCGTCCTAAGCAAAACAAGGTGCATAAAAGGATCAACATCACATGCAAATCATAAGTGACATGATATGGCCATGAACTTGTGCTTTTGATCTCCATCTTGAAAGCACCAACATGATCTCCATCGTCACCGGCACGACACCATGATCTCCATCATCTTGATCTCCATCAACATGTTGCCATCGGGGTTGTCGCGCCCATCATGCTTGTACTACTATTGCTACCGTTTAGCGATAAAGTAAAGCATTACATAGTGCTTAATGATTGACACACAGGTCATACAATAATTAAAGACAACCCTATGGCTCCTGCCGGTTGCCGTACTCATCGACATGCAAGTCGTGATATTCTATACAACACATGATCATCTCATACATCACATATATCACATCATGTAATTGGCCATATCACATCACAACATACCGTGCAAAAAACAAGTTAGACGTCCTCTAATTGTTGTTGCATGTTTTATGTGGCTGCTACGGGTATCTAGCAAGAACAATTCTCACCTACGCATAGACCACAACGGTGATACATTATTTGCTTTTCAACTTTCTCAAGGACCGCCTTTGTCAAATCCGATCCAACTAAAGTAGGAGAAACTACCACCCGCCAGCCATCTTTTGCAACAAGTTGCAGTTGAGGGAACCGGTCTCTCGTAAGCGTACGAGTAATGTTGGTTCGGGCCGCTTCATCCCACAATACCGCTGAACCAAAACACGACCAAGGGAGGAAGCAATCTAAGCATCAACGCCCACAAACTCTTTGTGTTCTAATCGAGATCTCATCTACACATAGATCTAGCTCATGATGCCACTGTTGGGAAACGTCGCATGGGAAACAAAAAATTTCCTACGTTCACGCAAGACCTATCCATGGTCATGAGCATCTACGAGAGGGAGAGTGGATCTACATACCCTTGTAGATCGCTAAGCGGGAAGCATTAAGAAACGCGGTTGGTGTAGTCAAACGTCTTTGCTATCCAAATTGCCGAGCGTCCCGCGATCCAATCACGATCCGTCCCGATCAAGCACCGAACGGACGGCACCTCCGCGTTTAGCACACGTACAGCTTGATGACGATCTCTGCCTTCTTGATCCAGCAAGAGGGAGCAGAGAGGTAGAAGAGTTCTCCGGCAGCGTGATGGCGCCGCGGCGATGGTGGTGGAGCAATTCCGGCAGGGCTTCGCCTAAGCACTACAGAAAACCGATCTAGAGGAGAAACTATGCACTAGAGGAATGGGTAGCACGTGGCTGAAAATCTAGTGCCAAAAACCCTAAAACCTCGAGTATATATAGGAGGAAGAGAGGAGGAGGCTTGGACCTCAAGGGACCAGCCCTTGGTTCGGCCGAATCAAGGAGGAGAGGAGGACTCCTCCTCCAATCCTAGTAGGACTAGGATTCCTCCCTATTTTGCCTTTTTCCACCTTTTCTCTTTGGGTTTTCTATCCCAGCTGCCTGGGCCTTGTGTGGGACTTCCACCAGCCCACTAAGGGCTGGTATTCACTCTCCCACAACCCATGTAGCCTCTTGGGTTGAAATACCCCTCCTGGTGGTCTCCCGGTACACTACCGGCACTCCCGGTACACTACCGATGAGCCCGAAACTTTTTTCCGGTGACCAAAATAGGACTTCCTATATATCAATCTCTACCTCCGAACCATTCCGGAGCTCCGCGTGACGTCTGGGATCTCATACGGGACCCCAAACAACCTTTAGTTACCATCATACATAACTCTATACTATCGAAACGTCATCAAACCTTAAGTGTGCAGACCCTGCGGGTTCGAGAACTATGTAGACATGACCGAGACACCTCTATGGTCAATAACCAATAGCGGGACCTGGATGTCCATATTGGTTCCTACATATTCTACGAAGATCTTTATCGATCGAACCTCTATGTCAAGGATTTAGTTAATCCCGTATGATGTTCCCTTTGTTCTTCGGTATGTTACTTGCCTGAGATTCGATCGTCGGTATCTCCATACCTAGTTCAACCTCGTTATCGGCAAGTCTCTTTACTCGTTCCATAATACAAGATCCCGTGACTAACACTTAGTCACATTGCTTGCAAGGCTTATTGTGATGTTGTATTACCGAGTGGGCCCGGAGATACCTCTCCGTCACACGGAGTAACAAATCCCAGTCTTGATCCATGCCAACCCAACAGACACCCTCAGAGATACCTGTAGAGCACCTTTATAGTCACTCAGTTACGGTGCGATGTTTGATACACACAAGGCACTCTTCCTGTGTCCATGAGTTGCATGATCTCATGGTCATAGAAACATATACTTGACATGCAGAAAACAGTAGCAATAAACTGACACGATCATATGCTACATTTGTAGTTTGGGTCTTGTCCATCACATCATTCTCCTAATGATGTGATCCCGTTATCAAATGACATCACATGTCAATGGCTAGGAAACCTTAACCATATTTGACCAACGAGCTAGTTCACTAGAGGCATACTAGGGACAAAGTGTTGTCTATTTACCCACACATGTAATGTGTTTCCAATCAATACAATTATAGCATGGATAATAAACGATTATCATGAACAAGGAAATATAATAATAAACACTTTATTTATTGCCTCTAGGGCATATTTCCAACACCTACCGCCACCCCCTTTACATCATATATTGCCGATGCTCATTTTCATCTAGCCAACCTCTTTCTCCAACAGCCGGTCTCAACCCGTCTTTCCGACAATATCTCCTCCTATAATAGATCTGGGTTGTAGAGCCTCCACCTACAGGAGGTTAACAACATATTGGCACAACTGCAGAGATAGTAGGGGGTGCACCCAAATCTGGAGGCAGCAGATGCTAATGGAGTTGACGCCGGTCTACATCTTGGAGTCAACCCATCAACTATGCCATGAAGAATACATAATGTCCGAGACACATTTTGTTTAACTTTAAGAAGCAGTGTGGTTGGTTCCATGTTTCATGATGTAACAATGGTGAGGAAATCAAGTTTGCTCACAAAAAGATGGGTGATGTTTCCTGTGTGAGTGTCTCAGGTAGCCATAATGTTCTTGCACATCTAAGTACCAAGGTGGATTTCATACGCTTTCACAGCCTCCTCATTGTCTTCAATAGGATCCAAGGCAACAATAATCTCAGCTGGTATCTATTTTCTCATTTAAGCTGAAATTTTGTCAATACCACATTCCAAAAGTCAGTAAATAAATAAACTGAGTTTCTACATATTTTGTATGCTTGATGCTTGTTGGATGATCTCCATGAAAAAGGTGTATCAAAAGCAATCCAACCCTTCAGGTTCTCCATGCATCCCTATTCAAAATATGACAAATGGCCATGAAAAGTTCCAAAGAAATCGAGAACAAGGGTTCTATATTGATACAAAGTTAGTATAACACAAAAGGGAGAGAATGAAGGGACGGGAACTTGGTGCTCTTGGGTACCCGCGCACCCTATATGCGTAAAAAAGGATAGTAATTCAAAAAAGTTCAAAAACTTCAGAATCTTATATGGAAAGAAACATGATCACGCATTGTGCTTGTATAAAATGTTTGGACAAGAAATTATTCTTATCGACTTCAAGGCAAAAAAAGACAAGTTTATGATGACAATATTGTGTGTACAGTACTTGTGTATATCATTTTTATCAGAATCTTCGACATAGGATGCAACAAAACTCATTGTCTAATAAAACATTTTATACGAGTGCAATACTTGATCATGTTTGATTCCAGAAAAGATTTGGAATTTTTCGAACTTTTGTTGAATTACTAAAATAAAATTGCATACAGGGTGCGCTGGCACCAGAGAGCACCAATGTGTTTTCCAATAATTAAGCTACTATTCACCAAAACATGTTTTTTTGTCCTGCCATTTTATTATAGATGACTATATATTGCCCCAATAAACCATTTCCCTTTGTGTTTTGAGGGACGGACCAGGTACACCTTCCTCCATGTCATTACTTGTGATGGAGCTACAACGACACACCATACCTTAGTTTTACAGAATCCAGTCATGGGCACAAATCCTTTGCACCCCCATCCAGAAATACTTGTCCTACAAATAAGTAAAATGGATGTATCTATAACTAAAATAAGTCTAGATGCATCCATTTCTAGTATAAGTATTTTCGGACGAAGGGAGTAGTTATTTATTGGCATTATGCCAGGAACGATAGGGAAGGTTATAGAAATCTGACGACAGTTATTCAAAAACTTGAGAAAGATATCAGTATTGTAGAAAAGTTGGGTGACTATGGAAATTTGTTCAATAATTAGTGAAAAGAACTCATCAAAATGTTGTCATGATTCTTATGCATAGCGGTATATTAGTATATAATATAGTACTCTTTTTTAAATCTTTGATGTATCAATATACTATATCACTAACCTCTCCTTAGGATTGGAGGCCTCACAATCAACTGAGGTCTCCAATTGTAATTTGGTCACCCGATTTTGATCGGGTCAACAATTTCTTAAAACTCACTTATTCAATTCTTTAATACAACACATTGTGCTTCCTAATTTTTAAATCTCCATGATTAATTGATTTAGAATTGGCTCACCCAGTTTTGATCGAGTCAACAATTTCTCAACGAGCATTATCATTTAATTCTTTTAATTCAGATGCTTCTTAATTTTGAAGCTCTCACATTTGATTGACATATACGATTTTGAATTTGCTTCACATTTTGATGGGATCGACGATTACTCAAATCAATCAGCAGCAACCGGCCAATAAAAACATATCAACCCAGTGCATGTTCTCACCACCTAGAGAAAAGTAGTGCCAACGTGTAATATTGTAGCACCAATATAGTACATGTAATTAATGATGCAGATTTTTTCCACATAAATATGGATTGACTAGCAGATAACACAGAATCACACCACGAAACACCAACCAAACACCGCATTAAATAAAGAAAAAATATACTTCATCATCTCGCCCACTCACCAAACCAAATATTCCCTCAATTCCAAAATGTTAAGTGTTTGAAAAGTCATTTTTTATACCTTGACCAAGTTCAAAGCAAAAAATATCAACATTCACAATACTATCTTTGTAACTTAATATAAGATTTTTTTGCATTACACCATGTTAAAAAATGTCTTATATTAAGTTATGGAGGGTGTACTAAATAAATAAATTATGAAACTTTGTTTCATGATGAATCCAATGATACCAATTTGATATTATGAATATTGATATATTTTCTCTACATATTTGATCAAATTAAAAGAGTTTTAATTTTTCAAAAAACAAATACACCATATATTTTAAAACAAAGGGAGTAAAAAAGCAAACCCAACAACATCAACGCCTCAACGGTGCAACAAAGCGTGCCTAACCCTTCTAGTCTTGAACCATATTGAATCTCTAACAACTCCCTGAATTTCTTCCATTCCGAGTCATGCCGCTCCTTCAAAAATTTGTCCAAGGTGCATGAAAATAAGTTAGTTACCCGCTAATGTGATAATAATAATAATAATAATAATAATAATAATAATAATATAGCACGTCATCATGGATCGAGTTGCTAGATATTGTAGGTCATCTGGTTAAATTCACGTCTCACTTCCCTAATAGTAATATAGGAGCACTTTCACTTGGGATTAATTCCACGAGCGAAAGTGGCACGAATCACCACTGTGAGGCAGCGGCTGAAACACAATAGTCGCATGAGCCAACAACATCCCGTCCACAGGTGTAAGAAGCTCCTACACGAGGGGCAAAACTACATATTCTATTGGACCCAAACCTATTAGTAAAAAGCAAGCCAAGCGCTAATGGATGAACTCAAATTCACCGTCATGTTCCTCGATGATAGTGATGAACTCTTCAACCAAGTGAACATGTTATGATAGAGCAACCGAGGGAACAGAGATGGAGACTGGAGCCTTGGGCGCGACGAGGCGCAACCATAATGACGACGGCGTCAGTGATTGGTGGACTCACGGAAACAGATGACTCGCGTCACCGCCGTTCACGGCGGTGGCCTCAAGGGCAAGGTGACATTGACGTGGCTTAGGACCATGGCAGACATGTACGCGGCATGTACAACATGACACTAAGAGTGGGGTGCGCGGTGGCGTCCCCTATGATGGGTTGCGGGTGTATGTACCCAGATTGTGCATCTGCGGTGTCGCGACAACCGGAGATCGAGTTGGAGGTGGGGGTGGATGAAGGAGAACAAACACGTGAGGAGCGGCAACGATGCTCGTGCATCAGCATGTCCTTTTCTCGCTTGATGGCCCGAAGGCCACCGCGCTCTCCTCTTCCTCCACTCACTTCCATGGCTTTCACAATGGACGGGATGAGTTGGAATGATTGGGAGGCAACCCCTCATCTCGATTCAGATCAGGTGGGGATCGGGTTTGAAAATACTGGAAAGAAAAATCAGAATTGGGGAGGATTTGCTTCTTTGGGGGGAATTGAGAAAGAGATCGATCTCCGGCTCATTCGCTAGAAGTGATCTACGGAAAGGAAAGAAATCAAACGATGTGGGGTTCGGTGGGGAAATTTTGGTGGAAAGACTATGGGCTCATTTGTTGGAAAAAAAGTCTAGGGGTGGGGGATGCGTTCGATCGATTGGTTTGGGAGATACGAACAACATACAATCTCCACAGTAGATAAGACAACAAAGATTCAGAGAGGGGACAAAAACAGATTCGAGAAGAAAAGAAAAGTTATGATTCTGTCGATAATTGTTGATTGAATTTTTTTATTTGGAGAATTAAAGTTCAGATACATATCTGTCTTATTTTTTTCTTTAAAAATCCATTATTTTGTTTCCTAAACTAAATTGCATTGATGGCAGAGATTGGTTGATTTGGGTAAGTTAGGAAAGTTAGATTTATGATTTTTTATACGTTAGGAAAGTGTTGGTTTACAAGGAAAGAGTAAAGTGAAAATTTGAACCGATGGGCGGGGATGGTGGGAAGGAATGATGAGAAGTGAGACGAAAAAACCCGTGAAGTGGAAGCTACCACCCCCCCTTTTAGGAATAGAGATGTATGGACTTATACTATCAATTACAATTATTTTTTATTATTCACATTCAATTCCTCACATGGAGTTGGATGCAGGGGCGTATCTAGGGGTGTCATGTCACTAATTTTTCTAACAACATATTGCTATTTGAGGAGTATTTGACTTTTTTTTGAAAAAGGAGGTTGAAACCCCGACCTCTGCATCAATCGATGCATGCAACCATCTTTTATTAATTATTCAACAACGGTTTGACAAAAAACATACACCAAATCACCTGAAGCCACCACTCACACCTACAAACTCGATAATGTGGATTGCCCTCACTCCCCATCATGTAGACTGGGGTCACCGTCCATCCGTCCGCATAACATATCACAAGCGTACACCTGGTGCAGCAAACCTAAAGCGTACAACGCATGCACATGTTTTAGAAGCCGTCATCACCATTGTACCGCCGATCCATTTTCAGGAAAGAGATATGCATCATCTTTGCTAGACCGGCCATCCGTCGACGCCTCCACGGCGTGAAACAACGCCACTGCCCCGCGCTCATCCGTCTAGACGCATATGTCACCGAGACTCGGCTGCACTATGCCACCATGTCTTGCTGTTGTCGACGCGGTAGATGCAACACCGCTCCTCCTCTTGACCCCTCCAAACAGCACCTGCTCCAAAACGCTTCCCCCAAGAGGGTTAACGGACCCAAAGACACCACCAATGTCTGATCCAGGAGACCCAAATCTAGGGTTTCTCCCGGAGCATCCAGAACGAGGTGATGATAGTTGCAACTGACGATGCCTTTGACAAGGGTACGATGCCTAAGATGCTGCCATCGTCCTCCATGATCGAGGTCGATACGGGTTTCACCGGCAATCAAGGAACTCCGCACCATAAGCAGTCTGGATCTATGTTGAGCCATGTCGTGATGGCGCATACAACCGTCGATATGCCGGAGGGAACCATCAGCCCTCACTGACCCCTCAACGCATCATCGGTCGGCCATAGGCAAAATCAATGACAGATCTAGGTGGGGGCCAGATCCACGACCGCCACCATGCGCACCATCATCATTGAACACGAGCTCCCCGCAAGCCATGGAGGCCAGCGTGACCGCTGATCCGTGTTGGGATTTTCGTGAAGAGGAATGGGTTATCACAGCACAATGTGGGTAAGTATTTCCCTCATTTATGAAACCAAGGTTTATCGAACCAATAGGAATATCAATCCTCAACCATCTTCAACGACTGCACACAAAAGAGCAAACAACTTGCACCCAATGCTGGCAAGAGGGTTGTCAATCCCCTTGGTCTCGTTATTTGCAACTAAGTGAGTTGTGTAGATAATTGTAAATTGCAAAATAAAATAAAATAAATGACAGCAAGGTAATAGTAGCATTTGTAAATATATAAGAGAATAGACCCGGTTGCCGCAGTTTTCTCTAGTGTCATCTCTCATAAAAATAGCATACGGTGGGTAAACAAATTGTTGTTGGGCAATTGATAGAAAATCGGATAGTTATGCGATTTTCACGGCAATGATCATGTGTATATAGGCATCACGTCCATAGGCAAATAGGTCGACTCCTGCATGCACCTATTACTATTACTCCACCCATCGACCGCTAGCCAGCATGCATCTAGAGTATTAAGTAAAACAGAGTAATGCTTGGAGAATATTGACATGATGTCGACACAGTAAACTCAATCAATATGAATAAACCCCATCTTTTTGTCCTTAGTAGAAGTAACACAAAGATGCAACTTGTCCCCTTCTGTCACTAGGATATAGAAACTCACCAGGTTGAACCTACTACAACGCACCACTCCCACCGAAGAAATATCAATCTAGTTGGCCAAACTATTTCAATAGATCGGAGAGAATTACTAAGCTATAATGATCATGCACATAAGAATCATATTAAATTTCAAAGGAGACTTAAATATTTATCATGAATAATCTTAATATAAAGTCACAATTCATCGAATCCCAAGAAACGCACCATACAAAGGGATTACATCAGATAGATCAAGGCAAAGATGCAATGAACATTGTATTGAAGATCAAGAGAGAGAGATTGCGGTCTAGGTACTAGCTACGGACCTGTAGGTCTGTGGTGAAGTACTCGCAAATCATCATGAGGGCAGCAAGGTTGATGAAGAGGCCCTTCGTGCTTGACCCCCCCTCTGGTAGGGTGTCTGAACGGAACTCTAGATGGGCTCCCGTCGGAACAGATACTTGTGGCGGCGTAAAAAGTGTTTTGGGACCTCCTTTAGGGTTTTTGCGATATTAGAGAATTTATAGGCCAGAGAGGGGTGTAGGGAGAGCCATAAGGGGGCCAACACACATCAGAGCGCCCCCCAAGGGGCGCCCTATTGCGTGCTGGTGCCCTCGTGCGGCTTATGTCCTCCTTCCGAAGCTTCTAGGTCTTCTTTTGGTCCAGAAAATCATAAAAAAGTTTTGTGGTAATTGGACTTCGTTTGGTACTGTAAACCTGAAAAAGTAAAAAACATGCAGAAAACAACAACTGACACTGGGTCAATAGGTTAGTGCTCAAAAATATTATAAATTGGTAAATGAATGCCCCAAAAGTATCCTATAATGATAATATATCAGCATGAAACAATCAAAAATTATAGATACGTTGGAGACGTATCAAGCATCCCCAAGCTTAATTCCTGCTCGTCCTCGTGTAGGTAAATGATAAAAACAGATTTTTTTATTTGACATGCTACCCATTATGTAATATTTTGTATGTATGCTCATGTAGAAAAAATGAATTAACAAACATGAACATGGCAATACTTATAAGTATAAGAAGCAAAATCATTAATCTTTGAAAGTATACGATCCTCAAATAATGTTTACCCCCATTCATCTTATTATATTAGCAAGGCATGGCTCCATATTCACCACATTAATACAAATGTTAAGAACCATAGTGTCCAAGTCAGGCAATTGGATCGTACTTTTTCAATATGCATCAACTTTTTATTCTTCACACAATACATGAGCGTGAGCCATTGGACACATCATGTAGGTGGAATAGAATATGATGGTAGATATCAAAGGGATAAAAGTGGAGAAGATAGTCTCACATCAACTAGGCGTACCAACAGGCTATGGAGAGGCCCGTCAATAGATGGCAATGCAAGGAGTAGGGATTTCCATGCAAATGATGCACTAGAGCTACAAGTGTATGAACGCTCAACTGAAGCTAAGTGGGGTGTGCATCCAACTTGAATGCTCGTGAAGACCTCGGGCATTTGAGGAAGCCTGTCATCGAAATATACAAGCCACGTTTATAATGAAAAGATAATTCCCACTAGCATAAGGAAGTGACAAAACAAGATACTCTCTATATGAAAAACATGGTGCCACTTTGAGGCACAAGTGTGGTAAAGGATAGTAGCAAAGTCCCTTCTCTCTTTTTCTCTCATTTATTCTCTTTTTTCATGGTGGCCATTTTTTTCTTTTTTGCCTCCCCCATTTTTTTATAGTGGGCTCATTTGGCCTCCCCCATTTTTCATTTTTCATCCGGAGTCTCATCCTGACTTGTGAGGGAATAATAGACTCCATCATCCTTTACTCACTTGGACAATGCTCTAATAAGGATGATCATCACACTTTTATTTACTTACAATTCAATATGAAAAACTGATAGGACGATATGTCTCAATATGAATGCCTCTAGCAATGTACCAGGATATGCAAAGATGTAGCATGGCATATATAAAAAATATGATGAACGGTTGCTTTGCCACAAATACTATGTCAACTCTATATGATCATGCAAAGCAATATGATGATGAACGAACTAGTCATGTGAAGTGACGATGGAATTTGCATGGCAATATATCTCGGAATGGCAATGGAAATGCCATGATAGGTAGGTATGGTGGCTGTTTTGAGGAAGATAATAAAGAGGCTTATGCGCAACACAAAGTATCATGTCACGTGGTTTGGGTGCATCGGCGAAAGTTGTACAGATTGTCAAAGTGAGAATGGGCTATGCACGGTACCGAAGTGGCTAGGAAAATATGAATACGTGAGATTGTGTATGTCCATGGTTTCACATTAGTCATAAAGATCTCATACACTTATTGCAAAGTTTTATTAGTTTTATCATAAATCAAGGTACTACTCGCATGCCCCGAGGGAGGAGGTTGGTAGGAGTTAACCATCGCCCCTCCCCCGCGATTCAAAACAACACTAGGATTTCAATGAGGAATAGAAATGGTCACACATCATCACCATGCCTCTTTATTTTTTAGATGAACAAGAAGTTAACACCTCTTAATATCGACACTTCTACGAATCAACAATTATCAACTCACACCTTTTTCATATTACCACATCAATGTCATTAACCCGCAATTTCTCTATATGTGCTACATGAAGGTTTTGATTATCACTCATTGAATACCTATCATTTTTGGACTTGTATTATGACCCATGAAAATTACCGTCACTATTCATTAACTCTCAAACAAATATAAGTGAAGAGCGAGAGTGAAATTATTTCTATAAAATCTACACGCCACCGTGCTCAAACAGATATAAGTGAAGTAACCAACTGCTAAGCTCAAAAAATATAAGTGAAGCACATAGAGTATTCTAACAAATTATGATGAAAGTGTGTGTCTCTCAAATAAGTGTGTCCAGCAAACAATGATTGTGGCAAACTGAAAGTAAAAGCAAGCAAAAACAAACAACGCTCCAAGCAAAACTCATATCATCTGATTAATAAAAATGTAGCTCCAAGTGACATACCAAAGGATTAAGACGAAAGAGGGGATGCCTTCCGAGGCATCCCCAAGCTTAGACACTTGAGTCTTCCTTAGAATATTAACTTGGGGTTCCTTGGGCATCCCCAAGCTGATGCTCTTGCTACTCCTTATTCCATGGTCCATCGTGATAACACCCAAAACTTCAAAACTTCAATCACACAAAACTCAACAAAAATTCATGAGATCCGTTAGTATAAGCAACATATTGAATACTTTAGGTACTGTTATATATTTATTCTTATTTCATTCTTTCATAATAGGTAATGTATTCTAACTTCTCCATGGCTTATACCCCCTGATACAATCCATATCATAATCAAAACAAGCAAACTACACAAGCAAAAATAGAATCTGTCTAAAACAAAACAGTCTATAACAATTTGTAGAGAACCTATACTTCTGCAACTCTAGTAAAAAATGAGGGAAACAAGGTTAAAATATAGGTACTAGCTACGGACCCGTAGGTCTGTGGTGAACTACTCACACGTCATCATGAGGGCAGCAAGGTTGATGAAGAGGTCCTCCGTGATCGATCCCCCCTCCAGTAGGGTGACAGAACGGAGCTCTAGATGGGCTCCCGTCGGAACAGAGACTTGCGACAGCGTAAAAAGTGTTTTGGGACCTCCTTTAGGGTTTTTGCGATATTGGAGAATTTATAGGTGAGAGAGGGCATCGGTTGAGCCATGAGGGGGCCAACACACATCAGGGCACCCCCTAGGGCGCGCCTTGTTGCGTGCTGGTGCCCTCATGCGGTTCCTGACCTCCTTACGAAGCTTCCACGTCTTCTTTTGGTCCAGAAAAAAACATAAAAAATTCGTGGTAATTGGACTTCGTTTGGTACTGTAAACGTGAAAAATGAAAACATGCAGAAAACAACAACTAGCACTGGGTCAATAGGTTAGTGCTAAAAATTATTATAAATTGGTAAATAAATGCCCCAAAAGTATCCTAGAATGATAATATATCAACATGGGACAATCAAAAATTATAGATACGTTGGATACATATCAACCACCACACAACCAGGGCAGAAGTATGACCCAGACAGGACTTGGAGACTCACTGGAGACCCGGTCGAGACGCGACAATTCATTGGTAACCCGGCAGGCGGGTCAGACGAGCGACAAGGCCCAAGGCCCGATGTGTAAGCCGGCTCCAGGTGGCTCACAAGAGAAGGCCCAAAGGAGAGAAAGGATTCCCTCACAAAGGAAACAAGACCCAGATTAGGATTCATGAAAGACTAGTCCTAATCCTACTCCCAATAGGACTCTATTTGTAAACCTACCCTTTCCACTTATATAAGGAGGGGTATTGCACCCCTAGAGGGACAAGTTCTCAAGTTTAGAGAGACACACGTCATTAGAGATAGACAGATTAGAGGCTCTCGAGATTAGAGGTAGCAATTAGCACCCTTGTAATCGAGAGGCCTTCTTCATCGTCAATACAAGACAAGCAAGACATAGGCTTTTACCTCCATCGGAGGGGCTGAACCTGGGTAAAACTCGCGTCTCTCGATTCTGACCAACCCCTCTCAAGCCGCCACATAGTTGCGACTGCCCCGAACCTAAGTCCGTTCACCTGGACATCTGTCGTGAAAAATCCACGATAGTTGGCGCCCACTGTGGGGCGACGCATGGTGGTGTTTTGTTCTTGAAGGGCTCTCTTGAGAGATCGAGAAGCTCGCAATGGGCCAGATGAAGAAGAGCCAGCGCAGAAAGATCTACATCATCGACAAATAGTGGGAACAACGTGTACATGCTTGAAATCAGGAGATTTTAGGGTTGTATCGTGTGTGTCCCTGCACGCAACCAGGCAATTCATTGATACAAAATCGGTTTCTCTCTGGTTCACCTGGCAGAGCCGCTAAAGATAGTCGACGTAAAGTTAGGTGCGGCTAGTGCGCCACTGCGAGTTGAAGATGTGTCCGAGATCGATCAGCGGAAGGATAAAAGTCGTAGAGACCGATTGGGGTACAAAAGGAATTTTTGCAGCATGTTGTACGTCTAAGCAGTCAAACCACAAGTCGTCGAGACCTTGTTTCACCAGCCCATCAAAACCCAAGGTGTCCTGTCACTACTGCTAACTAGGAGAATGCCCGTGCGTTTCCACGGGCCTTTTAAATATTTTTACGATTGCACCTACAAATATCATGCATATCAAATTTTGCATGTATATTTTTTTATTGCATCTATACATATAATGCCTGTCAAATTTCACATACATGGAGAAGATATCATACAACAATCGGAAAGTATACTTATAAATTTCTCGTGTACATATGCAATCTACTTTTTTATTCGTAATTCACTAATTATTTCTTCATCACATTCTCCACATCCTTAGTCCATGCATGCCACCTCAGTTAATGAAAAACCTGGCTCGCAATATCCCTTTCCACCTCCATTACACACTTTGAATTTCATTAAACATGTAGCATTGCACTTGTGATATACTCTTATTTGCACTAAAATTCTCTCTACCTCCCCTCTCTCTCATTATAATCTCTCTCTCTCTCTCTACCTTTGTCTCTCCTCATTATAATATCTCCATCTCCCTCCCTCTCCCCCCACACTTGTCTGTCATCCTTCATCTCTCTCCAACCCTGGCTCTCTCTACCATAGATTTGTTGTCACAAGCAAATAACAGTTAACGCTGGTTGTACTTCAACTAATTAGTATAGGCATCGTTCTTAGTGTACGGATCTAATTAAAAGTATGGAACTTATCAAAAATAAAACATTCTAGATATATTAAACAATACCGTTGGAATGTCGGGTGTTCGAGTCACGTTGTTGTTTCGTCCGGGGCTAGGTTGGCAAAGGCAGTTGCATGGTCTAGAAGGTGAAACGTGTGGCAGCACGACCCAACTTGCGAAGGTGGGAGAGAGAACCCACTAAACAAAAATAGCCGATTAAACGCCACCACGATTCGGATAAATGCGAAACCAAGAGAGGGGTCTATGATGTCATGGCCATTAAAGTGATGGCGATGCTAATGAACATCAAATGCATACGGAACAAAGATTTTATTTACTCTAAATTTTATAGAAATTTGGCTCTGCAAGGAGGATACGTTTTAGAACCTAATACCATCCAACTAAATAACAATGCATTAAATAACACACTACCTATATCCAATATTTATCCTAAAGGTAAAAAAGTTTAATGCTCGAACCCGTCTAGATTTGAGCCTCACATTGATGGCACATAATTTCCTAGAGTTTCACATTGGTGACACATAATTTCCTAGAGTTTATCCATTGTACACATAGTTGTAATTCTCTGTACAAATACACAAGATGGCTCAATATAGTATGTGCCATGTGTTGGAAATATGCCCTAGAGGCAATAATAAATTAGTTATTATCATATTTCCTTGTTCATGATAATCGTTTATTATCCATGCTATAATTGTATTGATCGGAGACTTAAATGCATGTGTGGATACATAGACAAAACCATGTCCCTAGTATGCCTCTAATGGACTAGCTCGTTGATCAAAGGATGGTTAAGGTTTCCTAGCCATGGACATGAGATGTCATTTGATAACGGGATCACATCATTAGGAGAATGATGTGATGGATAAGACCCAAACTACAAACATAGCATATGATCGTGTCAGTTTATTGCTACTGTTTTCTGCATGTCAAGTATATGTTCCTATGACCATGAGATCATGCAACTCACGGATATCGGAGGAGTGCCTTGTGTGTATCAAACGTCGCAACGTAACTGGGTGACTATAAAGGTGCTCTACAGGTATCTCCGATGGTGTCTGTTGAGTTGGCATGGATCGAGACTGGGATTTGTTACTCCGTGTGACGGAGAGGTATCTCAGGGCCCACTCGGTAATACAACATCACAATGAGCCTTGCAAGCAATGTGACTAATTGTTAGTTGCGGGATCTTGTATTATGGAACGAGTAAAGAGACTTGCCGGTAACAAGGTTGAACTAGGTATGGAGATACCGACGATCGAATCTCGGGCAAGTAACATACCGAAGAACAAAGGGAACGTTATACGGGATTAACTGAATCCTTGACATAGAGGTTCGACCGATAAAGATCTTCGTAGAATATGTAGGAACCAATGTGGACGTCCAGGTCCCGCCATTGGTTATTGACTGTAGAGGTGTCTCGGTCATGTCTACATAGTTCTCGAACCCGCAGGGTCTGCACACTTAAGGTTCGGTGACGTTTCGGTAGTGTAGAGTTATGTATGGTGGTGACCGAAGGTTGTTCGGAGTCCCGGATGAGATCCCGGACGTCACGAGGAGCTCCGGAATGGTCCGGAGGTAAAGATTCATATATAGGAAGTCCCAGTTTGGTTTCCGGAAAAGTTTCGGGCTCATCGGTAGTGTACCGGGAGTATCGGTAGTGTACCGGGAGTGCCGGTAGTGTACCGGGGGACCTCCGGGAGGGGTATTTCGACCCCAAGAGGTCCATGGGCTGTGGGAGAATAATAACCAGCCCTTAGTGGTCTGGGAAAACAGCCACAAAGGCCCATGGCGCAGGAGAGAAAGTCCTAAAGCAAAAAGTGGAAAATCAGCCAATAGGAGGCAATCCTACTCCAACTAGGATTGGAGGTGAAGTAGGATTGCTCCCACCTCCTATTTCGGCTGACCCAAAGGCCTTGGCTGCCTATCCTCTCCTCTCCTCCTATATATACTAGTGGATTGGGTGGTTTTTGGACAGAATTTCCGGCCACGTGCTACCCGTTCCACCGGTGCATAGTTTCTCCTCTAGATCGGTTTTCTGCAGTGCTTAGGCGAAGCCCTGCCGGAATTGCTCCACCACCATCACCGGAGTGCCGTCACGCTGCCGGTGAACTCTCTATCCTATCCACCTCCTCTTGCTGGATCAAGACGGTGGAGATCGTCATCAAGCTGCACGTGTGCTGAACGCGGAGGTGCCGTCCGTTCGGCGCTAGATCGGAAGGACCGTGATCGAGATCACGAGACGGGTCGTGATGAGATCGCGGAACGGATCGTGATGAGTTCGCGGGACAGATCGTGATCAAGATCGTGAGACGGATTGTGATGAGATCGCGGGACGGATCGTGATGAGTTCACGGGACGGATCGTGATTGGATCGCGGGACGGATCGTGATGAGATCGCGGGACGCTCGGCGATTTGGATCGCGAAGATGTTCGACTACACCAACCGCGTTTCTTAACGCTTCCCGCTTAGCGATCTACAAGGGTATGTAGATCCACTCTCCCTCTCGTAGATGCTCATCACCATGGATAGGTTTGCGTGTGCGTAGGAATTTTTTTGTTTCCCATGCGACGTTCCCCAACACCATGTACTCCACAGGTCGTAGGAAATGATCTTGACATGGGCCACTGATAAGCCTAGCAGAGTGACCTAGTTAGTTCTACCACAGTTGGGTGAACATGCCAGCTTTGACTAATCTGAATCCAATGTCATTTCATTATTTTCCATGGAAGAAAAATATTGCTATCTTGATCAATTCTTTGTTAAAAAAATAGTATAATACCATAGAGAAGGAAATATGTTTCACATTGTCCCAAAAACTAAGACACATTGCGTAGACCACCCTGTACAAATTTATTGGCTACTCATTTTAGCATGGCCCAAAATAAAAGAAAAAAATAGAACAATTTAACAGTATTATAAGTAGCTAGAGAATTTGGTTCATTGGGGCAGTAGTTATGAAAAGCAAATGGAATTGTTCAGTGACAGAATTACTACCAACTACATATTTGGGAAACATTGAGAAACATCATGAATTAAACAGACTAAAAAATATACTACTCCCTCCGTTCCTAATTATAAGTCTTTTTAAAGATTTCACTATTGGACTACATATGGATGTATATAGACATATTTTAGAGTATAGATTAACTCATTTTGCTCCGCATGTAGTCCCATATTGGAATGTCTAAAAAGACTTGTATTTAGAAACGAAGGGAGTATATAATAAGCTGTTCTAAATTAACATTTGCAAAAATCGCTAAAGCGATGAACCATAGATCACCTAATCAGTAGATCATTGAAAATTATACCGATCACTCCTTGTACCCACATAGTAGAATGCCCGTGCGTTGCTACAGGCTACAATACATATATAAATCAATCAAAGAGATGACTATAGTCGCATTAAGCTCAATTATCTCTCATACGTCCGGCCGTGTTCAGACATCAAACAGGGTCTAGTGGACTCCCCAAAATTCAGTCATCTGGACAACCCAGTCTCTCCCAGATCCATCCCATATGTGGGTAGAAATGTGGTTGTTCAGACTATCCAACATATTATCTTCGACAAGGGGACCCAACACAAATCCCCACCTCACGACACACTTCCATCTTTCTGCCGAACCATTCTCTTCCCGCTCAGTTTCTCATCATAGTATATCCACAGTAAACATAATAGATATATTTTCAGACTTGTGGCAGTTAGAAAAACATAACTTTGCTCATTGATTCCAACTATTTGCATCCTAGTATGATCCAGAACTTTAAGCTCCATAACTTGAATCGTTAGTACACAGAATTTGAGAAGACAAGTCATAATATCAGTGAAAAATCATATGTAGCTCTGAATGAGCAATCTTTCATGCCCACTAAAACTCGTAACTCACTGTATCATTTGGTCGAGCAGTTAGAGAGCAAAAACTATTTGTAGAGTGTAACTTAGTGAACAATGTAGACACACATGTTTATCTGAAAATGGGAGGCATAATTCATAACGACCTAGTATGAGCAGACAAGACTAATTTTGAGCCCCCGTCTAGCACGTCTAGTGGTTCTAGACGTGTATTGCTAAAATAGTTTTTTTGCAGAAAGTCTAGCACAGTCAGAGAAAATATACCAAGAAGGGCATTAAACAACTTTGGTGCGCCAATTTTATGGATGGAATGCTAAAACTATTTCAGTCAGTTAGTTGATTGGCTTCCTCGCAAAGAAGCAAGGGAACTTGAAGATATACTGATGTAGCATCTCGGACTGTGCTAGACTTTGGTGCGTCAATTTTATAGATGGAATGCTAAAACTATTTCAGCCAGTTAGTTGATTGGCTCCCTCACAAAGAAGCAAGGGAACTTGAAGATATACTGATGTAGTATCTCACCCCCCAATTCCGAAGATAATATAGTAAATCAAAGAACTGAACTATTTTGGTGCAACACAACAAAGATCATGATCACCAAATGTAAGCATAAAAGCCTGTTGCAATGGGACTCAGAAAATTGTCACAACAATATAATATAAGCTAAAGAAATATTGTACTCTTGCAACATAATGATAATAGATTTTCAAGGTTCTTGTTCTTGCTCAATTATTGCAGAGGATAGGACAAATAACCTGGTCATACTGACACAGATATCAACATTAGCAAATTAAGTGTAGCAAAAGCATACTGAGTTGTAAAGATAAAATATATAAGATGAGCAAAGTCTTAGTGATTGATATGGTGTCAGACTAATGTAAAACCATTAGGTGATTTGGCAACACATATCTTGCTTCTTTCGTCCACCATTTCACTATTAACTTCTCCGAAACCTCTGTAAATCCAAGGGCATCCATCACCTGCGTTACATAATATCATTATTTTGTTTAGTACTTCCCCACCGGATTGAAAATCTACTGCAACTGAATTTATTTACCTTAAGTACATGGCAGCATGGCATACCCATGTGTTAAAATATGCCACACTCTCACTCCAACATCTCACCATAATCCACTATCTTCACTTAATAAATGAGTCAGCAACACTTTTACAACCAATCTGCTTGTGTATGGGTCGTTCTGTAGAGTTTCTTCTTTTCTATTTTGTCCACACAATATGCATGTGCCTGAAAAATTAGGTTACAAACTGCTCGAATATAGACCCACACCTCATGTATATTTTTGCTCACGTGATGCTCAACTGACATGTTGCATTTAACTTCTACACCACCCTGAAATTGCAAACAAGACCATAGAATAGTTTAAATGATGATCATAGCTTACTATGTTTGTATGCTTCTAATCATAGCTTTCGTATGTTTGTATGCTTAGGTGTCATCTTACTATGTTTGTATGTTTCTAATCATAGCTTTCCTCGGCAATCTCATGTACTGATTGTCAAACATCTTATGGTGAATAAAGTGCACTCTTAATACATATATAATCTGGATTTTCAAGTTCACTGCTTATTCATCAAACTCACCAATAATAGTACAAATACATAAGGAAGACATTTTGAATTGTTTGGGCCCTAAAGCAAGCAGGAAAGACACGAACTCATGTAGGTGAGGAGGGACAAGAATGGTACCTTCAACCACGGAGTACGTCACCCGCTGACCCTTCATACTTTGCACGACCATGTCCATATTGTGTCGATCATCATTGGATCTCCTTGCAGCGATGACCCTCCTCAGTCAACTTGATTGATCTTAGAATCCTGGTACCATCCCAAACCAGGTGCATCGTCTCGTCTCCCTGTGGCTAGATGCTAGACCAACCAGCGGCGACATCCCCCCCTCCCGTGCTCCTTACCTGCCCTGCTACCTTTGGGTATCGATCGTCGCTTCGGGAGACAAAATTGGGTCATTTCTATATGTTAGGAAACTCAAATAAGACAACCATAACAAATACAAACATTATTTTTTGTATACTGCCAGTTAATTTCAGCTAATAGCAAAATTCATCTCCAAATTTGTCCATTTTATGGAGTAGTAGATAATAATTTATGAGCAGAGGACAATGAAGAAGTTACATCATACAAGGAATGTGTGTGCGCGATATTATCAAGATGTTAGCAAAGAAAACGGACAGTAAGTTGTACTAAGTAACCACACATTCTTTCCATGGTACTTACAATCTGCAATAAAATGATAACTGGCTCACTGGTTTTTGCAACCTTGTACAATCTGAAATAGAATGAAGCACCTGCAGCCGCCCTGCACAACATCAACAGATGACATAATTATTAATTCAGATCATGTACGCAAGGATTCACGGAGATCCAGATATCATATAATAGTAGAAATTTCCTTCAAAAATAAATAGAACAGTAGAAATCAACCTGCAGCAGTCCCATGTAAGAGAAGAAAACACCACAAAGTCCCCTCGATTCAGTTGAGCCACTCAACTTTAATCTTCAGTATCATATTTCCTAGAAGAGAAATGTTTCATTAACTGACCAAATGCTAGCTCATTTCAGAATAAACTGACGCTTCTTTGTTCATTACTGAAATTACTTTTTGTGAATACATACAAATTATAGTTATGATTTCAATACATACATTGAGTAGTAGGGTTGTGGCATGCAACTTGAGGGCCAGGGCTGTCAACGCACTCGAGCAGCTTCATTAGGCAATTTAATTCCTTGGCATATAAGTATAATGAGTTGCATATATAGATTAGCAATCATACGGGTTGAGATACCACTAAACCTAAGTTCGTACTCCTTTCAACAGGCTTATCGGCTGAAAACAATTGTTCTGCATGATGCTCATGAACTTGTGCAGCTTTTTTTGGTAAATTCCAGATTTCTTTCTTACTATTACTTGGACCTCCATAAAAAGTCAGGGTGCCGATTCTAAATACTAATCGAATCACATGAACTATTCCAGTTATTTTGTATCAGCTACATGTCCCTCCTTGAAATGTTCAAAGGAAATAAATACAAAATGAGGTGAATTAGAGGCAGCAAGAGCATGCACATTTCAGATCGGTCTCTCTTCATACGCTGCATCTACATATGTGACAAGTATGCTGGTTAATTAAGTATGCTCTTAGATTAATTAACCACGACCACACTCGCTTGTTGCAGAGCACGAGAGATTTGATGGTATATATTATGACCGTGAGAAGGCAGAGTTAGAAATAGGGCTAACACCTATAGGTTCTTTCACAAGATATTGTTGATGTCTAAACTAGGATCTCAGAAGAACATAATGAATCATACCAATTTAATGTTGGGGAGAAGAACTCAGAGGCAGCGGCTGCAGCGTTCCATGCATGCTTGTCCGTTGGCGGAGCTTGAGTCGATGAAGATGACGCTCTGAAGTGGGGAACAACGGCTCGTTGCTCGGTGGTGGTGACCTGCTGAGGCTCTCGTGTCGTCGTCGGCGGCGACGCAGGGACCCGCGTGGATTGGTGCCCCATCCTCTCAACAGATAAAAGGTTGCACCAGGAAAGAGATCGAACACATCCATGTTCGATTAAGAGGGTATCATGGAGAAGGAGAAGTGGAGGATGAGCAGATCGTGGAGAATGAGAAGCGGAGAAGAAGGCGCGCTCGATCTGATTTCGTTCGCGCGCGAGAATAGAGTTCGCGGTAGAAAGGAAACCTGGTTCGCGGGAAAGGGGAAAATCTGTTTTCCTGGAACACCATCACGTTGAGCGGCAGGAGGTGTGGCTGATCGAAGATCTCTGATGCGGCGGTGGCGCAAGGAACCCTAGCGCCCGTGAGGGTTATCGAGGAGGGGAGTGGCTTGCGCGATGGGAAATAAGGGAACGACTTGCGCGATGGGAAAGAAGGGAACGACTCGGAAGATTTTCATACGGGGAAGGGAGAGGAGAAAATCGGACGAAAAAGACCACTGAGGATGGAGGAGGTGGGACGAAAAAACGAACGAAAAATCTTCCGCTTTAATGGTGGATTTGGTTTCTCGGAAGGTGATCTCACATATATGATATGATTTTGGAATTCTTAATTACCTATTATTAATGTGATTAAATCGAATCATCATCTGCCAAAGCAAGCACAAAACAAAATCTTTCACTTTAATGGTAGATTTATTTTTTCGGAAGATGATCTCACATATATGGTATGTTTTTGGAATTCTTAATTATCTATAATTAATGGAATTAAATCAAATCATCACCTACCAAAGTAAATACAAAACAATTTTTTTTGCTTTAATGATGGATTTGGTTTTTAAAGAGAGAGAGAAAATAAACCAATGAAAGAAAATGATGGGAGGCGGAATGGAAAAACGAACGAAAATAAACCAAACGAAAAAACCCGAGACAAAAAGCTATCAACTACGTCTTTATGAGTAGAGATGCTACTTTCAAACCGTGAAACATCCGACGAAACGTACCTGCTGCTACTCCGCGTTATCACACAGTGAATCATGGAGCATCCAACAACCAACCAGTGCCCACGAGGAAGCAACCTGAGAGGACATGAGCCACAAAGATCGATCAGTAGTACTATGAAAAAAAAGCCACTCGTCGGGCTCGTCAGTACTTCGATTAACACTTTTGATGATCATCAATTTAGTTTGGGGTTTCACGGCCCGACCCGGAAGCGGATTAACCACAGACCCGGTCGTCTCCTCTATGGCCTTGACTCTGCTGTCCGCCATACCTCACATCTATTGCTGCCTGGCCGTGCAACTCCATCGCTGTGGTCTCGCCTTCACCTCGCCCCTGCTGCTCCGCCTGCCGCAGGAAGCTCCGCCGGCCTCCATCCTTGCCTGGCGCCGAGTCGGCCCTCTCCTTCGCTCCTCCTTGACACGCCGCGGTTGGCTCCGTTCGTTCCCGTGGTGACTGCGGACGCGCCTTTGGCCGTCCACGCCAGCGCCACCCGTGGCCGGTGCGCGCGCCCCAGCTGTCCATGCTAGTTTCCAAACGCCACGACCGACTCACCATTTGCGCCGGCCTACAATGCCGCGGTCGTCTCTTGCAATCACACCGACTTACAACGTCATGGACGGCTCATCGTCTGGCCGTCTCTCACGCCTCCGTAGCCATCTCTCGCGACTGCATCGGCTTATAACGCCACGGCCGTCTCTAGCGACTGCACCGGCTTACAATGCCAGGGGCTGCATACGACAGTACGAGCTGCCCAACGGATGGTTCTGAATCGCCGCCCTACGGTCCAATCTACATTGACATATTGGTGCGGTGTTCACCTGCACGAGCCGTCCGACGGGCAGGCGCATAAGTTGTCACCACTGTAGTTTGGTTAACTTCAACAACCACCCGGGACGAACCATCGACCGTATTATTGAAGCAATTCATACAGGATCGCCTATAACCCGCCACGGTCAACCTTACCTTCAGTGGAGATTCTCAAGCCGCCTCTTCGAGTCAACTTAAGACTCGGGGGCTGCAGATATGGCTCGACACACTTGGTCGTTTTCAACGAGAGCCCCGGTTCATTGCAAGAAAAGTTAACCCGATCCTGGGTGCCCTGCCTGGGTGCCCCGCCTCTTTGGCGGGCGGTTTAAAGTCGCCCAAGAGGACGAGCCGTCATGATGTGATCGTTCAAACATGGGTGCCCTGATTTATTTTGATCATCATAAAATAATTTGGAGTTTCTGTTGTTTGTACATTTCAGATTGTGCAAAGGCGGATACTTCAAAAAAGGTCGTTTGGGGCTTCCAACCCGCCGGGTTTAGCTTGCTCACCCTTTTTGACCGGCTCTTCATCCAAAATAGCACCATTGTGCGACGACTGCAAGATGGCGGCTTACAAATCGGCGGCCCACGCGATGGTGGTGTGCAAGATGGCGAGAGGCTTAAGGTCACCCAAGAGGATGAGTCGCCACGTTGCGAGCCGTTCAAACATGGGCGCGCCACCTTATGGACGAAGGTTTTCATGTCACTCAAGAGGATGAGCCGCCATGTTGTGAGCCGTTCAAACATGAGTGCACCGGTTTATTGATGAAAGATTTAAGGTTACTCAAGAGGATGAGCCGCCATGATGCGAGCCGTTCAAACATGGGTGCCGAGTCGCTCAATAGGGCGAGCCACCATGAGGCGAGTCGTTCAAACATGAGTGCCAAGTCGCTCAAGAGGACGAGCTGCCATGATGTGAGCCGTTTAAACATGGGTGCCATGGGAACCAAAGAGGATGAGCTGCCAGGATGCGAGCCGTTCAAACATAGGTACCATGATGCAAGACGGGTCGTGGACCAGAACAAGGCGCCAGAGTGGGTGAAGGCCCCCCCACTCTTGGTAGGGTTGTACCTGTCTGTATGTAGCTGCTGCTCGTCTAGGGGTGCACCGAGATGTCAACTCACCCCCTCCGAGGGCCTCATACAGTGGCAAGGGAAGCTCTCTCATATCTGCTACGTACTCTCTGCCAAGTGGCTAGTCGTACTCTTAACATGTGACGTTGTTTAAGGTTCAAACGACGGATTTATGTCACGTGAGAAGTAGCTTATGGGCACCGGGGCACTCACCCCGTTATAAATTCTGGTCCGTTGTGCCCTTAACAGTTAATCTCGCCTAGAAACCCTGAGCCGTGCAAGATTGGCGGTCACTCTCGTTAGAGACCCTGCACTGTTAAACGGTTCAAAGCAACAGTTCCCCTTCAGAAGGGCAGAATATAAGCTTTTCAAAAAACAAAAAACAAGGAGAAAGCAAGACCATCATGCATTACATCGCATATTGCATCATACATATTGCCTCATACATATTGCATCATACATTGCATCATATATTGTATCATACATTGCATTCATGTTATAAGTCGGGCCAAAGCAAGATTGTGAAAGATGAAGCAAGGTTATGTTAAGATCTCCGGGTTATGATTTTTCAAGCCGCCCTTACAACAATGCAGAATATATTCTGTCTTGTTTGTTTTTGCAGGTCTTGTCTCTTAAGACGAGCCACCGTTAAGTATGATGAAAGAACTTTGCAAGAACAAATAGATCTTTGATAGCCAAAATGGCTGGATCTTCATCATGGTTTATCATAACCAGTATTAAGTGATTGTTTTTTTTCAAGCCAAATTGGAAAGTTGATTATTCTTGAAGAGCCGTCCTATCAGATATAATGCCGTGTCATCTAATTGACCGGTTTTCGGATTTCTTCAAATGTGCTCTGTAGTAATCTACAACACTCAGGGATTTATCAAATATATATTTGCCGAGTTGCATCGCAACCATGAGCAGGGATTTCATGTCAAAGACAAAGGAATTATCCCAGGATATTCATTCCGAGTTATATTATAGCCACGATCAAGGACTCTTCCAAATCAGATCAATATTAGTTCAAGAGAACTTCTGAGGTGCATTATGATGGGTTATTCTCACACAGTCCCAAGTTGCCGTAGGAGTGCGACCCGACACTTGGGGGCTACACTATTCAGATCAAAATTGCTAAAGTTTGCAAGTCGCCGCAGGCGTGCGGCCTGGCCCTTGTGGGTTGCATTACTCAAGTCAAGTTTATATCAAGTATGCAAGTCCCATGTCGCTGCAAGCACGCACCACGACATTTGGGGGCTAATGCAAGCCGGTTTTTAAATCATTACATTGTCAGCAAGACCCTATTATCTCAAGGAGATGAGCCGACCTTTCTATATTTTTCTAAGTTCTAGCCCATTAATTCTTACTGACCCGACACTTGGGGGCTACACCATTCAGATCAAACTTTCTAAAAGTCCCAAGTCGTTGTAGGCATGCGACCCGGCACTTGGGGGCTACAATATTCAGCTGTTTAATAGATTACGAGGTTCAAATTGAAGACCCAACCCATCATATACTGATGAGCCGACCCTTAGGGGCTACACCCGCTGAAGCTTTATAAAGTATAAGACAACTACAAGTTCCAGGCTACTCCAGGCAAGACAACCTGGTACTTGGGGGCTACACAATCACAAATATTATTACAAAGCACCAAGTTATCATGGTAAACTTGGAGGTTGGGGGCTACAGGTAATATGGATATATCAAAAATTGAAGGGGTGTTTTTTCAAAGATGTCAATTGTGAGTGAGACGCGCTCAACAGATTTTTATTGAGCCGAAGCATTAAAAGACCGGTTCTACCCAATATTTTTATCAAGTCAGCCGGAGTCTAGTTATTTGATCCGGCGTCACCAACAATCATGACCCGACATTGTCAAAAGATCATGACCCGACATCATCAATGATTATGACCCGGCGGAGGTAACCCGCCGAGAGCGTTGGAGGTAGATTCTGTATGAGCAACCCGGCTTCACAGGTTGAAGTGGTGTAACAGTGGACGAAGTTCTATTCTCAATGTTTTAATCAAGCCAAAGTAATGGAAGCCGGTTTAACTTCATATGGTTTTTTATCTCCAATAAATTTCATGGAGTCAAAGTTTTGGAGGCCGACTCAATGCCATATGGATGTTTTATTCCCAATATTTTTTACTTCAAAGGACACTGACAAGCAAGACAATTGAGAAGACGGCTCATTCATATGAAGAAGAAACCCGGATTTTCGAGGACCCTCTTCAGTGAAATAAGCCGGCTAGGGGAGTGAGCCGGTCACTTAACATATTTATTGTTCTTATTTCAGGAGCTTACCATGAATAAATTCAAGCTAAGTTGGGGACTAATGTCGGGGATATACCCCGCGGTATGACCCGGCCGGAAGTAGTACTTGGCGACTCACTGGAGACCTAGTCAAGACACGACGATTCATTGGTAACCCGGCGGGCGGGTCAGACGAGCGACAAGGCCCAAGGCCTGACGTGTAAGCCGGCGCCAGGCGGCTCACAAGAGAAGGCCCAAAGGAGAGAAAGGATTCCCTCACAAAGGAAACAAGACCCGGATTAGGATTCATGAAAGACTAGTCCTAATCCTACTCCCAGTTGGACTCTATTTGTAAACCTACCCTTTCCACTTATATAAGGAGGGGTAGAGCACCCCTAGAGGGACAAGTTCTCAAGTTTAGAGAGACACACGTCATTAGAGATAGACAGATTAGAGGCTCTCGATATTAGAGGTAGCGATTAGCACCCTTGTACGAGAGATCTTCCTCATCATCAATACAAGACAAGCAGGACGTAGGCTTTTACCTCCATCGGAGGGGCCGAACCTGGGTAAAACTCGCATCTCCTGATTCCGACTAGCCCCTCTCAAGCCGCCACATAGTTGCGACTGCCCCAAACCTAAGTCCGTTCACCTGGACATCTGCCATGACAAATCCATGACACCCCTAGTGTTAGGCAACGTAGTAGTAAACAAAACATCCGCTATATGATCAATCAGGAACACTATGCAGGTACAATAATGGTTGGGATCACGATCGTCACCGTCATCGAGTTGTAGAGGAAGAAGAATCTAACGATGCAGATCATCCTTGGAGTCCCTCGAGCCATAGATAAACGATCTCTCGAACTGAAGAATGAAAGCACACCCTCTCTACTTGGTTGCAAGCATACGATCTTCACTATTCGGCAACACTTCGTCATCCAGAGCTAATTGTCACCGGAGAATTAGAGGAAGGATATTAGAACCACATTAGGCTTATAATTATGAGGATTAGAGGAAGTAGACCTAGCTTTAATTAGTTAATTATGACCAATTAGAAGTAGAACTATAAGAACTAGAGGAGGCTCCAAAACTTGTGTATCCAAAGGGCCAAAGTCCTCAAGTATATATATATAGGTTGGATAGGGGGCGCTGATACGTCTCCAACATATCTATAATTTTTGATTGTTCCATGATAATATATTATCATTCCAGGATACTTTTTCGGTATTTATTTACCAATTTATAATATTTTTTAGCACTAACCTATTGACCGAGTGCCCAGTGTCAGTTGCTGTTTTCTGCATGTTTTTGGCTTTTCAGGTTTATAGTACAAGCCGAGGTCCAATTGCCATGAAACTTTTTGATGATTATTTCTGGGCCAAAAGAAGACCTAGAAGCTTCGGAAGGAGGCCGGAGGAGCCACGAGGGTACCAGAAGCCAACAGGGCATGCCTCGAGTGGGGGTGCGCCCTGATGGCTTGTGCCACCTTCGAAGCCTCCTGATGCCCCTCTCTGGCCTACAAATTCAAAATTACCATCAAAACCCTAGGAGTGCTCCCGAAACACTTTTTCCACTGCCACAAGTCTCTGTTCCGACGGGAGGCCATCTACACCTCCGTTTCGGCACCCTGTCGGAGGGGAGATCGATCACAGAGGGCCTCTTCATCAGCCTTGCTGCCCTCACCATGATGTGTGTAGTTCACCACAGATCTACCGGTCCATAGATAGTACCTAGATGGCAATCTCTCTCTCTCTTTCTCTCTCTCTTTCTTTCTCTCTCTCGATCTTCAATACAACGTTCATCGCATGTTTACCTTGATCTATCCGATGTAATCCCTTTGTATGGTATGTTTGTTGGGATCCGATGAATTGTGAGTTTATGTTTAGATTATTCATGAAAAGTATTTGAGTCAAATATGAATACTAGATTCTTATTTGCATGATCATCATAGCTTCGTAATGCTCTCCGATGTATTGAGATAGTTTGGCCAACTAGATTGATAGTTCTTTGGTGGGAGTGGTGCGTTGTAGTAGGTTCAACCTGGCGAGTTTCTATATCCCAGTGACAGAAGAGGACAAGTTGCATATTTGTGTTACTGCCAGTAAGGATAAAACGATGGGGTTTATTCATATCGATTGAGTTTACTTTGTCTACATCATGTCAATGTTCTCCAAGCATTACTCTGTTTTACTTAATACTCTAGATGCATGCTGGCTAGCGGTTGATGGATGGAGTAATAGTAATAGGTGCAGGCAGGAGTCGACCTATTTGCTTATGGACGTGATGCCTATATACACATGATCATTTCCGTGAAAATCGCATAATTATTCGCTGTTCTATCAATTGCCCAACAATAATTTCTTTACCCATTGTATGCTATTTCTATGAGAGATGCCACTAGAGAACTCTACGGTCCCTGGGTCTATTCACCTATATATTCACAGATGCTTTCATTACCTTGTTGTTATTTATTTGCTTTTATTTTATTTTGCAATTTACAATTATCTACAATTATCTACACAACTCACTTGCTTGCATATAACGAGATCAAGGGGATTGACAACCCTCTTGCCGACATTGGGTGCAAGTTGTTTGTTCTTTTGTGTGCAACTGCTGAAGACAGTTGAGGATTGGTATTCCTATTGGTTCTATAAACCTTGGTTTCATAAATGAGGGAAATACTTACCCACTTTATGCTACGATAACCCGTTCCTCTTCGCCGAAAACCCCATGCAGATCACGAGTATCAGGAAGGATTTCTGGCGCCGTTGCCGGGGAATACCATCACCAACTATCGAGTAACTTCACACAAATTTTCATTCACTTGTTCTTCTTTTTATTTCTTGTTATATTTAATTTATCTCATAAAAATCAAAAATACAAAAATATTTCCATTTTCTTGCTTGCCTAGTTATGTTATCCTTATCTTTGTCTCACCAAAATAGAAAATAAATGCAAAATTTAAGATAAAAGGATCCTCATCCACTTGGTAATCTGTTCAAAAGACCCGATTATGTTCAAAAAATTGCTAGTGAGAATTCACTACATTATCGTTATGAGGTCTTTCTTGAAAATCACGAATCTATTTTTTACGAAGTGTTAAAAGATAATTATAAAGCGATTCATGATAGTTCCTTGAATGAAAAACACGATTGCAATTTTGTTAGTATAAGTTCTATGAATGTCAATTGTGCTAATGGTCATGATTGGAGTGACAATCATGATATTTCTTATGATATTGATAATTCTGAGCTTCATGATGAATCTATTATTGATTATGATATTTGCAGCACTATTAAAAGTGGGTTTGGAAGAGTGTCAACATTATGTAATAATGATCCCACTACCTTGGATGATTATAAGAGTTGTATGCATATGGATCATAAAGAGAATGTTTTACACGATACTTATATTGTTGAGTTTGATTATAATCCTACTTGTAATTATTATGAGAGAGGCAAATATGGTTATAGGAATTTGCATGTTATGCAATTATCTCTCTTTATGTTGAAATTATTAATGCTTCACTCTTCCTATTTGCACATGCTAGATATTTCTTGTCTTGATAATTTGTTTTCCTATAAAATTACTATGCATAGGAAGTATGTTGGACTTAAATAAGTTTGTCACATGCTATTTGATGCTCTCTTTGTGCTTCAATTCTTATCTTTTATGTGAGCATCATTG
This sequence comes from Hordeum marinum, assembly GCA_022496015.1. Lineage (NCBI taxonomy): Eukaryota > Viridiplantae > Streptophyta > Magnoliopsida > Poales > Poaceae > Hordeum > Hordeum marinum. The sequence continues at coordinate 417,018,038 of CM039675.1, forward strand.
AAATTTCAAGCCTATCATAATGGATATAAAGAAAGAGCTTGTTGGGAGACAACCCAATACTTTATATTATTTTGTGATAAGATGATGGTTCACTCTGTAATGGTTATGTTTTTATGTTTCAATTCGTGTTTGTGCCAAGTAAAGCCTTTGGGATGACTCACAAGATGAGTAGAAACGATGTTGAAACATAACATAAACTTTGACTCCAGCGCAGGAATTTTTATTTTTCACTGGAGCGGGATAATGATCTAAAATTATAACACAATATTTCTATAAAAATTATTTACGTTATCCTTATTTTTAAGAATTTTTAGATGTACATAAGTATGTGATCTTTACATATTTCTAGAGACTGTTCTGTTTTAAACATATTCTGTCTTGCTTGCATAGTTTGCCTATTTTGATTATGCTACGGATTGTATTGGGAGGTATAAGCCATGGAGAAGTTAGAATACATTACCTATTATGCAAAAATGAATTAAGAAACAATTTATCACACTACCTAAAGTATGCAATATGTTGCTTATACTAACTGATCTCACGAAGTTTTGTTGAATTTTGTGTGATTGAAGTTTTCAAGTTTTGGATGTGATCACGATGGACCATAGAATAAGGAGTAGCAAGATCGTAAGTTTGGGGATGAACATGGAACCCCAAGTAAAATTCTAAGGAGACTCAAGCATCTAAGCTTGGGTATGCTTCGGAAGGCATCCCCTCTTTTGTGTCAATCTATTCGTATGTCACTTGGAGCTATATTTTCATTCATCATATGATATGTGGTTTGCTTGGAGCGTCATTTGCTTTTGTTTGCTTTTACTTTCAGTTTGTCACGATCATCATTTTCTGGACACACCTATTTGAGAGAGACATACCTTCATGAGAATTTGCTAGAATACTCTATGTGCTTCACTTATATCTTTTGAGCTTAGTAATTGCTCTAGTACTTCACTTATATCTTTTTGAGCATGGTCCTGTGTAGATTTTATAGAATTAATATGCTCCCGTTCTTCACTTATATTTGTTTAAGATCTGAATAAATAGTGATGGTAATTTTCATGGGTCATAAGACTAGTCCAAGAATAATAGGTATTCAATGAATGATAATCAAAACTATCATGTAGCACATATAGAGAAGTTGTGGGTTAATGAAATTGATGTGGTAATATGAAAAAGGTGTGAGTCCACAATTGTTGATTCATAGAAGTGTCAAGATTAAGAGGTGTTAACTTGTTATTCATCTAAACATTAGAGAGTCATGGTGATGATGTGTGAGCATTTTTATTCCTCGCTGAAATCCGAGTGTTGTTTTGAGCCGGGGGTGCGCAATGGTTAACTCCTACCAACCTCCTCCGCTCGGTCATGCAAGGAGTACTTTGATTTGTGATAAAACAAATAAAACTCTACAATAAGTATGTGAGTTCTTTATGACTAATGCGACACCATGGACATACACGTCCTTACCATCTCATATTTGCTAGCCTCTTCGGTACCGTGCATAACCCATTCTCATCTCGAGGATCGATGCAACTTTCACCGGTGCATCCAAACCCCGTGACATGATACGCTATGTTGCACATAAGACTCATTATATCTTCCTCAAAACAGCCACCATACCTACCTATTATGGCATTTCCATAGCCATTCTGAGATATATTGCCATGCAAATTTCATCGACACTTCACATGACTAGTTCGTTCATCATCATATTGCTTTGCATGATCATATAGAGCTGACATAGTATTTGTGGAAAGCCACCGTCCTACCCTCCCGTGGCAGCGGGGTTCTATTGTAAACTAAGGGATATTAATGCCTCCTTTTAATAGAGAACCAGAACAAAGCATTAACACATGGTGAATACATGAACTCCTCAAACTATAGCAATCACCGGAAAGAATCCCAATTATTGTCACCTTGGTGCATGGGGGTCATGACACGTAATAGGTGCATAGAACTCGCAAGATAGGATCCAAATCACTCTTACATTAATGAAAACATAATAGGTTCAGATATGAAATCATGTCACTCGGTCCCTAGTGACAAGCATTAAGCATAGCATAGTCATAGTAACATCAATCTCAGGACAGAGTGGATACCACAGATCAAGCCCTATCAAACTTAACTCGATTACCTGATCAATCTCATCCAATCCCACCACCGTCCAGCAAGCCTACAAAGGAATTACCCACTCCTGGTGGTGAGCATTGATACGTCTCCAACGTATCTATATTTTTTGGTTGTTCCATGCTATTATATTATCTGTTTTGGATGTTTTATATGCATTAATATGCTATTTTATATTATTTTTGGGACTAACCTATTAATCTAGAGCCTAGTGCCAGTTTTTGTTTTTCCTTGTTCTTGAATTTCGCAGATAAGGAATATTAAATGGAGTCCAAATGGAATAAAAACTCCGGAATGATTTTTTCTGGAAAATATGGAAGCAACAAGACTTGAGAACCAAGGCACAAGAGCTGCCACGGGGCCACAAGACCGCTTGCCGCGGCCAGGGGTGCCACCCGCGCCGGGCAGGCTTGTGGGCCCCTGGCAACTCCCCTAACCCTAATCTTTAGCCTATAAATACCCAAATATTCCATCATTATCATAACCAGCCACAAACACACTTTTCCGCCGCCATAAGCCTCCGTTCCCGAGAGATCCAATCTTGGAGCCTTTTCCGGTAATCTACCGGAGGGGGATTCAATCATGGAGGGCATCTACATCAACTCCATTGCCCCTCCGATGATGCGTGAGTAGTTCACCATAGACCTACGGGTCCATAGCTAGTAGCTAGATGGATTCTTCTCTCTCTTTGCTTCTCAATACCATGTTCTTCATGATCTTCATGGAGATCTATCCGATGTAATACTCTTTTGCGGTGTGTTTGTCGAGATCCGATGAATTGTGGGTTTATGTTCAGATTATCCATGAATATTATTTGAGTCTTTCCTGAATTCTTATATGCATGATTTCATATCTTTGCAAGTCTCTTCAAGTTATTGGTTTGGTTTGGCCAACTAGATTGGTAATTCTTGCAATAGGAGAAGTGCTTAGTTTTGGGTTCAATCTTGCGGTGTCCTCACCCAACACATATTGTATTGTTGCCATCAAGGGTAAAAAGATGGGGTTTTAATCATATTTCTTGAGTTTATCCCTCTACATCATGTCATCTTGCTTAATGCATTACTCTATTCTTCATGAACTTAATACTCTAGATGCAGGGAGGAGTCGGTCGATGTGTGGATTAATATTAGTAGATGCAGAATCGTTTCGGTCTACTTGACACGGACGTGATGCCTATATGCATAATCAATGCTTTGGATATCTTCATAATTATTCACTTCTCTATCAATTGCTCGACATCAATTTGTTCACCCACCGTAATACTTGCCATCATGAGATAAGCCATCTAGTGAAACCTATGCCCCTCAGGTCTATTTTCCATATTATATTTTCAGATCTAAAACTAAAAGCACCAAAAATACTTGCTGCATTGTTTTTACTTTTAGTATTACTTTCCGTTCAAGCACCCTATTATATCTATCTCTACTAGATCTCATCCTTGTAAATAACCGTGAAGGGATTGGCAACCCCTTTATAGCGTTGGGTGCAAGAGTTTGATTCCTTGTGCAGGTATATCTATTGGTGGCTTGCTTGTATCTCCTACTGGATTGATACATTGGTTCTCAAAAACTGAGGGAAATACTTATCTACTTTGCTACATCAAACCGTCCTCTTCACGGGAAACCAACACATGCTCGAGAAGTACCAAGCATCATCACGGTGTTGATGGAGAAGGGTTGGTGATGACAACGACGATGATTTCCCCTCTCTTGAGCCGAAAACAGGCTCTAGATCAGCCATGTGGAGGAAGAACATGAGGTGGTGGCGACTCTATCTCGTGAAACGCGATGATAACTTCTCTCTGGGTTTTTTCTCCGCAAATGTGAATTTATACGACTAGAATTAGGGTTGAAGGGGCCACGAGTGCCCAACAATCCATCAAGGCGTGCCACTAGGGGGTGCGCCCTGATATGTGGTGCCCCCATGGCACCCCCTCCGGCAGGTCTTCGCTCCATAATTCATTGTCGGTGTACTATAGTTTGGGTCCTTTAGTACCCCTTACTTGTGCATGGGCAGTTGTAGCCGCACCAGTGGCAAGGCCTGCCAGGTGACTGCTGGATGCAAGCACAAGGAAGTCAAGAAAGCATTCAAGCCAACAACCAGGATCGAAGACCAAAGGCTGTGATCTCGGCAAGATCTTACCGGGATGACCTACGGAGCCCCGGAAAGAAGTGCACCCGGCAAGGCCTCGCCATCCTGCCAGCGCAGAGACCAGGTGTCACCCCACCTAGGTACATGTCGAGGTGCCAGGGATGAAGGAGGCTAAGCGGTGCCGATGGGACGGGCTCCTGTCCCATCCCGTAGAAGGTCAGGGATGCCTGACGGAGCTTTAAATGCATTGTCTTACACCGTCGGTCTTAGGTACGGTAATACTGTAGCACTTTACACCTCATGTATGTGTTGTACGTCACTGTTGGTGACCCCTTCGAGAGTATAAGAGGAGGCCCAAGGCACAACTACAAGGGGGTCTTCTCTAGCCCATTCTGCATGAATAGCAGCTGTGTACTGTAGTGCTCCCAGAACTTGAGCTAGAACTCATCCAATACAACCAAGCAGGAGTAGGGTTTTACGCATCTTTGCAACCCGAACCTGGGTAAAATCCAGCGCGTTAATCATCTGATCTACTCTTTGTGTGAGCCTTCTTCCCTGCTGAACCGTAAAGAGATCCTTACGATCCCATAGGTGTCGTTTCCCCAGCATCTTTGGCATGCCAGGTAGGGGGAAAGGTCGCGTGGTCATGATCTGGTGACGAGCACGCTAGTTCCTTCACAATCATCATCGCCATGGCCCCCCAAGAGGAAGGGTTTCACGGCGATGGAACCCTCCACGTCCGCCGGGCCCATAGCTGTCCAAGAGGGTGACGGAGTGAGCATGGACGGAGGGAGCAGAGACCCTACGCCCACGCGGCGCTCCGATGATCAAGGCCAAGGAAGCGGCAATGCCCGGCACGAAGATGCTCACGACGGCAGCGGAAACCCCCGCACCGCTGGGTCTGTCATCGTTTTCTCACGACAGATGCCATAGGGTGGCTTATCATAGGTGGTTGGGGCCGGAGGACGCCGACGGGCTCCGGGTGCGAGATTGGGCACGAGCGGTGGTGACACATGACGTACCCAGGTTCAGGGCCCTCCGTGGGAGGTAACACCTCTAGTCCTGCTTGGCCTAGTTGGATGGATGGGTATGTGTACAAGGGTGCTCTTGGAGCTGTGTCTAGAGGAGGAAGAAGGAGCAGCCGGCCAATCTCTCTGGCTGGCCAGGGGGTCCCACCCTTTGCGCCGTCTCATCATCTATGGGGTCCACCGGCTGAGCGGTCCTGTCCCCCGCTGAGGCCCGCCAGCCAGCTCTGCGATTGGCTCTCGCCCACCTGCCACGACACGGGTTGCCCGGGAGGCGTCGTCTAGCGCCAGCCGGTCGAGGTCTCCGGTACGGCCGGTGGTACTATAGCCACGCCGAGGCAGGTAATCGAGTGGGCAAGGGCGTGCCGACACTATTCCCTCGCCCGGTCGTGCTCACCGAAGTCAGCGGCATGGACGGCCGGACTGTAGCCATGCGCTGCAGTGCGTCAACGGCCACTGTAGCCACAGGGCTGCCCGTCATGCCGGTCGCGTCGTGTCGTCGTACCCGCGCGCAGAGGGACGGGACGTCGCATGCCCATCCCAGGGTCAACGGAAGAGGCGGCCCAGAGGCAGCCGGTCACGCCCAGCCGACCGAGGGCGAGCCGACTCCTCGACCAGCCGTCCGGAGCGCCAGCCGGCGCCAGCTCAGCCGGACGACCTCCAGCCGGCTACGATCAGCCGACCACGTAGTTTTCCTTCGAAGCTTGGAGGGAAATGACCCCGTTGCTTTGGCATACCTAGGGGTAATAACCCCGTCAGTAGTCCCCGAAGCCGACGGGGGCCACGTCCGGCGGACGGAGGGGAGCCGGCGGCTTCCCCCCCAGCGATACCCACCTCCGATGCGAAGCCGAAAGGGCAGCCGGATCGGTCGTTGCATCCGATGCCTCGGGTACCGAGTCGGCTTGCCACGCACCACGTGGCAAGTAATGATGCGACAGGCCCCACGCACGCGGGGAGACGGGACGTTGTCCTGGGCCTAGCCCGCTAGGTCCCAGGCGTAGCCTAGTAGGCCTTGGGGTGCAGGTTGGGATCCTCTGCGCCTCGAAACGGCCATTACTGCGTGGGGCCATCCACGAACGCGGAGTTTCTAGGGGAGTGGGCGCAGTTAATCCCATGCCCCCCCAGTTGTGGCCTCCCCTATAAAAAGGGGAGGGAGGGCAGCGGGCGGAGACACCCGCGTCCCGCGTCCCGCTTGCTCTCTTGCTATTCATCTTCTTGCTTTTCTTCGTCCTCCTCGCCCCCTCGCGTGTCACCGTTCCCGAGCCCACATTCATGCCCGCGCGCCGCCCCGCCGCCGAGATGGACGACGGATGCGGAGGGAGCTAGGCCGGCTCCGTCATCGGAGAGGCCGATATGGCGAAGCTCCACCGCGCGCGCAAGCTACCGTCGGCAGAGCGGGTGGTGGCGCGCGCGCCAGGCAGCGAGGTGGCACCGGCACCGCAGCTAGGGGAACACATCGTGTTCCTCTAGCACTTCTCCTGGGGCTTCGGGCTCCCGGTGAGTCTCTTCTTCCGCCTTTTTCTTGATACCTTCGACCTCCAGCCGCATCATCTCGGCCCCAACGTGATCTTGTATCTTTCTGCCTTCGTGACGCTGTGCGAGGGGTACCTTGGCGTTCTCCCCTTCATTGATTTCTTTAACGCGCTCTTCTATCTCAATCCGTTGAAAGTTAGTGCCTGCAGGGGCACGGTGGTGTGCTGCTGCAGCGTCGCGCGCTTCCCCGCTCTTTCTCTCATTGACTCCGTCAAGGGGTGGCACCGAACATCTTCTATGTGAAGAACGCCAACCCGAACATAGACTACATCCGGCTGCCGCCGTTCGTCGACGTGTAGTCCAGCTAGATGAATTGGTTGGGGTCTGCCCTGCGCGGCGTGGCCCTGGAGGAGCTTGGCCGGCTCGCGCTGCTGAAGAGCTCCGAGGGGCTGGTTGCCGCCGATCTGGTGGCGACATTCATCTCGCGCCAGGTGTTGCCCCTCCAGCTGAGGCCACACCGGATGCGGGTGAACGCCCTTACGACGTTCAAGCTGAAGCCCGCGTCATGGTCCTTCAGCATGGAGCCATACGACCGCATCAACCGCCCCCTGGTAAGTCTTTAGTCGAGGCGGTCCTTCCTTCATTTGATGCTTCCCAGCCGGTAGCCAGCTAGAGAACTTACTTAGTCATGCTGACCGCAGCTGCTGGTGCGACAGAACACGTCGGATGGCCCGCACCCTTAGATCTTCGAGGCGGAGCGTGAAAACTCCGACTCCAAAGACTATGAGACGGGAGGCCCTCCGGAGGAAGAGGTGGACTCCTCGGGAGGAGCCGACAAGCCGAAGGACCCGCGAGCCGCCGCCGCCGGTGGAGCTGGAGGATCTGACACGGTCAGGGAGCCTAGCAGGGCGGGTGAGTTCCTTCTTGCCCCTTTGATCAAGGACTGGATGGACGACGACGATGATGATGACGTAATGATTCTGAACGAGCCTCATCCCTCGGTGCGCCAGGGTCGGAGGAGTGAGGAGTGGCCGGCTCAAGACCCGGTGACCGAAGCAGTCGGCCGAACAAAGAGGACGGCCCAGGAGGGGCCGGCGGCCGCACCGCCAGCCCCCAAGCGGGTGAAGGTGGCCGCGCGGAAGCCGCCACCGCGCGGCAAGTGGGCCTTGCCCCTTGTCACCGGGTAAGTCTTCCTTCCATTTGTTTGTTCTTTTTTCGGGTCGTGCGCCGATAGGTAACCGGTCCTTGGGTGTTGCAGGGACCCCATCGAGCTCCACGAGGGGGAGCCGACGGGGGATGCGATGGACGCCGCTAGCCGGCTGGCCCGCGAGCATGCGGCCACCCAGCAGGAGGAGAAGACGAGGCTCATGGAGTTGCCAGCCTCTAAGGCCGACACGCGAGGAGGAGCCTCGCACTACGGAACCTCGAGCAGCCAGAGGTGGAGGGGGTCCGTGGATCCCATGCGGGCATCTGACTTGGCGGCGGAGTCGACCCGGATGTCGCGGCCTTCGTCGAGCTAGCCACGAGGGGCGGCCATGGAACCGCCGGTGCCTCCGTCCATGGAGGAGGCGGCCCAACCGAGGGTGACGACGATGGAGCCGGCTCCCGAGGCAGCCCGGACAGGGGTGCCGGTCGTGACCTCACCGGCGACCGAGCCGGCTCGGGCTGACGTGCCGGAGGCCCCGACGGCCCCGGAGGCGGCGTCGGAGGTGGCACCAGAGGAGGCGGCCACAAAAGCGGAGGCGCCCTCCATTGCGATCGTCGTGCCGGAGCGGCAGGAGGCGGAGGCGGCGACGACGTCGGGCGAAGGGCCGACGGGAGGCGACTCGGTCATCAACCCACCCCCAGCGGCCAACGCTGCAAGCGAGCCCAAGTGGCAATGGCGGACGAGCCCGGAGGACCCTACGAACAATGCAGGAGGTGCTCCAAGATTGGGAAGCGCTGGTGCGTGTGCCGGCCCTGTCGGCTCCTCATGCGGGCGGACCGGTCCCCTCCTTTGGGGATTTGGGGAGCGTTGTGGTCCAGTGTCGGCATGAGCTGGCTCGGTTCACGAAGGCAGCAGACACCGCCCTGCAGCGTGCCGAGGTAAGTACGATCATTTTGCATTGTCTTAAGATTCTCAGTGGGGGCACGCAAGCGCACCCACTGGGTGTAGCCCCCGAGATGTGGGTCGACTGACCAGCTGACGGGAAGCCGGGCTGGATCTCTTTTGAGCATGCCCTGATCTTTGCCTCCTCATGACAGGAGGGAACCTCCCTGCGACAGAAGCTGTTCGAGGAGGCGGTGGCCATCCACGACCATGTCGAACACGGCTTCCATCGCCTGGAGGAGGAGCTGACGCGTGTGCGAGGTCAGTTGAACTTTGTGGGAGGGGAGTGCAGCCCCTGGGAGCCGGCTGACGCTTGTAACCTTGCCTCACAGGTGACATCACCGCCCTTCAGGACGAGAAGACCGGGCTCGTCTCCGAGTGGGACCGGCTGGCGCAAGACGTCCAGGCGGCCGCGTAGGAGAAGGACCGGCTGATCACGCTGCTGGCGGATGGGGAGGCGTCCCGGGACCGGCTCAAGGCCGAGGCGGCAAAGGAGGTGGCGGCCTGGGAGATGGCCGTCAAGGAGGCGGTTGATGCCGCCCGGAGGACCGCCACCCTTCAAGACGAAGTGACCCGCCTCGATAGGATGCTCGAGGAGGTCCGGGGTTCCCTTGCCGCGTCGGAGGCGGCTGTGGAGACGGAGCGGAGGGCGGCGCTCAACTTCGCCCTTTGGGTGGATGACGCCATTGAGGGTAAGTGCCTTTCTTTCTCTTCTCCACCCGGTCGCTTTTTTCCTTTGCTGGTTCTTGTGTTTTGATTTGCCTTTCTTTCTTCTTCTTCTTCTTCTTCTTCTTTCCCTTAGGGCGCTTCCCAGAGACTCATCATCGCGCTACACGTGCCGTCGAGGAGCATCGGGAGTACCTTCGGGAGCAGGGTCGCTCCCTTGAGCAGGAGGTCCCGTGGGACGTGGACGAGATTGGGGTTGCCATCGAGTATCGGCTGACCCATCTCGAACGAAGCATGGACCGGGTGAAGACGGCCAGAAAGGAGGTCATGGCCGTTTTGTGGCTGGGCCGCGGGGGTGCTCCAGCAAACCGCATGGCCTTGTGGCTGGAGCAGGCCGTGGCCCGGCTCGAGGCCTGGAAGGCGTTGCCGGCCCGGGCCGGTGCGCATATGGCGCCCCGGTTCGTCACCTTGTGGTGTCGAGGTGTCGATCTGGACCGGCTGGCCACCATGCGCGACGAGCCGGCCGTAGAGCAGGAGGCCCGTGAGCCGGCCCTCGTCCTTCGGGGCAATGAGCTTGCGTCGTACATCGACGTGGACGAGTTCTTGCCAGCGCTTCGCGAGGACGACGAGCCAGTGCCCAAAGACTCCTTCGGCATCCCTCAAGGCCCAACGAACGAGGAGGTCGCCGACGAGAGCACCGACTCGAGCAGCGAGACGGCCGGGACCGCGGAGGCCTCTTCGAAGGCCGCGACCACCTCCGAGGCGAGAGTCGAGCCACCCAGTGATGCGCCGATTGGGGGTACACCGGCTGGTGACGCACCGGTGACCTGAGCCCCCGGGCGTTTTTGTCTATCTTTTTCTTTCCTGCAAGTTATGCTCAAGTCCACCCACTAGGGGTGTTTATGTAATGAACCATGCTTGCCGTGGGCCACTTTTGTCTTAACATTTGTGTTGTGAAATCTAGTGTGTTTGTCTTATTGCTCCTGCCGACTCGTCCTTATCCCTTTTCGCCCTCTTGGTTTTTGGGTCCTTCTCCTTTTCCCTTAGGTTTCGGCCCCGCCAGCCCGACAGCCGGGGATTGGTCTGTAGCTGGGTTGGGGAGTCCGCCTCGAGGGAGCCGGTTTGGGACTTAGGAACCACGAGGGTTCTTTGGGATAAGTAGAGTGGTAGTGGCGAGGCGATGGTCCGGCTGGGCCTAGGCGGGATCCCCTTTCATTTGACTCTTTGTGTGAGCAAAACCTTGCCGCCCCGAGGCCCCGTTAGCCGGACAGCTGGCAGCCGGTTCTGTAGTTGGTAGGGGTGGGGAGGTTTGGCCAGCTCACACTACTTAGCCAATTTCTAGGAGAAACGACCTAAGACCAGCCGGCGAGCCCCCGGGCCCGGGAGCTAGATCGGGGAGCCGGTGAGCGAGGAATCTTTCGGAGGAAACGAAACAGGGCATGCCCCAAGAGCCGGCCTGGGGCACCCATTGCATTCATAAGCCCCAAAGGGTAGGGATACATACATACATCGGTTTTTTCAGCAGTAGAACGGGCGGAGGAGCGCCACGTTCCATGGGCTCTCCATCTCCTCGCCGGAGGCGTCTCTTTTGCGTTTCTGCTGCTTTTAGGCATCTATCAGGTAGTACGCGTTGTTGTGTAATGCCTTGCTGACGATGAACGGGCCCTCCCATGGGGAGGACAACTTGTGTTGTCCGGCTGTTCGTTGGATCCGCCTGAGGACTAGGTCTCCTTCACGGAAGAAGAGTGGCCGGTTCCACTTCCTGTGGTAGTGTCGGAGCTTCTGTTGGTAGATTGACGTTCGGCTCAAGGACAACTCGCGAGCCTCCTTGAGTAGGTCGACGCTGTCTTTTCTTGCCTCCCTTGCGTCCTCCGTGTATAGGGCGACCCGAGTTGAATCGAACTCTATGTCGGTGGGGATGATCGCCTCGGACCCGTACACAAGGAAGAAGGGAGTGTAGCCTGTTGAACGGTTCGGGTGGTCCTGAGGCTCCAAAGGATGGCCGGTAGCTCGTCGATCCAACAACCTGCCGACCTTACCAGCGGCGTCACGAGCCGGGGCTTGATGCAGATAGAATGAGGCCGTTCGCCCTCTCGACCTGGCCGTTTGATTGTGGATGAGCGATGGAGGCCAGGTCAAGCCGGATTCCTTTCTTGGAGCAGAAACGCACGAGTGCGCCCTTGGTGAAGTTCGTGCTGCTGTCGGTGATGATGCTGTGGGGAACGCTATAGCGCACCGTGATGTCGTCGATGAACCAGACGGCTGTGGGGCCATCCAGCTTCTTGATTGGCTGCTCCTCGATCCACTTGGTGAATTTGTCGACAGCCACCAGCAAGTGCGTCATGCCGCCTCGAGCGGTCTTGAATGGGCCCACCATGTCTAGCTCCCAAACGGCGAAGGGCCATGAGAGGGGGATGGTTTGGAGGACTGTTGCCGGCAGGTGGCTCTGCGTGTTAAAGCATTGCTAGCCCTCGCACTCGTCGATCAACTTCTTGGCCGCCTCGAGAGCAGTCGGCCAGAAGAAGCCGTGGTGGAAAGCCTTGGCCACCAGGGTCCTGGAGGCGGCGTAGTGCCTACACTCACCCTGGTGGATGTCGAGGAGGATCTCCAGACCCTTTTCTGGCTCGACGCATTGCTGGAAGACGCCGGTGGTGCTGCGGTGGACGAGCTCGTTGTTGATGATGCCGTACGCCGTGGCCCGACGTTGGATTTGCCTTGCCAAAGCTTCGTCCAGGGGCAGCTCGCCCCGTAGAAGAAACGCCAAGATGGGTTGGGCCCATGAGGGTGCCATGACAGGGACCGGCTCAGGAGCCCCCGGGACTGAATGATCAGTCTCGAGGACCAGTTCGCCAGCCCCCGGGGCTGACTGGTCGATGATCATCATGACGGCCGCGTCGTTGGAGCCGGCCGCCTCGGACGCCGCCGGCTCGATTGGTACCGGCAGGGCGGCCGATGGTTCAGGAGCCAGTGGCAATCGAGCCGGCGGCGTCCGAGGCGGCCGGCTCCAACGACGCGGCCGCCCTGCCGACACCAATCATCGGCCGCCCTGCCGGCACCACCCATCGGTCACCGCTCGTCGGCCCATCAACGGCCCCGACATCTTCTGGTAATGGGGGTAGTTCTGCTTGGACGCGGAGAGGACCTCGCTGAGGTAGTAGGTGGGTCGCTGGACCGGCAGGGACTTTCCCTCTTCCGGCCGCTCGACCAACAGGACGACGCTGACGACGTGGGTGGTCGCCGCAATGTAGACGAGTAGGGATTCCTTCTCAGCCAGCGCGACCAGGATGGGCGCGTGGATGAGAGACTTTTTGAGGCCGTGGAAAGCCTCGTCCGCCTCGTCAGGCGAGTCGAACATGCCCGGCTTCTTGATTTGACCCAACTCGATTAGAGCCGTCTTGCGAAGGAGCCCGTAGAGGGGCTATGCCTTCTCCCCCAACCGGCTGATGAACCGGCTGAGCGAGGTGATGTAGCCGGTGAACTTATGAACGCCGCAGAGCTGGGTCGGCTTGGGCATGCGCTTGATCGCGCTGATTTTCTTGGGGTTAGCTTCATACCACGAGCGAACACGAAGAAACCAAAGAGTTGACCGTTCAGGACGCCAAAGACACACTTCTTCGGGTTGAGCTTGATCTTGTACTCGCGCAAATTCGCAAAGGTCTCCCAGAGGTCGTCAAGGAGGCTGAAGTGCTTCTTGGTTTTGACGACGATGTCGTCAACGTAGACATGGACACTCCTGCCTATCTGAGGCAGGAGGCACTTCCGCATGCACCGTTGGAAGGTGGCGCCTGCGTTCTTCAGGCCGATGGACATGGTGATGTAGCAGTAGGCCCCAAAGGGCATGATGAAGGAGGTCTTGAGCTGGTCTTCTGGGTTCAGCTTGATCTGGTGGTAGCCGGAGTAGGTGTCCAGGAAGGACAACAAGTCGCAGCCGGCCGTGGAGTCGATGACTTGATCGATCCGCGGCAGAGCGAATGGGTCCTTGGTACATGCCTTGTTCAGGCTAGTGTAGTCGATGCACATGTGCCAGGTCTTGTTCTTCTTCAGCACCAGGACTGGGTTGGCCAGCCAGTTCGGGTGGAACACTTCCATCATGATCCCGACTGCGAGCAGCCGGGCGATCTCTTTGCCTATAGTATGCCGCTTCTCCTCGGAGAAGCAGCGCAGGGGTTGCTTGACCGTCTTGACGTCCGGTCGGTCATGGAGTTCGTGCTCGGTGAACTTCCTCGGAACACCCGACATGTCCTTGGGGGACCATGCGAAGATGTCTCGATTCTCACGGAGGAAGTTGACGAGCTTGCCTTCCTATTTGCTGTTGAGGCGGGAGCCAATGGTGACGCACTGAGACGGGTTGGCCGGGTCGAGCGGGATTTGCTTGGTGTCTTTGGATGACTGGAAGGAGGCCTCGCCGACAGATTGCGAGGGAGGAGCCAGCACGGCCGGCTGGCTGGCAGCAAGGGCCACGAGCCGGTCGAGCTGCCGTTTCTCCTCGGCGATCTCCAGGGCCTCAGCCAACCGCTGCCGTCTTGAGCGCACTCGAGCGACATCTGGTAGTCACCCGCGATGGTGATGATTCCCTTGCGGCCCGGCATCTTGAGCATGAGGTAGGCGTAATGGGGGACCGCTATGAAGCTGACAAGGGTCGGCCGGCCCAACAGCGCGTGGTAGGGACTTGCAAGGTCCACGAGCTCGAACAGCACCGGCTCGGCGGAAGTGGACGGGTCAGCCAAAGAGGACGTCGAGCGTGATCTTGTCAACAGGGGAGCAGGACTTCCCAGGCACGATGCCATGGAAGACCGTCTGGCTCGCCTCCAGGTCTTCTATCTTCAGCCCCAGCTTGTGCATATTGTCGAGGTAGAGGATGTTGATGCTGCTGCCACCATCTATCAGCACCCGCGAGAAGTGGCAAGTTCGTTCCTTGGTGGCGATGATGGGGTCGAGGACCAAGGCGTAGCTGCCGGGATTCGGCATCACAGCGGGGTGATCGGCCTGGCTCCAAGTGACCGGCTTCTCCGACCATTGCATGAACTGGGGAGTTGCCAGCATGGTGGTGTTCACCTCACGACAGAGCTGGCGTTGAGCATGTTTACCCGTCTCTTCACTAGTGACAGACATCTTGGTTGGGGAACTGGCCGGTCAAACGATCGTCATTCTGGGCCGGAGCCGGAGCCGGCGTCGGGGCGGCAGCTTGGGCTGGGGCCAACACATGGGCTGGCGGCGCGGGAGGAGCCGAAAGGCCGTCCCCCCGGGCCAATCGCTGTGAGAAGCTGCACTGCCAGAGCGTGTGCGTAGAGGGTTTGGCCCCTGAGTGGTTCTTGCAGGGGAGGTCGAGCATTTGCTCGAAGGTGATCTTTGGCTACCAGGCTGCCTTGCCAGTGCGCTGGCGCTCGCTGGAAGGCAGGGCAGCCGGCTCCTGTTCCTCGATGGCATTGACCTGCCAGCTCCCGTAGCGGGGATCCGGCTGGTCGTTCTTGCGCTTGTTGTTTTGCAGCTGCCGGTTGTCGGTAGCCGTCCGGGTCGTGGCTGGTGTCATCGTCGCCTTGGCAGGCGGGGTTGTCTTGACCCGGATGGCCTAATCGGCCATGGCGTACTTGTCCGCCTTGGTCATGAGCTCGGCAAGCATGGCCGGCTCGGAGCACAGAAGCTTGCGCTTGGGGGGTGTCGTCTCGGCAGCCTTCGATGAGGTACTGCACGGCTTTTACCTCATGCACCTCCTCGCAGGAGTTGCAAAGCTCAGTCCACCGAGTAAGGTAGTCGCGAAGGGATTCGACCGGCCCCTGAATGCACATGGCGAGTTCGCGGGGGCGGCCGGGCCGCTTGTAGGTGCTGGTGAAGTTGCGGACGAAGGCCTCCTCGAAGTCTGTCCAAGTGTTGATGCTGCTAGCTGCCAGGCTATTGAGCCAGGTGTGGGCCGAGCCAATCAACATGAGGGGGGCGTAGCGAACGGCTACGCGCTTGTTCTGCCTGGCAATGCCAACCGCGGTGGTGTAGTCGATCAGTCAGTCCTCGGGCTTGCCAGCCCCATTGTACTTCGGAGTGTCTCGGGGAAGCGTGAAGCTGGCCGGGAATGGCTCGTTGCGGATCCGAGGGCCAAAATAGGATGAACCAATTGAGCCCTCCTCCTCGAGGAGGGTGGACTAAGGGAGGTGGTCGATACGGTTATGGGCGTCGTTCTCGCTGCGGGGGACACGCGGCCCGATCCGGGCCGAGAGCTTGGGGCGGATGACGGGTGGAACCGTTCGTTCCCGCTAGCGCCGCGGTGGTGGAGTGTGCCCGTGGCTGCGCCGCCTGCCGGATGCTGGCGCTTCTTGGTGGTGACCGCTGCGAGGCGGGTCGTTGGTGCGCCGGTTGCTAACAACCGGCTGCTCGCTCCCCGGCATCTGAGAGTGCCGAGGGTTGTTTGTTCCGGTCTGGCGGCTAGAGACGCGAGGGGAGCTGGAATGTTGAGCCGGCTGACAGCCAGCAGTCCCCATGCCCTCGCGCTCGAGCCGGGGGCCTCCAGTGGCGGCACCGCCCAACGCGAGCAGGCGCTGTTGTGCGTCGACAGCATCGATGAGCTCCTCGATGTGGCGCTCGTGAGCGGCACATTCTTCGCCCTCCAAGGTGGCCAAATCCACGTAGGCCACCTTGAGGGCCCGCAAATTGGCTATGGGGGTGTCGTAGACGGGCATCTTGCCGCCAAGGATTTCGGCGACCACGCGGCCGCGGTCATGCATGGCCCCACGTCGGCTGGTCCCGATGCCAGCCAGGGTGAGACCGTAGGCGGAAGCATATTCCCGCTGGGCGGCCTCGATGAGGCGCCGCGTGGCCGCGACGGCGGTGGCGTCCTCGAACAGGACGTGACGAGCCGCCTTGAGGTCCGCCGCAGCGGCGTCGGGGTTTTCTGTCGGGGCGATAGGGGTGCTCAGGCCCCGAAGGGCCGCACCAAGCGGATCAGAGGTGCCGACGTGGGCCGCGGTGGCATCGGCCACGGTCCGCGCGTGTCCGGAGGAGGTGGAGGAGACGACGACCAACACCCCCATGCGACCGTGGGAGCCGCTGGACTGGGTCGCAACGAGTGCTCCCACGGCCGTGGGAGGATCGGCGTAGACGAGCACCTGCCCGGGGTACTCGTCCGCGGTCGGAGCCTCGGCGAGGCTGAGCCTGCCGAAGCGCTCGGTGAGCGCGTCGATATCGGCCGTGAGGTCGACGGAGTCACCCATAGGGCGTGCCGGAGCAAGCCCCACGAGCCCGCGGTTTCGCCTGGATGTGCGGCAACGGCAGGGAATGGTGAGGGGTCCCGCCCGGAGCACGAATTCGGCCGGCACCGCGTACGCCCCCACGGTGGGCGCCAACTATCGTCGTTTTCTCACGACAGATGCCATAGGGTGGCTTATCGTAGGTGGTTGGGGCCGGAAGATGCCGACGGGCTCCGGGTGCGAGATTGGGCACGAGCGGTGGTGACACATGATGTACCCAGGTTCAGGGCCCTCTGTGGGAGGTAACACCCCTAGTCCTGCTTGGCCTAGTTGGATGGATGGGTATGTGTACAAGGGTGCTCCTGGAGCTGTGTCTAGAGGAGGAAGAAGGAGCACCCGGCTCGTCTTCCTCTGCTACTAAAGGGGTTTTGGGAGTTTTGCGGGTGTGCGAGAGTGATTGTTTGTCCCCGTTGCATGGGGGGCTCGGGTTTTTTTATAGGCCAACCCCCCGGCTCTACAATATATCTAAAGTACAGGGGTGGGGGGACCTGGCTGGCAGTCTCTCTGGCTGGCCAGGGGGTCCCACCCTTTGCGCCGTCTCATCGTCTATGGGGTCCAGCGGCTGAGCGGTCCTGTTCCCCGCTGGGGCCCGCCAACCTGCTCTACGATTGGCTCTTGCCCACCTGCCACGACATGGGCCGCTCGGGAGGCGTCGTCTAATGCCAACCGGCTGAGGTCTCTGGTACGGCCGACGGTACTGTAGGCATGCCGAGGCAGGTAATCGAGTGGGCGAGGGCGTGTCAACACTATTCCCTCGCCCAGTCGTGCTCGCCGAGGTCATCGTCTGGGACGGCCGGACTGTAGCCATGCGCTGCAGCGCGTCAGCGGCCACTGTAGCCACAAGGCCGCCCGTCATGCCGGTCACGTCGTGTCGTCGTACCCGCGCGCAGAGGGAAGGGACGTCGCATGTCTGTCCCAGGGTTAACGGAGGAGGCAGCCCAGAGGCAGCCGGCCGAGCCCAGCCGGTCGAGGGTCGAGCCGGCTCCTTGACCAGCCGTCCGGAGCACCAGCCGGCGCCAGCTCAAGCCGGACGCGCTCCAGCCGACTACGATCAGCCGGCCGCGTAGTTTTTCTTCGAAGCTTGGAGGGGAATGACCCCGTTGCTTTGGCATACCTGGGGGTAATAACCCCGTCAGGGTCTGAGGACGGAGCTGTACCGCCTGCGGGCAGTACGATTAACTCTTGGGATGGAAGGGCACCTTCCATGACACCCATGCCGGCGCGTACGTCGTGACCTTCCCATGACGCGTGTGAAGAGCAGCATCGTGGTGTCGGTGGTTCCCAACGTCCCCACGGAAAAGCTCTTGCGCATGGCTCCCAAGATGCGCGGGACCAGCATGCACGTTAGCATGCTAGCGCGAGTGGCGTGCAATCGCGGGACCACGATGGAGCTCCTTCTAACACAGTCAGGAGTCAGAGCACCTCGTGTTCTTTGCGCCGTTCGCTGCCGACCATGTCGGAAGAAGCAATGGCACGAGCGCAGCTGCTCCTGAACTTCTCTCCTGCTACGGAGAAGCTCGACTAGTGGAGATCCACCATTCGGAGCCTTCTCAACCTCGTCGACAAGTTTCGGTCCACTGAGCTGTCTCGCACCAGTGGCGAGAAGGCCGGAGGCGGTGCGACCATGGTGCACTCTCCTCCACAGCAACAACGCCGGTCACCGACTCGACGGACCGACGCTTGTGATGGTTACTCGATGACATCGTCTGATCCACGGACTCGCCACGATCAGCATCAAGTTCTTCTGGAAGGAAGCAAAGAAGACGCTCAAACTACCATCCAACAGCGGGGGGAAGCGTGCCATCAATCTAATAAGCGCGCAGGTGTAACGACCCGACCTGAAAGGTCAAGTCTCCGGTGTTTCCGTACCATCCCAAGATCATGCTGGTACACACACGGTACATCAATGTATATATCAAAGGGAAATCACACAGCATTATATTAATCGAAATCTCATATCGAGTCCTTTATTACAATAAAGTGGCCAAAGGCCATCTCATGAGAATATCTAAATCTTGCGGAAGCGTCGACGGTAGATGAGTCCATCCGACTCCAAGGGCATCTCACTGAGCATAGAACGCGTCCTCACTCCTGGTCGGAAAAATACTCTGCAACATGATACGTTGCAGCCGTGTAGGTCAGCATATGGAATATGCCGGCAAAGTCACAAGAGAGGGGTGAAAATAATCAGCTAGTCTATATGCTTATATGGGAGGTGGTGGTGTAAGTTTTTGCGTAAAGCCAAGTTTTTTCCTACATCAAGAGAGGGGCTAAGCAAAATATTACTAAGTTGGTTGATTAATGAGATGGTTCCACCAACCAATTCTCATACCCAAAATTGTTAATACCCACATCATCATATTAATTGTGTTGAGAGTTCCGGAAGTTTCAATTCCTTTGGCTCAAGTCGTCCATGACCGTGGACACGGCTAATTGATTAGGTTTGGAATACTCTGCAGAGTTTTGCACACGTTCCCCACAAGATTTGGTCGCCTCCGTTTGATTTCTCGCACTTCAGGGTGTTTGAGAAACGGATGACCAAAACATGGTCTTCCAAAGGGTTTCCCTGCGACTCTGTCGGTGCCCATCCTTTCCTACCGTTCTTCTACCTCTCGTAGCACCGCCTGTCCAGGGTCACCACGATATCCAACCAAGCCAGAGGCCATAATGACTTGTGGTTGTGCAGGTAAGCCTTGGGTTTTAAAGCATCCATCCATCTCTTTGTGCCTGGGTGGACCTTTCCGCGTGAATACTGGCCATCTCCAGCATCACCTAGGCAAATCCACTGGTTTCTCCAGGGTGCCGTTCAACCATCATCCACCCAGAGGTATGTTGAAACCTCGGAGTCTTAAATCTTGATCATTATGTAGGTCTTGAAATTATTAACTCTCTCAACTCTCATGAATCACACAACCAACCCCGTCTACTATTAGCATAGCAAAAGATAAAACAACGTTTCCCGGGGCCAATGTGTCAAGAGGTTGAGGGGGGTACCTACCACATGATACTACTACAATGTAACCAAGTTTCCAACTAACCTATCTTTCATGCAATTGGGGAGATGGTAGAACTAATGCATATAAAACATGGGTAAAAATATGATCAAAGTGACTTGCCTGATTGATGATCTTCGTACGTGAGTGACTCTAAGTAACAAGCTTCGCACTCCGGATAATCTAACGAAGCAAACAAGCACTCAATAAGCATACAACAAAATATTGTAACTCACAAACATCAACCAAGAACTAGTAAACAATCAAGACAAAACAATGCACAAATCTCAAGTAAGAAAACACACAAAGTTTTGTTTTCTAGGAGGTGATTGATAAAACACTACTATCATAATAAAACTATTTTGTAATAACAAAACAATTGTTGTCAGCAAGGAAACAATAGAATATTTTATTAATAAACAGAATATAATCAATTTAAGTTTGTTGGGAAAAGTTTAGTAAAGTTTATACAAGTTTGTGATAAACACTATATGAATCAACTATAGTTATATTAACAAAAGAATGAAAAACTAAACTTAGTATTTATTTGCAAAACATGTTCTTAACAGAAAATAATTTACAAATAAACGTGTTTTAGAAAACAAAATTAGATTATATAAAACTATATTATAATACTAGGCAGATTCTGTTTATAGCTAAAACACTATTCAAAATCATCCTAAAAATCCTCAAACTAAACATGGAGATAGTCCTAACCAATACCAAACAGTAGCAAAAAGATTCATATCAAAATCTATTTTCAAACTCTAGTTATTCAGATTTGAAGATTTTGAGCAAATTTGATTAAATTCAAATTTATAGTTCAAAAGTTGAAATTTAAAAGTACAGGGTGAAACTACATGAAAAATGTGAGCTATTGCAAAAATAATCAACTCCAAACACTAAATAGATTAAAATATATAAGCAAAACAATTTTTAAAAAACATTATGTTAATTAAAACAAAAACTGAAAAAGGAAAATGATTTGCGACGGTCAGGGGGCTACGTGGCGCTGTCCGATTGGCTAAGGGGGGGTGTGTGCTCGAGGATTACGGGTGGGCGACCGATCGGTAGTGGGTACCGGTTCGGATTAAATCCGATCTAATCTGGAACGTCGATTCCAGATCGAACGAGTGGGGATGCTCACAGTGTTAAGAGTCGCCGGCGTCGGGGTTCTCCGACGAGTCCGGTAGCGGCGAATGCGACGGCGAGGCGCTCCGGTGGTTGAGGAAGACAGGGAAGTGGTCCGGGCAACGACGACGGTTCTCCGGAGTCGATTGGTGGCAACGGTGGGGCGAACGGTGGACGGAGACGGTGGCTACGCTCGACGGCGAGATTCGGTGGTGGCGCTACTCCGGCGAGCAATTGCGCGGTCTCCTCGGCGAGAGAGAGAGGGGGCTTGGGGGGAAATGGATGCGGGGAAGCAGAGCCCTTATATAGGTGCTCGGGGGTGCGGAGGAGGAGAGAGGGGAGAGATCCGGTAAGGGGGAAACGGTCGGCGAGTCGGGTCCGGCGCGCGCGGGGAAGGAGAAGACGACCGTTTCGGGGCAACGGTCGGTCGGGTGGGGTCCGGTTGCAGTGAGAGAGAGGGAAGTGAATGCGCTCGGTCGGCCGACCGCTAACGGTCTCGGCTTTTAAAGCCGGTGGGCCGGCCCGTTAAATACCGGAAACGGTTACCGTTTCTTTTTTAATAATATTCCAGAGACATTCAAAAGCTTTTAAAGCATTCAAATCGTCTCTAAATATAGGGGTATTATATATCAAAATTAACAGAATAATAAATTCTATTTAATGAACATTTCTATTCTGTCATTTGAACACTTTGAAAAAAATAATATTTTCAGAAATTGCCTAATTGTTTTTAAACCCTTTTTGCAAATATTTTCAAAATAACCCCTGGTTATTTTTGTTCAAATAAACCACCAATTAGTCCCTGGTGTGGAGTGTCATGTTCCTCCTCTCTTATTTGAACTTTTAACCAAAATTTCAAATAGGTGAAAGCAACTTAGGGAAAAGTAGAAAGAGCTTTCTGAAATCCAGAAGAGACATTTCAACAAACACATACATACAAGCAATGATGCTGCTAGATGCATATCTATAATCATAACATTCCAAAATGAAATTTTGGGATGTTACAAACCTACCCACCTTAAAATGAATCTCGCCCTCGAGATTCGGGTTGGCTAGAAAATAGGTGCGGGTGGTCTCTATGAAGATCTTCTTCGCGTTCCCAGGTGGCTTCTTCCTCGGTGTGATGACTCCACAAAACCTTACAGAACTTGATGATCCTGCTGCGGGTAACTCTGTTGGCGGTCTCGAGGATTCTGACAGGCTTCTCCTCGTAGGTCAGATCATTGTCAAGTTGTATGGCCTCTAGGGGCATGGTGTCTCGAAAAGGGATGTCAGCCATCTCAGCATGACATTTCTTCAGCTGGGACACATGGAACACATTATGAACTTCGGATAATCCTTCCGGCAATTCCAGTTTGTATGCAACTTCGCCTCTACGTTCAAGAATGTTGTAGGGCCCTATGAATCTGGGTGCTAATTTTCCTTTAACACCAAATCTCTTGATTCCTCGAAGCGGGGATACACGAAGATATGCTCTGTCTCCCACTTCATATGTCACTTCTTTACGTTTGCTGTCAGCATAACTCTTCTGTCGAGATTGAGCTATCTTGAGTCTGTCACGAATCAACTTGACTTTCTCTTCAGAATCTCGGATAAGGTCGGGACCAAAAAGTTGTCGGTCTCCAACACCATCCCACGTTAGTGGTGTTCTGCATCTCCTTCCGTATAACGCTTCGAAAGGGGCCATCTTTAGACTGGTCTGATAACTGTTGTTGTATGAGAATTCTGCGTAAGGCAAGTTATCGTCCCAACTAGAACCATAGTCTAGTGCACAAGCTCTCAACATGTCTTCCAGAATCTGGTTGATTCTCTCAGTCTGTCCATCTGTCTGCGGATGAAAAGCTGTACTGAACTCTAGCCTTGTACCCAAAGTTTCATGTAACTGATGCCAAAACTTTGAGGTAAACTATGTTCCTCTATCTGACACGATACTCCTCGGAACTCCATGCAGACATACGATCCTGGTCATATATATCTTGGCTAGCTTAGCAATGGTATAGGTGGTTTTCACTGGAATGAAATGAGCTACCTTGGTCAAGCGATCTACCACTACCCAGATGGAATCATAACCTGAACGGGTCCTGGGCAATCCTGTGATGAAATCCATACCAAGCTTTTCCCATTTCCACTCGGGTATCGGCAAAGGTTGGAGTAACCCTGCTGGTTTCTGATGTTCTACCTTTACTCGATGACAAACATCACATATTGCAACATGTTCCGCAATATCTTTCTTCATACCTGTCCACCAATAACTTTCTTTTAAATCGAGATACATCTTGGTATTGCCTGGGTGTATCGAGTAAGGTGAATCGTGGGCTTCCTGAAGTATCAACTTCCTGAGCTCTGGGTCATTGGGCACATAGATTCGGTTCTCAAACCACAAAGTTCCGTGTTCATCCTCACGAAAACCTTTAGCTTTACCATCTTCCATTCTCTGCTTTATCTCAGCTATCTCCTTGTCCGATTTCTGGGCTTCACGAATTCTTTCGGTCAAGGTGGACTGGATCTCTAGTGTACCAACATATCCTCTTGGAACTATCTCTAGCTTGAGCTCTCTGAGATCATCGGCTAACTCTTGGGGTAATCCTCCAGCTGTGAGTGTGTTCACATAAGTTTTCCGACTCAAGGCATCGGCTACAACATTAGCCTTACCTGGATGGTAATGTAATCTCATGTCATAGTCCTTGATTAACTCTAACCATCTCCTCTGTCTAAGGTTCAACTCTTTCTGCGTGAAGATATACTTCAGGCTCTTATTGTCGGTGTAAACATCACAACTATTTCCGATAAGGAAATGTCTCCAAGTCTTGAGTGCGTGCACTACGGCTGCTAGTTCCAAATCATGCGTGGCATAATTCAACTCATGAGGTCGTAGTTGTCTGGATGCATAAGCTACAACCTTTCCATCTTTCATGAGTACTCCTCCAAGTCCTTGACGTGAAGCATCACAATAAACCTGGAAATCCTTCCGAATATCGGGCAAGATCAACACTGGGGCTGTGACCAAACGTTTCTTCAACTCCTGGAAACTGGCTTCACATTCCTCAGTCCAAATATACTTAGATTCTTTCTTCAACAACTCTGTCATGGGCTTGGCAATCTTTGAGAAATTCTCAATGAATCTCCGGTAATATCCGGCAAGTCCGAGGAAACTGCGGATCTCCTTAACTGAGGTAGGGGACTTCCACTCGGTGACGGATTCAACCTTAGCAGGGTCCACTGCTATTCCATCTCCGGAAATAACATGTCCAAGGAATCCGACTTCTGTCAGCCAAAATTCACATTTGCTGAACTTGGCATATAGTTGATGCTCTCTCAGCTTCTCCAGAACTAAACGCAAATGTTCCTTATGCTCTTCCTCGTTCTTGGAGAATATCAGAATGTCATCGATGAACACCACAACAAACTTGTCCAAATATTCCATGAATACTTTGTTCATCAAATTCATGAAGTAGGCAGGAGCATTAGTCAATCCAAAAGACATGACCGTATACTCATACAAGCCATACCTCGTGGTGAAAGCTGTTTTGGGTATATCCTGTTCACGAATTTTCAACTGGTGATACCCTGATCGAAGATCGATCTTGGAGAATACTTTGGCTCCTACGAGCTGATCAAACAAGTCATTAATCATCGGCAGAGGGTACTTGTTCTTGATAGTCACCTCGTTCAAGGCACGATAGTCAACTACCATTCTCAAGGATTTATCCTTCTTCTCCACCAAAAGTACTGGGGCTCCCCAAGGTGAAGAACTTGGGCGTATATAACCTTTGTCCAATAACTCCTTAATTTGCTTCTTGATTTCCAACAGATCATTTGCGGGCATCCGATAGGGTCTCTTGGAAATTGGTGCTGTCCCTGGCTGTAGCTCTATTAAGAACTCAATCTCCCTATCTGGTGGCATTCCTGGTAATTCTTCTAGAAATACATCTGGAAAGTCTTTTACCACAGGTACTTCCTCCTGAACAACTCCCGTGAGGGCATTTAACCTAGCACTCATACGTGTGCGTCGGGATACATACTTAATCCTCTTGTTCTCCGGGGTGGTGAGTGAAACAGACTTGCTAGGGCAATCAAGATTACCTTCATACTTGGTCATCCAATCCATGCCTAGGATTACATCCAATCCTTGTGACTCTAAGACGATGAGGTCGGTGGGAAAAACATGATTTCCTATATTGAGTTTCAAGGCATGGCATCCTATCCCTGCCATCATCATACCTCCTGGGGAACTGACCTTAATGGGCTGACTAAGGGTTTTGGTGGGCAAACCATACTTATCCACAACTACCCTTGATATGAATGAATGAGTTGCACCGGAGTCAAAAAGTACTGTAACTGGACGTGAATGCAATAAAAACTTACCAACCACAGTCTCGGGTTGATCATAGACTTCTTCCACGTCGAGGTGGTTCACCTGGGCACGAGGAAAAGGGTTTGGCTTCTTGGCTGCGGAGTTGCCGTTTCCATTGCCTTGCTTGCTCTGGGGACACTCAGTAGCATAGTGCCCTGTCTTCTGGCACTTGAAACAGGTGATGTGACTCAGATCCTTCTGAGTAGGAACTTGACGGTGCTGGTTGTGGTTCCCATTCCCATTGTCACTCTTGAAGTTACCATGGTTGGGACGGTTGTTCCCATTTCCTTCATGATGGTGGCCTCCATGGTTGTGCACAACATGAGTGTGCTTTCCAAACTTACTGTTTCCTGATCCGGTATTTCCTGAGTATGGGGAGTAGCGAGCCTTCTGATGAGCTCCAGAGTTGAACTTCCCCTGAGTGTACTTCCGCTTGCGGTTCTCAATTTGCTGTTGTTTACCCTCCAGAATAAGGGCCTTGTCCACCAACTCTTGGTAGTTGTTGAAAGTAGCCACTACCAGCTGTATGCTCAACTCGTCGTTGAGTCCTTCCAGAAACTTTTCTTGCTTGGCCGCATCATCGGCTACGTCTCCTGGTGCATAACGGGCCAACATGCTGAACTCTTCCACATATTGGGCCACGGAGCGATTACCCTGGCGCAAGTTGCGAAACTCGCGCTTCTTTAGACTCATGGCTCCAGCTGAAACATGAGCGGTGCGGAAAGCAAGCTTGAACTGCTCCCAAGTCACATCTGCAATAGGATAAGTGGTGGTGTAGTTCTCCCACCATGAAGCTGCTGGTCCTTCCAGTTGATGTGCGGCAAATCGCACTTTCTCAGCGTCAGTACATCCAGCGGTGACAAGTTCTCTCTCCATCTTACGGAGCCAGTCATCTGCCACAATGGGCTCAGTACTGCTGGAGAAAGTTGGAGGGTTCAACCTCAGAAAACGGGTGAGATTGTCAGTCTGGGGTGGATGGTGGTTGTGGTTGTTCTGATTGTTGGTCTGATTCTAAATCAATAACTGCATCAGTGCATTCTGCTGCTGAAGAAGTTGAGTGAGTTCCGGTGGGAAAATGAAGTCGGTCTCACGTCGTGGAGGCATCTTGCTGTTTTCAGAGGGATGAGAATTAGAATAGAACAAGGGTCTAGAAGAAATTCACTACCCATATGCAATGCAACAAACATATCACACCAAACACTCATTCATTTATTCAATCAACGTCAAACATCAGGAATACAAATCTCAAACAACTAAGCATCGACCTACGCTTTAACGACGAAAATAAAAGATACATGGAGGGCATAACTAATGTTTTTCCTCAGAAGTGCATAGTCGTAGGTCCTCCGGTGGTGCTTTCCTCGTAGTCTTCATCGTCGTTGATGAAGGGTGCCATGTCTCCTTCGGGATGAAGGTTTTCCCCCATGTCTAGCTGCTCCTCCAGAGTTGCGATGCGTGCATTCTGCTCATCAATCCTCTCTAGGAAGTCCTTCACTTCATGCTCGTGTTCATAGTTGGCCTCTCGCAGATCAGCTTCAAGGTCCAGCTCGCGGTTCATCAGATTCTTGATTGTCTTCGTATCAGCACGAACTCGAAGCTCCAGAGTCCTGATGTGAGTCTCCAGGGTCTGGATATAGGAAATAGTGGTGTCTGCAGTGGGAGGAGTTATGATGTTTCCATTGGCATCTCTGCGACAAACCACGCTGACTCCTGGTGAAATGGTTCCACCTCTGTATTCCTCCTGAATACGTCCAAGGGCACGATGAATGGCCATGTCTCTCCCAAGTATCCAACTGGGTGCCACGAACTTAAGGTCGATGGGTTCCTTCCGGTTCCCAAAAGTCTTCCCTGGGATATGCACCTCGATCCTGTAGCGTCCATCTTGGGGAAATGACATGATAGGAATCCCGGTGATGCTCGGCAAAGCAATCCTTACGTCCTTGACGATCCTCATCAGCTCCTTACCAAAGGGCATCGTTGCGTCAGGCTGGCAAAACTCCGTGATCAACACTGGGATGAAGGTGGCCATCTATAAATTTTGAAATAATCGGAGAGGAGTCAGAAACGAATAGATGAGAGTATAAGATATTTAAAGACAAAGAGAAACAACCCTAAGGCTTTCCAATCCTAGAAGTTACGTCCTACGGTCAGCGTGTGCTCTGATACCATTTCTGTAACGACCCGACCTGAAAGGTCAAGTCTCCGGTGTTTCCGTACCATCCCAAGATCATGCTGGTACACACACGGTACATCAATGTATATATCAAAGGGAAATCACACAGCATTATATTAATCGAAATCTCATATCGAGTCCTTTATTACAATAAATATTACAATAAAGTGGCCAAAGGCCATCTCATGAGAATATCTAAATCTTGCGGAAGCGTCGCCGGTAGATGAGTCCATCCGACTCCAAGGGCATCTCATTGAGCATAGAACGCGTCCTCACTCCTGGTCGGAAAAATACTCTGCAACATGATACGTTGCAGCCGTGTAGGTCAGCATATGGAATATGCCGGCAAAGTCACAAGAGAGGGGTGAAAATAATCAGCTAGTCTATATGCTTATATGGGAGGTGGTGGTGTAAGTTTTTGCGTAAAGCCAAGTTTTTTCCTACATCAAGAGAGGGGCTAAGCAAAATATTACTAAGTTGGTTGATTAATGCGATGGTTCCACCAACCAATTCTCATACCCAAAATTGTTAATACCCACATCATCATATTAATTGTGTTGAGAGTTCCGGAAGTTTCAATTCCTTTGGCTCAAGTCGTCCATGACCGTGGACACGGCTAATCGATTAGGTTTGGAATACTCTGCAGAGTTTTGCACACGTTCCCCACAAGATTTGGTCGCCTCCATTTGATTTCTCGCACTTCAGGGTGTTTGAGAAACGGATGACCAAAACATGGTCTTCCAAAGGGTTTCCCTGCGACTCTGTCGGTGCCCATCCTTTCCTACCGTTCTTCTACCTCTCGTAGCACCGCCTGTCCAGGGTCACCACGATATCCAACCAAGCCAAAGGCCATAATGACTTGTGGTTGTGCATGTAAGCCTTGGGTTTTAAAGCATCCATCCATCTCTTTGTGCCTGGGTGGACCTTTCCGCGTGAATACTGGCCATCTCCAGCATCACCTAGGCAAATCCACTGGTTTCTCCAGGGTGCCGTTCAACCATCATACACCCAGAGGTATGTTGAAAACTCGGAGTCTTAAATCTTGATCATTATGTAGGTCTTGAAATTATTAACTCTCTCAACTCTCATGAATCACACAACCAACCCCGTCTACTATTAGCATGGCAAAAGATAAAACAACGTTTCCCGGGGCCAATGTGTCAAGAGGTTGAGGGGGGGGGTACCTACCACATGATACTACTACAATGTAACCAAGTTTCCAACTAACCTATCTTGCATGCAATTGGGGAGATGGTAGAACTAATGCATATAAAACATGGGTAAAAATATGATCAAAGTGACTTGCCTGATTGATGATCTTCGTACGTGAGTGACTCTAAGTAACAAGCTTCGCACTCCGGATAATCTAACTAAGCAAACAAGCACTCAATAAGCATACAATAAAATATTGTAACTCACAAACATCAACCAAGAACTAGTAAACAATCAAGACAAAACAATGCACAAATCTCAAGTAAGAAAACACACAAAGTTTTGTTTTCTAGGAGGTGATTGATAAAACACTACTATCATAATAAAACTATTTTGTAATAACAAAACAATTGTTGTCAGCAAGGAAACAATAGAATATTTTATTAATAAACAGAATATAATCAATTTAAGTTTGTTGGGAAAAGTTTAGTAAAGTTTATACAAGTTTGTGATAAACACTATATGAATCAACTATAGTTATATTAACAAAAGAATGAAAAACTAAACTTAGTATTTATTTGCAAAACATGTTCTTAACAGAAAATAATTTACAAATAAACTTGTTTTAGAAAACAAAATTAGATTATATAAAACTATATTATAATACTAGGCAGATTCTGTTTATAGCTAAAACACTATTCAAAATCATCCTAAAAATCCTCAAACTAAACATGGAGATAGTCCTAACCAATACCAAACAGTAGCAAAAAGATTCATATCAAAATCTATTTTCAAACTCTAGTTATTCAGATTTGAAGATTTTGAGCAAATTTGATTAAATTCAAATTTTATAGTTCAAAATTTGAAATTTAAAAGTACAGGGTGAAACTACATGAAAAATGTGAGCTATTGTAAAAATAATCAACTCCAAACACTAAATAGATTAAAATATATAAGCAAAACAATTTTTAAAAAACATTCTGTTAATTAAAACAAAAACTGAAAAAGGAAAATGATTTGCGACGGTCAGGGGGCTACGTGGCGCTGTCCGATTGGCTAAGGGGGGGTGTGTGCTCGAGGATTACGGGCGGGCGACCGATCGGTAGTGGGTACCGGTTCGGATTAAATCCGATCTAATCTGGAACGTCGATTCCAGATCGAACGAGTGGGGATGCTCACAGTGTTAAGAGTCGCCGGCGTCGGGGTTCTCCGGTGAGTCCGGTAGCGGCGAATGCGACGGCGAGGCGCTCCGGTGGTCGGGGAAGACAGGAAAGTGGTCCGGGCGACGGCGACGGTTCTCCGGAGTCGATTGGTGGCAACGGTGGGGCGAACGGTGGACGGAGACGGTGGCTACGCTCGACGGCGAGATTCGGTGGTGGCGCTACTCCGGCGAGCAATTGCGCAGTCTCCTCGGCGAGAGAGAGAGGAGGCTTGGGGGGAAATGGATGCGGGGAAGCAACGCCCTTATATAGGTGCTCGGGGGTGCGGAGGAGGAGAGAGGGGAGAGATCCGGTAAGGGGGGAAACGGTCGGCGAGTCGGGTCCGGCGCGCGCGGGGAAGGAGAAGACGACCGTTTCGGGGCAACGGTCGGTCGGGTGGGGTCCGGTTGCAGTGAGAGAGAGGCAAGTGAATGCGCTCGGTCGGCCGACCGGTAACGGTCTCGGCTTTTAAAGCCGGTGGGCCGGCCCGTTAAATACCGGAAACGGTTACCGTTTTTTTAATAATATTCCAGAGACATTCAAAAGCTTTTAAAGCATTCAAATCGTCTCTAAATATAGGGGTATTATATATCAAAATTAACAGAATAATAAATGCTATTTAATGAACATTTCTATTCTGTCATTTGAACACTTTGAAAAAAAAATAATATTTTCAGAAATTGCCTAATTGTTTTTAAACCCTTTTTGCAAATATTTTCAAAATAACCCCTGGTTATTTTTGTTCAAATAAACCACCAATTAGTCCCTGGTGTGGAGTGTCATGTTCCTCCTCTCTTATTTGAACTTTTAACCAAAATTTCAAATAGGTGAAAGCAACTTAGGGAAAAGTAGAAAGAGCTTTCTGAAATCCAGAAGAGACATTTCAACAAACACATACATACAAGCAATGATGCTGCTAGATGCATAGCTATAATCATAACATTCCAAAATGAAATTTTGGGATGTTACAGCAGGACCCACTGTAGACAAATTTGCGCCAGGGTATCCTGTCAGCCTACCTTACATGGTGGGTTGCCCAGCGTTTACCCGTGAGCTGTGACGAGTCCGGTGGCCCAACTCCCGAACATTCAAGCCAGAGGTCCCGGAGAAATATGATGGCAAGACTCACCTGTCAGAGTTCTTGAGCATCTACACCATTGTGGTGCAGGCTGCCAGGGCTCGCAATGACAAGGTACTCGCCAACTACTTCCTGTTGGTGCTTAAGCTCAACATGAGGTCATGGTTG
Organism: Hordeum marinum; assembly: GCA_022496015.1. NCBI lineage: Eukaryota > Viridiplantae > Streptophyta > Magnoliopsida > Poales > Poaceae > Hordeum > Hordeum marinum. The sequence goes on from CM039675.1 coordinate 417,048,986, forward strand.
ATGTACTTACTGGAAGGATCCATTTCTTCCTGGGCAGACCTGTGCCATGAGTTTGTTGGCGCCTTTACCGGAGGTCATCAAGTTCCTGGCTAGGAAAGTGATTTACATCTCATCCCCCAGAAGGAAGGCGAGACTTTGCGCAAGTACATTCAGAGGTTCAGCCGCATACACCACAACATACCAGACGTTCATCCTGTCGCTGTTATTAGTGCGTTCCATCAGAATGTGCGTAACCGCAGGATGTAGGAAGAGCTGGGATGAACAAGGTCAGGGATGCTGCCAAGCTCTATGCTCTGGCAGATAAATGTGCTCGGGCTGAGGAAGGGAGGAGGCTCCCCGATGAGGATGCTGGTGCAGGGGTCGACTCTGAGGATGAGGACACCCCCACCCTGGCAAAGAAGGGCCGGCGGCATAACAGAAAGCACAAGGGCAAGGCCATGCTTTCCGTCGAGGGATCCAACAACCCCGGCACCACCATGAAGGCCAAGGTTCATGACCCCGGCAAGGATGTTCCCGGGTGCGCCTCTTGTCAGGCTTTGGCAGCTAGCGACAAGCCGGAAGGCTCCATCAAGCAGTATTGCAAGATCCATCGCACCAAAGGCCACGATCTCCAGGACTGCCAGCAAGTTGAGCAGCTTGTTGAGAAGCAAAAATCCGAGTACGAGAGGTGAGACAAGGAGAAGGGCCAGGATGGTGCGGAGGGGTCCGACAAGAAGCGCAGTGGCCGTGGAGGTCGCCGCTGCAAGGCCAAGCAACAGAAGGACCAGCCCGCTCGTGGCCACGACAAGCAAGAGGGGTGTGATGATGATGTTGAAGAGGACGACGAGTCCAGCGAGCAAGAATTCCAGAGATCTACAGACGCCATGTGCGTCGACGGAGGTGCCGCGTTGCATTCTTCCCACCGCCAACTTAAACAGTGGGCGCGTGAGGTTAATGCGACTGAACCATCTGTCGGCAGCCAGAAGCCTTTGAAATGGTCCAACACGCCTATCATTTTCGACGTTGAGGATCACCCTGATCGTGTAACTGCAGTTGGGTGTTTGCCGTTGTTGGTCTCACCAACGATTCGCAACCTCAAAGTGACGAAAATGTTAGTTGACGGTGGGGCCAGCTTGAACTTGATCTTGCCCGAGGTGATCAAGAGATTGAAAATTCCTAATGGAGATCTCGAGGAAATGGGCTCGTTTCAAGGGGTCAATCTAGGAAGGAGCCAGCCCAAGGGAAAGATCACGCTTTCGGTAACATTTGGTAGCGATCTGAACTTCAGGATGGAGAAGGTTGTTTTTGACGTCGCCAAGATTCCGTTGCCATACAATGGGATCCTTGGCCGTCCAATGTTAGCCAAGTTCATGGAGGCGTCACACTACGCATACAATGTATTGAAGATGCTCGAGCCGATGCGCGTCATCACTGTCAAGTCCGATAAGAAGGATGTGCTTGTCTGCGCCGATCAACTCTACCGGGAGGCAGTTGTAGCATCTTCCGCCAAGGCACTTGATCCTACTACTGAAACTCTTGGGAGGAAGAAGCCTGGCAATACCTCTCACATAGACTCCAGCAAGCACACTTCCTCGGAGTGCTGCGCTCCTGTTGAGGACTTTCCAGAAAGTTCCACCAGCAAGAACAAGAAGTCCAAGGTAGCTCCACCAGAGACTAAGAAGGTGCCCGCCAAGGAGGATGGCATGGGAGTAACTTTCACCATAAGTTCCACCCTTGACGACAAATAGGAAAGCACGCCCGTCGCCTTCCTACGGGCGAATGTCGATGTGTTTGCATGGCAACCATCTGATATCCCTAGTGTTCCCACGAAGGTGATTGAGCACCACCTTGTCATCTGTCCACACGCGCGGCCGTCAAGTAGAAGGTCAGGAAGCAGGCTTTGGAGCAGCAACAGTTTACTACCGAAGAAATTAAGAAATTAGAAGCAGCTGGCTTGGTTAGAGGAGTACTTCATCCAACATGGTTGGCCAATCCAGTGGTAGTGCGCAAGGTGAATGGGAAATGGAGGCTATGTATTGACTACACAGATATCAATAAAGCCTGCCCCAAAGATCCTTTTCCCTTGCCGCGCGTCAACCAGATTGTGGACTCCACCGCCGGCTGTGACTTGTTGTCTTTCCTTGACGCCTATTCAGGTTATCATCAGATTTTCATGGCCAGGGAAGACAAAGAGAAGACCACATTTATCACCCCATGTGGTACGTATTGCTTTTTTGCGTATGCCTTTCGGGTTGAAAAGTGCTGGTTCTACATTTGCAAGAACGGTCCAGATTGGTTTTGAGCCCCAGCTACATAGAAATATGGAGGCTTATATGGATGACATAGTGGTGAAAACCAAGGACAAGGCGACGCTCATATCAGATTTAGAAGAAACATTTGCAAATTTGTGCAAGATGAACTTGAAGCTCAACCCTGAGAAGTGTGTGTTTGGTGTCCCATCCGGCAAGCTTCTCGGGTTCTTTGTATCTCAACATGGAATTGAAGCAAATCCCAACAAGATCAAAGCAATTGAGCAAATCGAAGCACCAAGACATGTCAAGGATGTGCGTTGTCTTGCCGGCTGTGTTGCCGCTCTGAGTAGGTTCATTTCAAAATCTGCTGAGTGCGCCCTACCCTTTTTAAAAATCTTGAAGAAGGCAGGTCCGAAGAAATGGACTCCGAAAGCGGAGGCAGCGCTGCAGGATTTGAAGAAGTACCTCTCCTCTCCGCTAGTCCTAGTCACGCCAAAACAACAAGAGCCTTTGCTGCTATATCTAGCGGCAACAAATCAAGTGGTGAGTGCTGCATTAGTGGCTGAAAGAGAAGTTGATGAAGAAGCTGCAGCAGCGGCAGGACCGCCAAACAACAAGCCAGGATATTCCTCGACAGGGTCTCGTGCCGACAAAGCAGGATCTGTGCAGTCAGATGAAACAATTTAGAAGAAGATGGTGCAGCGCCCAATCTATTTTGTCAGCTCCCTTTTGTAGGGGGCTAGGTCAAGATATTCTGGCGTGCAAAAGTTGCTCTTTGGCCTCCTTATGGCCTCAAGGAAGCTGCACCATTAGTTCCAGACACACGAGATCACCGTTATCACTCGCTTCCCATTGCAGCGGATTTTGTGGAAGCCAGATGCTACCGGCAGGATTGTGGAGTGGGCTTTGGAACTGCCGAGCTTTGGTCTCAATTTTGGAAGTACTTCAACTATCCAGAGTAGAGCCTTGGCGGAGTTCATTGCAGAATGGACCCCAACGCCAGATGAAGAAGTTCCAGAGTCAACTCTCCCCAGCAAGGAAACAAATCAAGAGTGGATCATGTATTTTCATGGGGCTTTCTCGCTGCAAGGTGCCGATGCTGGAGTGCTGCTTGTTGCACCCACCGGAGAGCACCTCAAATATGTGATCGAGATGCACTTTCCCCGGGAGAGGTCAACGAACAATACTGTAGAATACGAAGGGCTGCTTGCCGGTCTTAGGATCGCGACAGACCTTGGGATTAAGAAACTTATTGTCAGGGGTGATTCTCAGCTTGTTATCAAGCAGGTGAATACAGATTATCAGAGTCCATTGATGGAAGCTTATGCAGATGAAATGAGAAATTTGGAAGAACATTTTGACGGTTTTAAAATGGAGCATGTTCCGCGTTTAGAGAACAATCTTGCTGATGGCCTGTCAAAGTGTGGTGCCCGTAAGTTGCGTGTGGAACCAGGAACTTTTGTGCTCCAACTTACTCAATCATCCGTGACACCATCAATTGGACAAGAGAAAAGAAGAAAGTTGAGTTCCAACAAGTATTTCTCGGCAGAGCTACCATAAGCCACCGGTGAGGAAGTTGCCGAGAATGGTGCCAGGCTTGTCGGTGAGTGTCACGCTCCGACAGGGCCTCAAGCTCTTGCCGTGGAAGCACACAGTCCCGCCAAGCTTGCCGGGGGGCAACGGGCTCTGGCAGGGCCTCGAGCCCTTGCCGTTGAGACAAATACTTCCTCGGCAGAGGTATGCCTCTAGTCCTTGTTGTCAAGCCCCAGCCTCTAGCATGGGCACATCACATCGTCCATTTCCTTCAAACAGGAGAACTCCATGAGGAACAGGAAGAAGCAGAGAAAGTAGCCTGCCGGTCTAATATGTACCAGTTCGTGGACAACGTCCTATATAGAAAGAGGCCGAATGGTGTGAAACTCAAGTGCATTTCTCGGGAAGATGGACTGGAGCTGTTGGCGGAGATACATGGAGGCATATGTGGCTCCCACATAGGATCAAGAGCGCTTGCCAGTAAGGCATTCTAGCAAGGTTTCTTTTGGCCCACTGCCTTCCAGGATGCAACTGTGCTAGTAACCAAGTGTGAAGCATGCCAGTTTCATTAGAATAAATTGCATAAACCAGCTCAAGCTCTTCAGACAACCCCTCTCTCCTGGCCATTTTCGGTCTGGGTTCTCGACATCTTGGGTCCTTTTCCCCGTGCTACCGGGGGCTTTGAGTACTTGTGCATCACAATCGACAAGTTCACAAAGTGGCTAGAAGTGGAAGAAGTGAGAAAGGTGACAGGACAATCAGCCGTCAAGTTCTTTAAAGGAATAGTTTTCCGCTTTGGCGTACCAAACAGGATCATCACCGACAATGGCACACAGTTCACGAGCCGCACCTTCATGCAGTATGTCCAAGACCTTGGCGGCAAGATCTGTTTTGCTTCTGTTGCCCACCCAAGGAGCAACGGCCAGGTGAAAAGGGCTAATGCTGAAGTGTTGCGATGCCTCAAGACAAGAACTTTCGACAAGTTGTGCAAGTGCGGAAGGCGCTGGATTGATGAGTTGCCGATGGTTCTTTGGTCAATCAGGACGACTCCAAATCGAGCTACGGGCCAGACACCCTTCTCCCTAGTATATGGGGCGGAAGCAGTTCTCCCCATGGAACTCATATACGGGTCACCTCGAGTGCTCGCTTATGATGAGCTTGAGCAAGAGCAGTTGCAGCAAGATGACGCAACGCTCCTTGAGGAAGATCTTCTTCAGGCTGCTGTGCGAGCTGCGCACGACTAGCAAGATTTGCGCCGCTATCATAGCCGCAAGGTTCATGCCCGAAGTCTTGAGGAAGGCGACCTTGTTCTTCGGTGCGTTCAGTCCGCCAAGGATTCCAACAAGTTTATATGCCGAAGTGGGAAGGCCCTTATTGAGTACTCGAGTCACCAGGCCTGGCGCAGTCCGCCTGGAGATCGAGGATGGCATCCCAGTGAGCAACTCCTGGAATATTGAACATCTTTGTAAGTTCTACCCATGAGGCGCGGTTGCCAGGTCTCCTGGCAACCACCTTTTGTACAAGTCTTGCTGCCGAAGCATGTAATCCTTTGTACAAGGCCAGGCGCAGACCCTGTGCATAGTTGAATAAAGCTAAGTGCTCGGCAAATCTTGTTGATTCTCACATTTACTTATGTACATGTCTGTCTGAGATATTGTATTGCGCTTATTCTCGGCAAGAGCTAACGGACCGCCAAGGTTCCATATCCCTATTTTCTCTTCTTTCTTTTTCTCAAAGGACAGAAGGTTACCTCGCGTGCAACCTTGCCATGGGGGAATGGTGGTATGGATACCGACGAGCGACGTTCAAGGAAAACATCTTGCTGCGACGTACAACGAAAGGCTAAGTTGCAAAACTCTGAGTAAAAATTCTTACTGTGAAGTTATTTTCCTTGGACGATTTTGACTCTTTTATGGGAAACCTGCATGCGAAGGAACCTTGTCATAATCGGTCGCGCCCTTACTCTATTTCGAGTCTGCTCAACAGTTTAAGTGGCTGCACTAAAAATGCCGAGGTAACCTTGTCATGATTAGTCGTGCCCTTACTCTGTTTCGAGTCCGCTCAACAACTTAAGTGGCTGCACTAAAAATGTCAAGGTATCTTGCCAGTAGTAGCACCGCCAGCAGGCTGCTAAGGATCCGCTCCTCAAAGCGCTCGCGGCAGCAAGTTTCCGATAAAGCGTAGGGAGAAAACCATACATAGAGGAATTAGATAAGGGGACAACCATTCATTCAAGGAGAGTGAAATTTACATGAGATGGAATCTCTTCCTAAGTACATATTTATTCGACTTTCTCCCCTAGGGGCAGGTTACAAGAAGAAAAAGACAGGAAGAGGCCCCCAACAGAAGCCCAGCCTGACCCCTCTGGACCAGCACTACGCGGAGGGGCATGGCTTCCAGAAGGGAAGACGAAGCCGAAGTCCACGAGCTTGCCGGGGATCCAGCTGGAAGATGAGGCAGCGCCCAGGACAAGGACCCCCGACAAGATTGTCCTGCCGGGAGGGGGAGAGGCGTGAGGCTGGCGATGGTGGTGCGACCGCCGATCAGTCAGAGCTCAGGTCATCGTATTCCGACTTGACGACCTGGAGATCGGACTCATCATCGCTTTCACCGACACTGTCCTCCTCGTCGCTGTCGCTCGAGGACAAACTCCAGCACCGTCCCCTCGGTGTGGGCCCCTTCAAGAAGGGGGTCTGGTGCCGGACGAAGAGGCGGGACAGTGCTCCGCCTCCCCCGATCTCGACTTCCATGCCGGCCATGACTCCTCACACTTCTTCCACCATGCGCGCTCGAGCCGCCTCCGCTTCTGCGACTGAAGCGATGACATGATCTCGACGAGAACTCCTCGTCTTTGCTGCGGAGGACGGTGGCCGCCTTCGCCCCCTATTCATGGCTAAAGGCAAGCATAACTCGAAGATCGGGAATGTGTAGACGGGCAAGCTCTGGAGATTCACACTCAAGGAGGAAGGAAGGATGGATGAGCATCGCCCTCGCTACCCCTCAATTTATAGGGAGAAGCACGGGGGCTAGCTCTCCCCTGCTCCAAGAGTCACTGCCCACCTCCACCAATAGCGTCGCCCACGATCATGTGGCGAACAGGTAACTGCGCCGTTACTTCAATCCATGGCGCTGCGGTTCCTGCCACGACCAAGACTTCAAGTCACGGGCTTCTGTTGCCAACCCCCAGGCATGCATGCGACGCACGTGGCGGAAACAAGTGCCCCACACACGTATCCCACATCGCACACTTAACGTGCGTCGTGGAGAGGCGTAGTAAGCGGAATGGTTACAACCACAGACTCCTGCCACGCGTGCCCGTGCACTGTTTGGGCCTAGCCCAACAAGTCTTGCACATGTGTGTGGCCCAGGCCCGGGGGCTCCTGTCGGTGCACTAAAATTTGGGTCCTTTAGTAAACCTTACTTGTGCACGAGAAGTTGTAGCCGCACCATCGGCAAGGCCCGCCAAGCGACTGCTGGATGCAAGCACAAGGAAGTCAAGAAAGCATTCAAGCCAACAACCAGGACCGAAGACCGAAGGCTAGGACTGGCAAGATCTTGCCGGGATGGCCTATGGAGCCCCGACAAGAAGTGCACCCGGCAAGGCCTCGCCATCGTGTCAGTGCAGAGACCAGGTGTCACCCCACCTGGGTACGTGTTGAGGCGCTAGGGATCGAGGAGGCTAAGCGGCGCCGATGGGACGAGCTCCTATCCCGTCCCGTAGAAGGCCAGGGATGCCTGACGGAGCATTAAATGCGTTGTCTTACACCGTCAGTGTTAGGTACGATAACATTGTAGCTCTTTACACCTCATGTATGTGCTGTACGCCACTGTTGGTGACCCCTTCGAGAGTATAAAAGGAGGCCCAAGGCACAACTACAGGGGATCTTCTCTGGCCCATTCTGCATGAATAGCAGCTATGTACTGTAGCGCTCCCAGAACCTGAGCTAGAACTCATCCAATACAACCAACCAGGAGTAGGGTTTTACGCATCTTTGCGGCCAGAACCTAGGTAAAATCCAGCGTGTTAATCATCAGATCTGCTCTCTGTGCGAGCCTTCTTCCTCGCCAAACCGTAAAGGGATCCTTCCGACCCCATAGGTGTCGTTTCCCCAACATCCATCATATATTCTAGAAATAATTCACAAAAAGTTTTGTCCAATTCCAAGAACTTTTATTTCTGCACAAAATAACACCAAGGTAGTTCTGGTGAAAACAACGTCAGTCCAGGTTAGTCTCATTCAAATCATGCAAATTAGAGGTCAAAACTAGAGCAAAAGTATTTGGAAAAGTAGATACGTTTGACACGTATCAACTCCCCTAAGATTAACTAATTGCTTGTCCTCAAGCAATTCAGTTGATAAACTGAAAGTGACAAAGAAAACTTCTACAAACTCTTTTGTTCTCTTTACTATACACATGCTTAGCTAGTGCTCAAGTTTTCAGCATACATCATAAATAGACACGTCCATGAAAAAATAGGTATTATGTTAACTCATAGCAATACATAACCAGCTAGAAAGCAATAATAAAATATCTCCTATGACAATAATTTGTCAAAACAATCATAATAAAATATGGTGACATGGTATTTCGCTAGCCTTTCTGTCACCGCAAAACATAAATGCAGCGCATCTCTGAGATCCAAGCAGCGACTAAATGTTGTAATTTAGGGTAGACAAGATCCAGTCATGCACATATCCAACATTAACTAGACTCAATGCATAAGGATGACAATAGTGCTCTCGGGTCTGGTGCTTTAGTAAGAGATGATGACTTATTATAAAAGTAAATAGATAGACCCTTTGCAGAGGGAAGCATTGATTTGCAGCAGTGCCAGGGCTCGAAGCTTAAAATAAGAGTGAAAATATGATTTTTGAGTGGTGCACTTTCCTTGTCAACGTTGTGACAAAGGATTTCAACATTTTCCATGCTAAACTCATTATTGGCGGTTCCCAAATAGAATAGTAAAGTTTACTGCTATCCACCATCCATACACAAACTATGGCTAACCGAATCCACAGATACCTGTCAACATACAACTGTCCCAAGGAGTTTGTCTAATTTATTTCGATTATGTGGGACTGGACATCCCTCTTACCAACCTCTCTCATGCAATGACGGCGAATAAACGACCGACATGAGAATAACTTGCTTAGCATGGAAAATATTGATTGCCTCGTTGCTCCATGAGTGAGATGAGTGCACAAAATAGATGTCTATTTGAATATTTAGAGATGGCACATGAATATTTACTTGGAAGGGCATGGTAATACCACATATAGGTAGGTATGGTGGACTCGTGTGGCATAACTTGGTTTAAGGATTTTGGATGCACAAGCAGCATTCCCTCTTAGTACAGGTGAATGCTAGCAATAGGTTGAGAAGCGACCAGCTAGATAGTAACAACAATCATGAACATGCATTTTGAATAATTAACATTGGACGTAGCATGAGTAGGATATGAACATTATAAATTTAAATATCATGAAGGCTATATTGGTTTTTATTCAACTACATGTTTGCACATGGGCCAAGTAAAACCGCTTGAATTTCTCAGAGGGAAATACCATACTACCATACCATATTATAACCACTTTAATGCATGTTGACACACAAGATAAATCATTATTAACTCCTAGCTATTTAGGCATGGCATGAGAAGCTATAATCTATAATTGTCATCATGAACATGTTTACTCATGATATACTTAATCAGGATCAAACTGGCTAAACATATTTACAAAAAACAGAAAACAAGAAGAGTTCATACCAGCTTCCTTTGCCACGATCACTTCATCAAATATCATTATTATTGCCTTTTATCTTGCATGATCAAATGATGTGGTAATATTAATAGTGCACGAATGGAGTGGACTAACTTGGAATCTGTAGGGCAATTTAAGACAAAGGGGAAGACAAGGTAAAATTGGCTCTCTGTTAGATCATCAATAAGGCATATGAGAGCCACTCAACATTTTCATCGTGGTCTTCTCATTTCAAGGGATCAACAAAAGGAAAAGAATTTCAGGGGAACACACTGAAATATTTTTGGAGTTTTTATTAATCATAAACAAGGAAACAATACTACGGTAAAACAAGAACGAGAAAAACTATTTACACGAGAAAGCTCCCAACAAGCAAGGGAAATATTTTTGGGTTTTCTTTTTAGTTCTAAAACTAAAGAAATGAGGAAACGAGAAACCAAAAGGAAGCGAGAAATATTTTTGGATTTTCAAAGTTTTTCAAAGACACAAGAAGAAACCAAGAAAAATAAATCTAACATGGATAAATAATGAAAGAGGCCGAACACCGACAATTTTTATGAAATGTGAGAACATGAATGTAATGTCGGTGAGAAATACGTACTCCCCCAAGCTTAGGTTTTTGCCTAGCTTGGTAATCAACACTTCTGATCCGGGTAATGGTTGAAATGATAACTTGTGGAGGCATACCTGGCCTCCTCCTCTGCCAAACGAGCAGCCTCCGCTGCCAAGCGTGCAACCTCCACAGAAGCATTGTGCTCTCGCACCTCGTCCTCAAGAACATAATATCTTTGTCGAGCCCGAAAGTCAAAGAGGCAGGTGCAAGAAAAAAGACAGACATATTTGTGTGTTTTCTAAATATTAAGTTGTACTCACAGCCTCCAGCACGGTTCTCAAGAAATTCATGAAATGCATAGCTTCATAATCTAAATATCGTCCAGGCAAAATGGGATCATTAGGTTGGGGTGACACTCCCAAATGTGCAGCTAAGCAAGATGCATAAATGCCTCCATACAAATCTCCATTGCTAGAGTTAGAGTGCAACCTTCGGGCGACTATTGCATCAAGATTAAAATGCGGTCCCCCGTCAGAGCAGTATGTATAATACTCAAGTCAGGGGAACATAGTGTGTTGCATTCTTGTTTTCCTACTACACACTTTCCATTGAACAAAGCAAAATAAAGGATAAAGGGAAACTGTATACTCTTAATTCTAGCCCGCGTTACGCCCCTATCTTCTCCTACGCACAGATTCTCGAGAAACATATTATAATTAGTTGTTGATGGTTTCTCAAGTAGACCCCAGAGTGGAAGTTTGCAAGCAACTAAAAATTCTTCTAGGTCCATGCTAAAAGATTCATCATAAAGTTTAAATAAAACCCAAGAGTTACGTGCTTGAAAGCGAAACCCATCCATGAATGTACGGGTAGGGTTATAATGTTGGACATACTTATCTGCGATGAAGTCGGTGAGGCCAGTTTTCTCAGTAAAATGATCAAATTACTTTTTGATACCCGCGCCTATCATGAACTCATCGCTCGGCCACCGACAAGATTTTGCATCGGCCATGACTATTTGATTAGCCTTGGGCTCTATGTAGGCTTGTCAAACAGAGCTTCCGCTCGACGACTCATCCAAAGAACGCCTCCTTGAAGCACTCCTCCTAAAGAAACTCATCTTTCCGAACACAAATTTCTGAAATTTTGAGGCACAAATTAATGTCAACAAAACTTTGTTGGAATGGTAGAAACTACTCATAGTGATGCCTAGAGTCCATATAAAGCATTCATATTACTTTGAACTCAAAGAATTCAACATGCAAGCTCATTTTGTGTTGCACCAAATGTAGCAACTTATGCAAAATATAAACCACTAAAACAAAAACTAATTGGAGGATTGGGAGAGTCACATACCAAGGAATAATTCCTCAAAAAGTTTCGAACACGGAGTTCCGAGCAAAGAGATCGAAAATTTCACTTTCCGGATGAAGAACATGGGGGAGAGATGGATAGGGAATTTTTGCTGGAAGTAGGAGAAGGAGTGGGACGAAGGGATAAGGTAGGGGGCCCTATGGTCCCACAAGACAATAGGGCGCGCCACTATGGGGTGGGCCCTGTTATGTGGTGGCCCACTGGCACACCCCAGTGTAGTATTTTTCACACCAAATTATAGAATATTCTAGAAAAAATCATATCAAAATTTGATGTCAATCTGAGACTTTTTATTTTTGGGGTATTTTTCATGCATGGGAAAAAATAGAAAACAGGAATTTCAAGATATTTATTTTTATTTAACTAAGAAAAACGGGGAATAAATTTGTGATACAAAGAGCTATAGATACTCAATTCATCAATCACATTCCAATCAAAAAGGATTCATTAATAAGGTTGATCAAGTCTTATTAACAACCGCTTCCAACCAACATGAAACACATGAATTTTTGTATACAACTAGGTTACCTCAATAGGGATATGTATTCCCCCAACAATGAGATTATACCATTTCTTCTTCTTGGCAGTAGGTACATGAATTATATTATCTCCAATGATAACTGTGGGAATAGGATCAATGACATTAATATTATTAACCAAAGTTTGCTTCTTCGGAAAATGCACAGTATGTTGCTTGCCATTGATATGAAAGGTAACCTTGCTTTTATTGCAATCTATAACACACCCTGCAAGATTTTGAAACGGTCTACCAAGGATGATCAACATATTGTCGTCCTTAGGCATATCAAGAATAACAAAGTCTATTAAGATAGTAACATTTGCAACCACAACGAGAACGTCCTCGCAAATTCCAGTAGGTAAATCGGTGGATTTATCATCCATTTGGAAAGATATCTCAATAGGTGTGAGTTTACCCAATTCAAGTCTTTTATAAAGGGAGAAAGGTATAACACTTACACCGGTTGCTAAATCACATAAAGCAGTTTTGACATAGTTCCTTTTAATAGAGCAAGGTATTGTGGGTATACCCGGATCGCCCAACTTCTTATGTATTCCACCATCAAAATAATAATTAGCAAGCATGGTGGCAATTTCAATTTCAAGTATCTTTTTTTGTAATAACGCCTTTCATATACTTAGCATACGGAGGCATTTTCAATATATCAATCAAACAAGTGCACAAATGGACAAGTCTAATCATTTTGGCAAAGCGCTCAAAATCTTCATCATCATACTTTTAGTGGGCTTACGAGGGAATGGCATAGGTTTTTGAATCCATGGATCTCTTTCCCTTCCATGTTTCCTAGCAACAAAGTCTATCTTATCATAACTTTTATTTTTAGAAGGTGGGTTATCAAGATCCTAGGCAGGTTCAATTTCCAGATCATTATCATTTTCTTTGTTATCATCTGGTTGAGCATCTATGTGAGCATCATCATTATTATCATTTACATTATCACTAGGTGTATGCTCACTACCAGACTGTGTCTCAGCATCAGAAACAGAAATTTCATTATGTTTCTCAGCAGGTTTTTCTATAACAGGTTCACTAGAAGCATGAAAGTCCCTATCATGTTTCTTTTTCTTCTTCTTCTTCTTCGCTGAACTAGGTGCTTCTTCATTAATTTTCTGAGAATCTCGTTGAATTATTTTAGGGTGACCCTCAGGGTAAATAGGTTGTTGGGTCATTCTACCTCCTCTAGTCACTACTCTAATAGTATGATCATTTATATTATTCATTTCAGCAAGTATATCATTTTGTGATTTAGTACCTTGATCTAATTGTGTGTGAACCATAGAAGCATGTTTGCCTAAAACTTTCACATCATTTGCAATTCTAAGCATCAAGTCACTTAGATGATCTATGATCATCGCATTACGTTGCAATTAATTCTTAACATAATTGTAAAGTGTTCTTGCTTAACAACGTAATTATCAAATTCATCCAAGCATTGTTCAGGAGTCTTAGTATAAGGTATATCACTTTTGTTAAAGGAATGGAGAGAGTTTACCTCTACTACCTGTGTCGGGATGTCAAGTCCATGTATTTATTAGATAGGCGGTAATTTCTTGCATCATCAATTTTAATACATTTCTCTTTCATAGATCTTTTTGCTTCTTGCATATCTTCGTGACTAAGGAATAGAATACCTATCTTATTTTGAATAGGTTCCAGAGGTGCTTCAGGAAGTGTCCAATCATCGGCACTTTGTATTATGTTATTCAATAATTCTTCAGCTTGGCCAATAGTTCTTTCCCTGAAAAGACAACTAGCGCAATTATCTAAGAAATCCCTAGAAGCATCAGTTAGTCCATTATAAAAATATCAAGTATTTCATTCTTGCCAAGAGGACAATCAGGCAAATCTCTTAGTGATCGGAGAAGCCTCCCCCAAGCTTGAGGGAGATTTTCTTCTTCAATTTGAGAAAAGTTAATTATTTCCTGTAAGACAGCTTGTTTCTTATGAGCAGGAAAATATTTTGTAGAAAAGTGGTGAAGCATATCTTGGATACTACATATACAACCAGGAGAAAGTGAAAGGAACCATTCCTTTGCCTCGCCTTTTAGCGAGAAAGGAAAAAGCTTAAGGATATAATAGTAGCGAATATTATCATCATTGGTAAACGGAGCAGCAATATCATTCAGTTTCATAAGGTGTTCGACAACGGTTTCATTTTCATAACAATGGAAAGGATCATACTATATTATAGGAATTAACTTAGGGTCTATATAGAACTCATAATCCTTATCAGTAACAAATATAGGAGAAGTAGCAAATTTAGGATCATGTTTCATTTTCTCCATCATAGATTTTTATTTTAGTTTGCATAATAGTTTCTTCACGTCATCTCTATATTTATAACCAAGAAAGTCCCTAGCTACCTCACCATCCATAACATAACCTTCAGGTACAAAAGGCAATTCATATCTATTAGGTGAGCGAGGGGTAATAGGTGATTGAAAGTCTTCCTCAATTTCAGCATTCTAAAGTTCTCTAGCTTTAGCAATATGAGCATAAAGTAATTCATTCAGTGGCACATGTTCAATTTTAACATGTGTATCAATAGTTTCATCATTAATTTCAGAAGTAGCGTCATCAAGTTCATGTGACATATCAGGATGATCAATTGGTGGTGGTGTAGCAAGTCGATCCAAAATAGTAGGTGAATCTAAAGCAGAGCTAGATGCGAGTTTCTTACCTCCTCTCATGCGAGAGGGGACGATCTTAGTTCGATCATCTTTTAGATTCTTGATAGTAGCAATTGGATATCCTTCCAGTTAACACAATAAACAGAGCTATGCTCCCCGACAATGGTGCCAGAAAAAGGTCTTGATAACCCACAAGTGTAGGGATCGCAAGAGTATTCACGGGTAGTATTCCACCCTAATTTATTGGTTAGACACAAGGGGAAGCAAAGAATATTTATTGTCCCTGACAGTTGAGTTGTAAATTCAACCACACCGAATATCTCTCTCTGCAGAAAAGATTTAGTAGCACGGAAAAATACTAGTAGCAAAAGTAACAGTAGTAGTAACAGTAGCAGTTTTGTAGCGAGTGTGACAGTAGTAGTAGCAATAGTAACTTAACAAGATTCAGTATATGTAACACATAGGCACATGGACTGGTGACGGATAATGATTTTGATGACATTGATCATATAATAGGTACACACAGGCTCCAGATTAGTCGTCCGTAGGAAGAACAAGAGGTGGCAGTGGCTTCGTCTCGTGAAATGCAATGAAATATTCTCTCTCATTTTTTCTCTGTGGATGTGAATTTATAGGACTGGAAATAGGGTCTGAGGGGCCACAAGGGCCCGACAAGCCATTTGGGCGTGCCACTAGGGGGCAGGGCGCTCTGATATGTGGTGCCCCCCTGGCACACCCCCTCCGGTAGGTCTTTGCTCCATAATTCATCATATATTCCGGAAATAATTCACAAAAAGTTCCGTCCAATTCCAAGAACTTTTTTTCTGCACAAAAATAACTCCAAGGTAGTTCTATTGAAAACAACGTCAGTCCGGGTTAGTTTCATTCAAATAATGCAAATTAGAGGTCAAAGTGAGAGCAAACGTGTTTGGAAAAGTAGATACGTATGAGACGTATCAGTACACTGCCATAGGCATTCATGTAGAGTTATATCTTCCTATCAGTCCTTCATATTGAGCTGTAAGTAAATGAAAGTGTGGTGATCATTATTATTAGATCATGGTCCCGATGAGGAAAGGATGATGGAGACTACGATCCCCCCACAAGTCGGGATGAGACTCCGGACGAAAAATAAAATAAAGATGGGGGAGGCCAAATGAGCCCACCATATAAAAAAGAATGGGGGAGGGAAAAAAGGTAAAGAAAAGCCCACCATACAAAAATAAAAAAAAGAGAAAAAAAGAGAAGGGACTTTGCTACTATCCTTTACCACACCTGTGCGTCAAAGTGGCACCATCTTCTTCATATAGAGAGTCTCCTATGTTGTCACTTACATATGCTATTAGGAATTACCTTTTCATATTAAACTTATCTTGTATATTCCAATGACGAGCTTCCTCAAATGCCTGAGGTCTTCATGAGCAAGTAAATTGGATGCACACCCCACTTAGCTTAAGTTGATCTTTCAAACACTTATAGATCTAGTGCATCATTTGCATGGCAATCCCTGCTCCTTGCATTCACAGCTATCGATGAACATCTCCATAGCTCGTTGGTATGCCTAGTTGATGTGAGACTATCTCCTCCACTTTTAACCCCTTCGATATCTACCATCATATTCTATACCACCTATATGCTATGTCCAATGGTTCACGCTCAGGTATTGCGTGAAGAATAAAAAGTTGATGCATATTGAAAAACTATGATCCAATTGCCTAACTTGGACATCATGGTGCTTAACATTTGTATTGATGTGGTGAAGATGGAGTTATGACTTGCTAATATAATAAGATTAATAGGGGTAAACATTCTCTTAGGATCATATACTTTGAAGAATTCATGATTTTGCTTCTTATACCTATAAATTTTACTATGTTACTGTTTGTTAATTCATAATTTCTCAATGAGCATACAAAAGATTATATAATGGGTAGCGTGTCAAACCAATTTTTTTATCATTTACCTACTCAAGAACGAGCGGGAATTAAGCTTGGGGAGCTGATACGTCTCCAACGTATCTATAATTTTTGATTGTTCCATGCTAATATATTATCATTCTAGGATACTTTTGTGGTATTTATTTACCAATTTATAATATTTTTGAGCACTAACCTATTGACCTAGTGCCGAATGTCAGTTGCTATTTTCTACATGTTTTTGGCTTTTCAGGTGTACAATACCAAATGAAGTCCAATCGCCATAAAACTTATTGATGATTTTTTCTGGACCAAGAGAAGACCTGGAAGCTTTGGAAGGAGGCCAGAGGAGCCATGAGGGGCCCACAAGCCAACATGGCGCGCCACTAGTGGGGGGCGTGCCCCGATGGCTTGTGCCCCCCTCGGGCACCTCCTGATGCCCCTTTCTAGCATATAAATTCACAATTACCCTAAAAACCCTAGGATTGTTCCCGAAACACCTTTTCCGCCGTCGCAAGTCTGTGTTGCGATGGAAGTCCATCTACACCTCCGTTCCGGCACCCGGCTGGAGGGGAGATCAATCATGGAGGGCCTCTTCATCAACCTTGATGCCCTCACCATGATGTGTGAGTTGTTCACCACAAACCTACAGGTGCGTAGGTAGTACTTAGATGGCAATCTCTCTCTCTCTCTCTCTCGATCTTCAATACATTGCTCATCACATCTTTGCCTTGATCTACTGATGTAATCCTTTTATATGGTGTGTTTGTTGGGATCCGATGAATTGTGAGTTCATGTTCAGATTATTCATGAAAAGTATTTGAGTCAAATCTGAATACTAATATTCTTATTTGCATGATCATCATAGCTTCGTAATGCTCTCCGATCTATTGAGATAGTTTGGCCAACTAGATTGATATTTATTCGGTGGGAGTGGTGCATTGGAATAGGTTCAACCTGGAAAGTTTCTATATCCCAGTGATAGACAGGGAAAAGTTGTGTATTTTTGTTGCTGCTAATAAGGATAAAAGGATGGGGTTTATTCACATTGATTGAGTTTACTTTGTCTACATCATGTCAATGTTCTCCAAGCATTACTCTGTTTTACTTAATACTCTAGATGCATGCTGGATAGTGGTCGATGGGTGGAGTAATAGTAATTGGTGCAGGCAGGAGTCAGCCTATTTGCTTATGGATGTGATGCTTTTATACACATGATCATTGTCGTGAAAATCACATAATTATTCGCTTTTGTATCAATTGCCCAACAGTAATTTGTTTACCCATTGTACGCTATTTCTACGAGAGATGACACTAGACAACTCTACAATCACCGGGTCTATTCACTTATGTATTCACAAACTCTTTCATTACCTTGTTGTTATTTATTTGCTTTTATTTTATTTTGCAATTTACAATTATCTACACAACTCACTTGCTTGCAAATAACGAGATCAAGGGGATTGGCAACCCTCTTGCTGGGATTGGGTCCAAGTTGTTTGTTCTTTTGTGTGAAGCCGCTGAAGACGATTGATGATTGGTATTCCTATTGGTTTGATAAACCTTGGTTTCATAACTAAGGGAAATACTTACCAGCTGAAGGCATGGTTGCTTGTTGATATGCTTGAGTATTAAAGTTTTCATGTCAATGTTAAACTATTGCTTTGAACCATATGAATAGTCCAAATGTCCATGCTATAAAGAAAAGAATATGTGATGAACATGATAGGCAACATTCCACATCAAAAATTCTGTTTTTCTCATTTACCTACTTGAGTACGAGTAGGAATTAATCTTGGGGATGGTGATATGTCTCCAATGTATCTATAATTTTTGCTTGTTCCATTGTGTTATATTATCAATCTTGAATGTTTTACAATTGTTTTATAGTAAATTTATATCATTTTTGGGGACTAACCTATTGACATAGTGCCAAAGTTCTAGTTGTTGTTTTTTGCATGTTTTTTACTTCGCAGAAAATTAGTACCAAACGGTGCCCAAACACTGCGGGGATTTTTGTGGACTTTTTATGGACCAGAAGGAAGCAGATGGGCCAAATAACACAAGAAGAGGGGCCCCAGGGTGGCCACCTTACACCAGGGCACGCTAGAGGTCCCTGATGCGGCCTGGTAGAGGGTGGGCACGTTAGGCACCCCCTCAACAGATAATCAAGCCTATAAATTCCCAGAAAATCCAAAAACCCTACTAGAGTCGAAGAAATACAATTCCAGCTGACGCAAGTTCCAGAACCTCGAGATCCAATCTAACACCATCACGAAGGGGTTCCTCTTCTTCTTCATAGGTGCCTCTCCGATGATGTGTGAGTCTTCTTTGATCTCTTATTTGCATGATTACTTATAGCCTCGTATTTCTTCTTTGAATCTTTGGTTTAGTTAGGCCAACAAGATCAATTTTTCTTGCCATGGGAAGAGATGCTTTGTGATGGGTTTGATCTTGCGGTGTTCTTTCCCAGTGACAGAAGGGGCAACAAGACAGGTAGGGGAATGTGACAGAAAACAAATTTTTTTGGTACAACAAGCACGCCCAAGACCACTATGGAGACTACATACAAGGTTTGATCTGATCCGTACCGACTCGTAGCACAGCGGAAGAAGAGTCGGTGGAGATCGTTGCGGCCGATCCCTGCAGCTAGGATTTACAACCTCCCAACCGCAAGGATGTAATCCCTCGTCAGACAGCCCTTCGGGAGGCGGTCGGATAGTCCCTCGGACGATGTCATAGACAGCCCTTCGGGAGGACCCTTGAAACTCGAACAGAAACTCGAACAGATCTCGGGAGGACACTCATACAGCCCCTCGAGCAAAAGATCGAAACTACGACCTCTCTATGGGGTTGCACACATACGGTGTCAGCTATCCCGTAGGGATTCGCCATCCAGAACTAGTTCCTGTCGGAACCCAGACAACCTTTCGGCTCTACAAAACTATTTTGCTAGGAGGGAGAGAGAAGCCAAACAAGTCTATGGCATGTGTGTGAGAGGAAGGATGAGATTGGAGAGAGCCTCTCCACCTCTGTTTATAGGAAAACCCAAGGGGTAAGGGGGTACATGAAAAATCCAAAATGCCCACACTTTATGTCACACATAAAGGTCATAAAGGGCATAAAGGGATGACAAGAGGAGCTCCATTGAGGAGCTTCACCCTTGAACGTCCCACCTTCATGCCCCCCCAAAGGGGGTTCCTTATCCCCAAGTCCTTCTAGAAGCGTTTTGGGGAAAGCCCTAAAAGGTGACTTTCCATAAAGTAATCCAAAACGCACTTTCACTATTTATGAAGACATTTTTCTGCGTCCGATAAATCCCAAATTATTTGTGTGTGCCTAGAACAATTCGAGTACCCACTAAAGCAATTTTGAACGCATTACGAAACAATTTAGAAAAATGTTTTTCTTCAGCGAAAAGCTACTACAGCGGTTTCGGCTGCTGTGGAACATTTGTAGTTTTTATCCCAAAAAATTCCTAGAAGTTTCCAGAATAAAACTGGTACCCTCCAAGAATTATCAAGCATGTGTAGAAACCATTCTGACTTAATGGTATACCCCAAAACAACTTTTCAGTTTTATCGAAATTATTCCGGTGTTCTCTCTTCGAAATCTTTCCGATGACTCCAAAACTTTTTTGGTGAATTTTTCTCAGACTCCCTCTCTAGTATTCAACAGATAGATGACCCTGAAGCATGTGACCCTATAGGTTCAGTGAAGTATAGACATGGCCGGAACACTTTCCGATCAATGATCAACATTGGAGCCGTGGACACCCATATTGACCCCTCTACCCACATGAATGAATATTCGAGTGAACCTCCAGTTGCCGTGTGCTATTCCTGTTGCCTCACGATATATTACAAACACCCGAGGTGAGATTTACTTGCATCCCCGTGGATCAACAACTTGTCCACTATCCTAGTTACCTCGTTACCGATTTTGTCCTCTTTTCTCATTTCCGTGTTCTGGCATTCCTGTGATCAAATCACATTGCGTGTGGCCAGACGTTGATGGATACCGTAACACCGAGAGGGACCGGGAATATCTCTCCAACGTCGGAGGATAAAATCCCAATCTTGAGCTATCTCGTTACTTGCCATACTTTTTTGTGAACCCGTAAGCCGCCATAATAGCCACCCAATTACGGATGACGTTTAACAAACTCCAAAGGAACTCGATACCCTCATGGTCTAAGGAATTATGCAAAATTCAACTATCTATGTGATATTAACCTTTAACTTGTGACGAATGTGTCTCATAGCATAAAACCAATTTGGGTTGATTCAACACAAGTGTTCTACCAACATTGTGCCCTCAAAATTACCGGCATAGCCATGCCCATGATCAGGAAACAGGATCATCATGCAATACTTGAGCCAGTCTTAGAGGCAAGACTAGGAATACAATTTACTGTTTATTATACCACACGTGCACATGAGTTTCCCTTCAAGCCCCATGGTTATTGTAGACTCGAGAATCATTGCAGTTATAGCATGGAACATAAACATTCATTTCTAACTTGGAGATACAAAATAACTGTTATTACTGCCTCTAGGGCATATCTCCTACAAACTCCCACTTGCCCTAGAGTCATAATCCAGTTACATGGCTTCCCTAACACCAATGGTTATCTGGTGCTGCTCATGCTTTGCTCGTGGTAGAGGCTTTATCATCAGATCTAACACGTTCAGATCTGTGTGAACTTTGCATAGTTTCACTAAACCCGCTTTGACATGATGTCGAATGAGTTTATATTTTCGTTCAATATGTCTTGTCTTATGGTGCGAACTTGGCTCCCTTGCCCGAGCCACGACACCACTATTATCACAATAGATCTCCACTGGGTCCAGAGCACTTGGAACCACACAAAGGTCTTCAAGAAATTGCTTGATCCATACCGCCTCCTTGGAGGCTTCTGAAGTTGCAATATATTCCGCCTTCGTCGTAGAATCCACCACAGTCTTTTGTTTGGAACTTTTCCAATCAACTGCGCCACCATTCGATATGAAAACATAGCTTAATTGAGATTTGAAGTCATCTGGGTCAGTCATGAAGCCTGCATGAGTGTAACCACTTACAATGAGCTCTTCGCCACATCCGTACACACGGAGTAAATCCTTGGTCCTTCTGAGGTACTTAAGAATACCCTTGACTGCGGCCTAGTGTTCCAACCCTAGATCACTTTGGTACCGGCTGCTAACATTTAGCGCATAGGAAACATCCTGTCTTGTACATATCATGGCATACATGATAGAACCAACTGTCAAAGCATACGGAACATCATTCATTTGTACTCGCTCATCAAGGGTCCGAGGACACTGATTATTGCAAATCATCATGCCAGGTGACATGGGGAGTAGGCCTTTCTTGGAGTTCTCCATGTTGAACCTTTTCAACACCTTGTCAATGCACGTGCTTTGGCTAAGTGCTATCAGGCGTTTTGATCTATCTATATAGATCCTGATGCCCAATACATATGCCGCTTGCCTAAGTCTTTTATTGAAAAACTCTCCTTCAATAAGTATTGTATTTCACCAAGGAAATTCACGTCATTTCCAATTAAAAATAAGTCATCCACATACAAGATAAGAAATGCTTTTGTGCTCCAACTAAACTTCTTGTAAACACAAGATTCTTCGTCATTCCTGATGAAGCCAAACTCTTTGACGACATCATCAAAACAATTGTTCCAACTCCTTGATGCTTGCTTTAGACCATAAATGGCTTTCTGAAGTTTGCATACCTTTCCAACATCCTTATGAATGACAAGACTTTCTGGCTGTATCATGTATACATCCTCTTTGAGGTTTCCATTTAGGAAAGCCGTTTTGACATCCATCTACCATATTTCATAATCGAAATAAGCAGCAATTGCTAGTAATATCTGAACATACCTAAGCATAGCTATGGGCAAGAAAGTCTCGTCGTAGTCCACTCCTGGAACTTGTGTGAACCCTTTTGCGACAAGTCTAGCTTTGTGGATAGTAATGTTACCATCCGCGTCCGTCTTTCTTTTGAAAATCCATTTACAACCAATCGGCTTTACGCCTTCTGGAAGTTCTTCCAAGTTCCAAACTTGGTTTTCATACATGGATTCCATTTCAGATTTCATGGCCTTGTGCCATTCCTTTGATCTGGGTCCCACCATCGCTTCCTTGTAGTGCACAGGTTCATCGTCTTCAAGAATGAAGATTTCGTTATGGAACCACTCATGTGGCTGGATAGCCCTACCTGATCTGCACGGTTTATTCACAACATTGTATGAAGTTTCCGCATCACATGCGACAATTTCTGGCTCGGTTGTAGGGACAATTTGCGGAATTACTTCCGGCTTCTTAGACATATAAATGGTTGCCAAAGATTCACTAATCTCATCAAGTTGTACTGTCCTCCCATTCACTTCTTTAGCGAGAAACTCTTTCTCAAGAAATTGTCCATTTCTCGCAACAAACACTTTGTTATCGGACGGGTGGTAGAAGGAATACCCAATTGTTTCCTTGGGATAACCTACAAAGTAACATTTTTCTGATCTAGGATCAAGTTTGGTAGGTTGTAAACGTTTTACGTATACCTCACAACCCCAAATACTAAGATGCGACAAACCGGGTTTCTTCTCGTTCCATAACTCATCTGGTGTCGTCTCAACTGACTTAGACGGTGCTCTTTAAGTGTGTGAGCGGCAGTAAGTAGTGCGTGACCCCAAAAAGATATCGGTAGATCTGCAAGAGACGTCAGCGACCTTACCATGCCTAACAGGGTTCGGTTACGTCTTTCTGACACTCTGTTTCGTTGTGGAGTTTTGGGAGGTGTAAGATGTGAAACAATTCCACCGTCACTCAGATGTTGGACAAACTCATGGCTAAGGTATTGGCCTCCATGATGAGACCGCAAAAACTTAATCTTTTTGTTACGATAATTTTCGACCTCATTCTGAAATTCTTTGAACTTTTCAACAGTTTCTGACTTATGCTTCATTAAGTAGATATAGCCATACATACTCAAATCATGAATAAAAGTTATGAAGTAGAAATACCCACCCCATGCGATTGTGTTCATTGGACCACATACATCACTATGTATTATTTCCAACAATTCAGTCGCCCATTCAGGATGACCCATGAACGGTGTCTTGGTCATTTTCCCCATCAAGCAAGCTTCAAATGTGTCAAATGATTCAAAATTGAAGGACGGTAAAACTCCATATTTATGGAGTATTTGCATGCGTTTCCTTCCGATGTGGCCAAGCCAACAGTTCCACATGAAAGTGGTGGTGGTATTAGCCTTCTTAAGGCGTTTAGCATTCACATTAAAGACATCATTTCCACATTCAAAGTATAGAATGAAAAGGCCCCCAACAATGGGTGAAAATCCATAAAATATATCCTTACAATAAACTGAACAACCATTGTTCTCAGACTTGTACGAATACCCATCATGTACTAAACATGATCCAGAGATAATGTTTCTACACAATAGTGGAACAAAATAGTAGTTCTTAGTTCCAAAATAAATCCTGAAGGGAGATGCAGAGGCATAATGCGGACGGCTTGAGCAGCGATCCCAGTGCCATTCTGGACATGCATCATGACTTCATTCTTTGCCAGCTTGCGCACCTTCTGAAGCCCCTGTATCGAGTTGCAAATGTGAGCAACTGATCCGTTATCAAATACCCAAGACTTAGAATTTTTGCTAGCAAGCAAAACGTCAATGACATTAACTTGTATAACAATTATACCTTTTCCAGTTTTCCCGTACTTCTTATCTTCCAGATACTTCTTGCAGTTTCTCTTCCAGTGTCATGTGCCCTTGAAGTAGAAGCACTCAATTTCATTCTTGGCTCTGCCTTTAGATTTGCTTTGGGAGCTAGTCTTACTGGCACCCTTTCCCTTCTTTGGCTTGCCTTTCTTTTTGAAACTAGTAGTTTTATTCACCAGCAATACTTGCTTGCGATTTTTCTGCCGTCCTCCTTCTGTAGATTTGAGCATGGTGAGCACATCTTCCGGTGGCTTCTCCATCCCTGTCATGTTGTAGTTCATGACAAAACCGTCATAAGAAGGGGGGAGTGGAGAAAGCAACATGTCCATCATATGGCTAGGTGGAAGTGGAAATTCTAGGGCTTTAAGCCTTTCAGAATAGCCGATCATTTTGACCATGTGCTCGCCAACTGAACTACCCTCAACCATCTTGCATTCCATCAAAGCCTTCATGATATCAAATTGTTCAGACTTTGCAGTTTCCTCATACAGAGCATCCAATTCCTAGATCATATCACGGGTTTTGTGGAATTCAAAACATTTTTGAAGCTCTGGACTCATGCAAGCTAGCATGAGGCACTGCACTAAGTTTTGATCATCATCCTTAGTGGCCCATACATTTTGTTCATCTTACAAGGCCTCTGCCACCGGTTTAGCTAGAAGAGCAGTTTCAAGCACATACAATTTCTTAGCACTCCTGAGGGCAATCCTTAGGTTGCAGACCTAGTCCGCATAGTTATTTCCAGTCGCAGCTAACTTCTGTTTCTCTAACATCGGTCTTAAGTTGAACGTGTTGTTGCGAGCCATTTGATCTACAACAAAAAACACAAGTTTCACTTAGACTTTGTTCATAATGATTTTTCCACTAGTGAATAAACAATTTTTATTCTAAAGTGCGCTCCCACTTAAATCAATATCTCTCATAATTGATTGTGAGTGATTCAAGATCCGTATTTCAATTCAACGCCATTGATGGGTTCATGACTGATGACGTGAATTTCAATCGGTAGGCCAACTTGCCAATCACATCTCTATGTAACTCTTGTCCATCTTGTGATGCATGTTTTCCGAGCTCAGGACTATCCTGCCTGAACGTCAAGACAACCAAGTGATCACGCAGTGAGGTCTGATTTTCACCCGCCTTGCACCTCTCTAATCGTTCATGCTAATGTATACATGGCGCACCCCGAAAAGATACGTGTTATAGACGGTGCTACGCTTGGGAGAACACTAACTACTTGATATTTTTAAGTGAGAGATCACCCTAATAAAAGCGACTACCACACAATCAAGAAGGGTGCATCAAGAGGGATAAACATCTCAAGCAATTCATAATAGCATGATATGGTATAGCCTCTTCTGATGGAGAAGTCAAGTATTTCTTTGTCTTTGGCATTTTGCGTCAGTGCTCACCTTCGCGAAGATTGCCACCACCTTGTCGATACAATAGACAATATTGCTATCTTTATAGCTAATAAAATAAGTGCATTACTTAAGGTTGACATGCAAGTCATTAAAGTGACAATCATATGGCTCCAACCATCATGCCGAATCATGATACAGGTCATGTTAATCAAATTACATCATATAGACATCTCATACATAATCGAATTAACATGAGACTTGCTATACCACATCACATGCAAACCATCCTGCAAAACCAAGTTAGACACCTCTTATCGGTTTATGCAAAATTTTATTTTAGGTGGCTTCCAAGGTTTTGACTTAAAACACAGCTACCAACATTCATCATCAAGTATGATTATTCAAGTCGCTAGATCAACATCGCGGGGCGTATGAAACACGAGATAATAAAATCTCGAGCCCCATACCCTTAAGCATGTGACCCTATAGGTTCGGTGAGGTTTAGACATGACCAGAACACTTTCCGATCAATGATCAACATCGGAGCCGTGGACACCCATATTGACCCTATAACCACATGAATGAATATTCGAGTGAACCTCCAGTTGCCATGTGCTATTCCTGTTGCCTCACGATATATTACAAACACCCAAGGTGAGATTTACTTGCATCCCCGTGGATCAACAACTTGTCAACTATGCTAGTTACCTCGTTACCGGTTTTGTTCTCTTTTCTTGTTGTCATGTTCCAACATGCCTGTGATCAAATCACGTTGTGTCTGGCCAGACGATGATGGATACCGTAACACCGAGAGGGACCAAGAATATCTCTCCATCGTCGAGGGAGCAAATCCCAATCTTGAGCTATCTCGTTACTTGCCATACTTTTCTGTGAACCCGTAAGCCGCCGTAATAGCCACCTAGTTACGGTTGACGTTTAACAAACTCCAAAGTTCACGAAGCAAGCATAAAGGAACTTTATACTCTCATGGTCTAAGTAATTATGTAAACATTAACTATCTCTGTGATATTAACCTTTAACTTGTGACGAATGTGTCTCATAGCATAACACCAATTTGGTTCGATTCAACACAAGTGTTCTACCAACAATGTGCCCTCAAAATTGCTGGCATAGCCATGCCCATGATCAGGAAAAGAGGATCATCATGCAATACTTGAGCCAGTCTTAGAGGCAAGACTAGGAATACAATTTACCGTTTATTATACCACACGTGCACATGAGTTTTTGATACATCCGTTTTGTATCATGCTTTTATATTGATATTTATTTCATTATGGGTTGTTACTACACGTTATGGTACATTACTTATGCCTTTTCTCTCCTATTTTACAAGGTTTACATGAAGAGGGAGAATGCTGGCATTTGGAATTCTAGACTACAAAAGGAGCAAATATGATAGACCTATTCTACACAACTCCAAAAGTCCTGAAAAGTTACGTTGAATTATTTTGGAATATATAGAAAATATTGGGCGAAACAAATACCAGAGGGGACCCACCAGGAGGTAACAAGCCTGCCAGGCGCGACCTACCCCCCTGGCCGCGCCTAGGTGGATTGTGGGCCCCCTAGCAGGTTTCCGATGCCCATCTTCTCCTATATGAAGGTATTCGACCTGGAAAAAGCCAAGAGAGACTTTTCTATAAAAAGCGCCGCCGCCTCGACGCGGAACTTGGGCAGAACCAATCTAGAGCTCCGGCGGAGCATTTTTGCCGGGGAAACTTCCCTCCCGGAGGGGGAAATCGAAGCCATCGTCATCACCAACGATCCTCTCATCGTGAGGGGGTCAATCTCCATCAACATCTTCACCAGCACCGTCTCCTCTCCAAACCCTAGTTCATCTCTTGTATCCGATCTTTGTCTCAAACCTCAGATTGGTACATATGGGTTACTAATAGTGTTGATTACTCCTTGTAGTTGATGCTAGTTGGTTTACTTGGTGGAAGACTATATGTTCAGATCCTTAATGATAATTAATACTCCTCTAATCATGAACATGAATATGCTTTGTGAGTAGTTTTGTTTGTTCCCGAGGACATGGTAAGTAATCATGTGAATTTGGTATTCGTTCGATATTTTGATGGGATGTATGTTGTCTCTCCTCTAGTGGTGTTATGTGAACATCGTCTACGTAACACTTCAACACTATTTGGGCATAGGGGAAGGCGTTGGGCAGTAATAAGTAGATGATGGGTTGCTAGAGTGACAGAAGCTTAAACCCTAGTTTATGCGTTGCTTCGTAAGGGGCTGATTTGGATCCATATGTTTCATGCTATGGTTAGATTTATCTTAATTCTTCTTTTGTAGTTGCGGATGCTTGCGAGAGAGGTTAATCATAAGTGGGAGGTTTGTCCAAGTAAGGGCAGCACCAAAGCACCGGTCCACCCACATATCAAAATGTAAAAGTAACGAACGCGAATCAAATGAGCATGATGAAAACTAGCTTGACAGAAATTCCCATGTGTCCTCGGGAGCGCTTCACTTTGTATAAGAGTTTGTCCAGGCCTATCCTTTGCTACAAAAATGATTGGTCTACCTTGCTGCACCTTTACTACACTTGTTACTTGTTACCCGTTACAAATTACCTTATCACAAAACTATTTGTTACCGATAATTTTATTGCTTGCAGAGAATACCTTACTGAAAACCGCTTGTCATTTCCTTCTGCTCCTCATTGGGTTCGACACTCTTACTTATCGAAAGTAATATGATAGATCAACTATACTTGTGGGTCATCAAGACTCTTTTTTGGTGCCGTTGTCGGGGAGTGAAGCGCCTTTGGTATGTGGAATCTGGTAAGGACAAAATTCATATAGTGTGCTAAAATTTACTGTCACTTGCTACTATGGAAAAATAATCCTTTGAGGGGCTTGTTCGGGATATCTTAACCTCGACCGTAAGCACAAAGAGTTGCTCCTGAACCTACTGAACCTACTAAAAATATTTATTATGAAGTTCCTTCGGGTATGATAGAGAAACTGCTGGCTAATCCTTATGCAAGAGATGGAACACTAGATCATGATTTGCATCTAATCTATGTGGATGAAGTTTGTAGATTATTTAAGCTTGCAGGTCTATCCGAGGATCATGTCAAGAAGAAGGTCTTTCCTTTATATTTGAAGGAGAAGGCATTGACATGGTATAGGCTATGTGATGATATTGGATCATGGAGCTACAACCGATTGAAAATGGAATTTCATTAGAAATTTATCCTATGCATCTAGTTCATCGTAATCGGAATTATATCTATAGTTTTTGTCCTCGTGAAGGAGAAAGAATCGCTCAATCTTGGGGGAGGATTAAATCAATGTTATATTCATGCCCCAATCATGAGCTCTCGAGAGAAATTATTATTCAGAATTTTTATGATCGGCTTTCTCGTAATGATCAACCCATGCTCGATACTTCTTGTACTGGTTCCTATATGAAGAAAGATATTGAATTCAAATGGGATTTATTGGAAATAATTAAACGCAACTCTGAAGATTGGGAACTCGACGAAGGTAAGGATTTAGGTATAAACCTGAAGTTTGATTGGTTAAATCCTTTGTAGACACCGATGATTTTCGTGAATTTAGCACTAAATATGGACTTGACTCTGAGATGGTAGCTTCTTTTTGTGAATCTTTTGCTGCTCATGTTGATCTCCCTAAGGAGAAGCGGTTTAAATTTCATCCTCCCATTGAAGTGAAAGTAGTTGAACCTATTAAAGCTGAGGAAGAAACTATTACTTATAATGTTGATCCTGTTATTCCTGCTACTTATATTGAGAAACCACCTTTCCCTATTAGAATAAAGGAACATGCGAAAGCTCCAACCGTGGTTTGTAAGAGCTATGTTAGAACACCTACACCTCCTGAACAAATTAAAGTTGAACCTAGTATTGCTATGGTTAAAGATCTCTTGGTTGATAATATTTATGGGCATGTTATTCATTTCTATGATGAAGCTGCTAGAATTGCTAGACCTGATGCTAAAGATAAACATAGACCTATTGTTGGCATGCGTGTTGTTTCTGTTAAAATAGGATATCATTGTTATCATGGCTTATGTGATGTGGGTGCTAGTGTGAGTGCAATTCCCTTTACCTTATATCAAGAAATTATGAATGATATTGCACCAGCTGAGTTAGAGGAAATTGATGTTACCATTAAGCTTGCTAATAGAGATACTATAGCCCCAGTTGGGATTATTAGAGATGTTGAAGTCTTGTGTGGGAAGATAAAATATCCTACTGATTTTCTTGTCCTTGGTTCCCCACAAGATGATTTTTGTCCCATTATATTTGGTAGACCTTTCTTGAATAATGTTAATGCCAAGATAGATTGTGAGAAAGAAACTGTTACTGTAAGTTTTGGGGATGCGCCTCATGAGTTTAATTTCTCTAAATATCGTAGACAAAATTGCCTAGTAAGGATTAAATTATTGGTCTTGCTGCTATTGTTGTGCCTCCTACTGACCTCTTAGAACAATATTTGCTAAACCATAAAAACGATATGCATATGAATGAAAGGAATGAAATAGATAATATTTTATTTGGTCAGTATCCTATTTTGAAACACAACTTGCATGTTGAAATACTTGGGGATCCTCCTCCACCCAAGGGTGATCCCATGTTTGAGCTTAAACAATTACTGGATACCTTGAAATATGCTTATCTTGATGAAAATAGGATATATCCTGTTATTATTAGTGCTAACCTTTCAGAGCATGAAGAAAAGAGATTATTGAAAACTGTGAGGAAGCACCATGCTGCTATTGGATATACTCTTGATGATCTTAAGGGCATTAGTCCCACTCTATGTCAGCATAAAATTAATATGGAGCCCGATGCTAAACCAGTTGTTGATCACCAATGACGGTTAAATCCTAAAATGAAAGAAGTGGTAAGAAATGGAATATTAAAGCTTCTGGAGGCAGGTATCATTTATCCTATTGCTGATAGAAGATGGTTTAGTCCTGTTCAATGTGTCTCTAAGAAAGGAGGTGTTACCGTAGTTCCTAATGATAAAAATGAATTGATCCCGCAAAGAATTGTTAAAGGATATAGAATGGTAATTTATTTTAGGAAATTAAATAAAGCTACTAGGAAAGATCATTACCCTCTACCTTTTATTGATCAAATGCTAGAAAGACTATCCAAACACACACATTTTTTGCTTTCTAGATGGGTATTCTGGCTTCTCTCAAATACCTGTGTCAAAAGACGACCAAGAGAAGACCACTTTTACTTTCCCTTTATGTACCTTTGCTTATATATGTATGCCTTTTGGTTTATGCAATGCACTTGCTACCTTTCAAAGATGTATGACTTCTATATTCTCTGATTTTTGTGAAAGGATTGTTGAGGTATTCATGGATGATTTTTCTGTTTACGGAATTTCTTTTGATGATTGTTTGAGCAACCTTGATCGAGTTTTGCAGAGATGCGAAGAAACTAATCTTGTCTTGAATTGGGAGAAGTGCCATGTTATGGTTAATGAAGGTATTGTCTTGGGACACAAAATCTCCAAAACAGGTATTGAAGTTGATAAAGCTAATGTTGATGCTATTGAAAAAATGTCGTGTCCTACGGATATCAGAGGTATAAGAAGTTTCCTTGGTCATGCTGGTTTATATAGGAGGTTTATTAAAGACTTCTCTAAGATTTCTAGGCCTCCCGTTAATCTTTTGCAAAAAGATGTTCCATCCATTTTTGATGATGATTATGTAGAAGCATTAGAAATTCTTAAGAATGCCTTGATTTCTACACTTGTTGTTCAACCACCTGACTAGAACCTACCCTTTGAAATTATGTGTGATGCTAGTGATTATGCCGTTGGTGCTGTTCTAGGACAAAGAGTTGATAAGAAATTAAACGTTATCCATTATGCTAGTAAAACTCTAGACAACACTCAAAGAAACTATGCTACCACTGAAAAGGAATTTTTAGCAGTTGTGTTTGCTTGTGATAAGTTCATACCTATATTGTTGATTCCAAAGTAACTATTCACACTAATCATGCTGCTATTAAATATCTTATGGAAAAGAAAGATGATAAACCTAGACTTATTAGATTGGTTCTTATGCTACAAGAATTTGATTTGCATATTATTGATAGAAAGGGTGTTGATAACCCCGTAGCGGATAACTTGTCTAGGTTACAAAATGTTCTTAATGACCCACTACCTATTGACGATAGCTTTCCCGATGAACAATTAGCTGTCATAAATGCTTCGTGTAATGCTCCATGGTATGCTGATTATGCTAATTACATTGTTGCTAAATTTATACCGCCTAGTTTCACATACCAACAAAAGAAAAAGTTCTTCTATGATTTAAGACATTACTTTTGGGATGATCCACACCTTTATAAAGAAGGAGTAGATGGTGTTATTAGACATTGTGTACCTGAGCATGAACAGGAACAAATCCTACAGAAGTGTCATTTCGAGGCCTACGGAGGACACCACGCTGGAGATAGAACTACATACAAGGTATTACAATCTGGTTTTTATTGGCCTACTCTCTTCAAGGATGCTCGTAAGTTTGTCTTGTCTTGTGATGAATGTCAAAGAATTTGCAATGTTAGTAGACGTCAGGAAATGCCTATGAATTACTCTGTTGTTATTGAACCATTTGATGTTGAGTTTTTTGATTATATAGGACTTTTTCCAAAGTCTAACGGGCATACTCATATTCTAGTTGTTGTTGATTATGTTACTAAGTGGGTAGAAGCTATTCCAACTAGTAGTGCTGATCATAACACCTCTATTAAAATGCTGAAAGAAGTTTATTTTCCCTAGATTTGGAGTCCCTGGATATTTAATGAATAATGGTGGTTTACACTTTATTCATGGTGCTATCCGTAAATTGCTTGCTAAGTATGACATTAATCATAGAATTGCATCTCCTTATCACCCTTAGTCTAGTGGTCAAGTAGAACTAAGCAATAGAGAAATTAAATTGATCTTGCAAAAGACTGTTAATAGATCTAGAAAGAATTGGTCTAAGAAACTTGACGATGCATTATGGGCTTATAGAACTGCTTACAAAACCCTATGGGTATGTCTCCGTATAAAATGGTTTATTGTAAAGCATGTCACTTACCTCTAGAACTAGAGCATAAAGCTTATTGGGTAATC
Source organism: Hordeum marinum (assembly GCA_022496015.1). Lineage (NCBI taxonomy): Eukaryota > Viridiplantae > Streptophyta > Magnoliopsida > Poales > Poaceae > Hordeum > Hordeum marinum. Next base: position 417,081,793 of record CM039675.1, read on the forward strand.
AAAGAGCTCAATTATGATTTCAAACTTGCTGGTAAGATTTTTTGCAGGAAAACTTCTCTAAACGGGAAGGGTCTTACATTGTCGAGGAAGTAAATCATTCCAGTGCCATCAAGATCAACGACGCCGAAGGCACAAATCCGAAGGTGGTAGACGGGCAAAGAATCAAACATTATATATCAGGTACTCCCATAAATGTTGAAACCAATATTACCAATACCATAACTCCGGAGGAGTACATTAGGGAGACCTACCGGAACGTTTCAGACTCAGAAAAGGAATAGGTATGTGGTATAGTAAGCAATCCGACTCCAAAACATTCCAAATAGTATTTTTTTTTCTCAGTTTTGGGTTATTTAATAAATTAAGAAAAATTAAAGTAGTCCAAAAAGTGCATGAGGAGGCGACAAGCCTGCAGGGCACGACCTACCCCCTGGCCGCACCCTGTGGCTTGTGGCCACTCCATGCACCCTATGGACTCTGTTTTCTTGTGGTATACTCCTGTTGGTCGGTAAAAATTCATTATATAATCTCCCAAAGGTTTTGACCACCGTACCATGGAAAAATCCTTTGTTCTCGTTTGTTTTTGTTTTCTAGATAGATTTAGATCGCCATGACGTCCCTAAATGCTTAGAAGGACACATTCTTCAAGAAGGTCATCAACCCCTATCTTGCGGAGGTGCTGCGACACCCTCAAACCATTAAGATGCGTGAGGGGGTGCTGCACATCTGTGATGTTGAGGGGCCAAAGAAGACCGGAAGAGTGGAGACAAGGCTCGAAGCAATGGAGCAGCAAGTCTTCAAGTGACAAGGGATGGTGGAACATGGACTCAATGCCAATCATATGATGATCGCGGAGTTTACCCATAAACACAAGCTGGACGCCAAGGACATCGAGGAGCACATCTTCAAGCTTTATGAGAAAATCGAGCATCTCCAAGCCAAGATCTATGACCTGCAAAACCAAAACTGTGAGTATGAATACAAATTTAAGAGAATGAGTTTGGCTGCAGATTTGAGGATTCCGGAGGTTCGTTCATCTTTTTACGATGGTGATCCTATGCCTTGGAAGACAGATGACAAGCTATCAAGCGCATCAACTTCGCCACCACAATCACCTCCGAATAAGGACATCTAAACACATGGGTATGGGCACTCACCTTGGCTTGTACCAAGCTTGGGGGAGGTTCCTCGGTATCGTATCACCATAACATCTTTTACTTTTCTCGTTTTCCTAGTTCGATCCTTTTGGTTATATCTTGATCTAGTAGAATAATGTTTTCAGTGTGGTCTAGCTTTGAGTTTTGCTTTACGTTCCCCTTATGTAAGCGAGTCCGAGAGGTATATAATAAAAAGTAGTTTTGATGTGAGGGCTTTGCTTGTTGGGAAAAATAAATAAGTGGTAATAAAAGGAGAATAGAATAAAAGCAAAGAGTATATATGATTATCTTATGGGGAGTGATGACTTCACATATAAGAAGTATGTCTATTGAAATTTGTTGGGAGTTGACAAACATAGCGATTGGTCATTGGTGCAATTAATAGGAAGTAATAAATAAAGAGAGGTTCACATATAAATATATTATCTTGGACATATTTAATGATTGTGAGCACTCATTAAAAATATTATATGCTAAGAAGTTGATGTTGGACAAGGAAGACAACATAATGGGTTATGATTGCTTATCTTCGAATAGAATTTATATGGTTATAGATCCTCCAACATGTAGTGCTTGCTTCCACCTCATACTAGCCCAAAACTTCTGCACCAAGTAGAGATACTACTTGTGCATCCAAGCACCCTCAACCCAGTTTTGTCATGAGAGTCCACCATGCCTACCTATGGATTGAGTAAGATCCTTCAAGTAGGTTGTCATCGGTGCAAACAACAATAAGAATTGCTCCTAAATATGTATGATCCTTTATTGTAAGGGAAAATAAGCATTGTACGAACTTGTGATAGTAAAGAAATAAAAGTGACGGACTGTAGCGACCCGACCTGAAAGGTCAAGTCTCCGGTGTTTCCGTACCATCCCAAGATCATGCTGGTACACACACGGTACATCAATGTATATATCAAAGGGAAATCACACAGCATTATATTAATCGAAATATCATATCGAGTCCTTTATTACAATATAAATTACAATAAAGTGGCCGAAGGCCAACTCATGAGAATAACTAAATCTTGCGGAAGCGTCAAAGGTATATGAGTCCATCTGACTCCAAGGGCATCTCACTGAGCATAGAACGTGTCCTCACTCCTAGTCGGAAAAGTACTCTGCAACATGATACGTTGCATCCATGTAGGTCAGCATATGGAATATGCCGGCAAAGTCACAAGAGAGGGGTGAAAAGATAATCATCTAGTCTATATGCTTATATGGCAGGTGGGGTGGTAAGTTTTTGCGTACAGCCAATTTTTCCTACATCAAGAGAGGGCTAAGCAAAAAATATTACTAAGTTGTTGATTAATGAGATGGTTCCACCAACCAATTCTCATACCCAATTGTTAAATAACCACATCATCATATTAATTGTGTTGAGAATTCCGAATGTTTCAGTTCCTTTGGCTCAAGTCGTCCATGACCGTGGACACGGCTAATCGATTAGGTTTGAGTACTCTGCAGAGTTTTGCACACGTTCCCCACAAGATTTGGTCGCCTCCGTTTAATTTCTTGCACTTCAGTGTGTTTGAGAAACGGATGACCAAAACATGGTCTTCCAAAGGGTTTCCCTGCGACTCTGACGGTGCCCATCCTTTCCTACCGTTCTTCTACATCTCGTAGCACCGCCTGTCCAGGGTCACCACGATATCCAACCAAGCCAGAGCCCATAATGACTTGTGGCTATGCAGGTAAGCCTTGGATCTGAAAGCATCCATCCATCTCTTTGTGCCTGGGTGGATCTTTCCGCGTGAATACTGGCCATCTCCAACATCACCTAGGCAAATCCACTGGTTTCTCCAGGGTGCCGTTCAACCATCATCCACCCAGAGGTATGTTGAAAACTCGGGGTCTTGAAATCTTGATCTTTAAGTAGGTCTTGAAATTATTAACTCTCTCAACTCTCATGAATCACACAACCAACCCCGTCTACTAATAGCATAGCAAAAATAAAACAACGTTTCCCGGGGCCAGATGTTGTCAAAGGGGTTGAGGAGGTACCTACCACATGATACTACAACATGTAACCAAGTTTCCAACTAACCTATCTTGCATGCAATTGGGGAGATGGTAGAACTAATGCATATAAAACATGGGTAAACATGATCAAAGTGACTTGCTTGATTGATGATCTTCGTACGTGAGTGACTGTAAGTAACAAGCTTCGCACTCTGGATAATCTAATGAAACAAACAAGCACTCCATAAGCATACTACAGAATATTGTAACTCACAACATCAACCAAGAACTAGTAAACAATCAAGACAAAACAATGCACAATTTACAAGTAAGAAAAACTCACAAAGTTTTGTTTACTAGGAGACGATTGATAAAACACTACTAACATAATAAAAGTATTTTGTAATAACCAAAACAACTGTTGACAGCAAGGAAACAAATAAAATATTTTATTAATAAACATAATAAAATAAAATTAAAGTTTGTTGAGAAAATCTTTAGTAAAGTTTATAAAAGTTTTGATAAACACTATATGAATCAACTATAGTTATACTAACAAAAAGAATGAAATTAAACTTATTATTTATTAGTAAAACATGTTCTTAATAGAAAGGAATTTACAAGTAAACTTGTTTTAGAAAACAGAGTTAAATTATATAAAACTTTGTTTGAAAGCAAAACTATTACTAACTAGTTGTTTTAATCAAAATAAACCTATTTGAAAAGAAGTTGTGATTCCTATCTTAACAAGGAAATAAACTAAACAATTTTATATTTTTATAAAGAATAAGTAAAACACTAAATGTATAAACAACAGAACCTACTAAACAAATTAAAACTAAATCTAAATTGAACTAACTAAAACTAAGTAAATAAAACTATATTGTAATACTAGGCAGATTCTATTTATAGCTAAAACACTAATCAAAATCATCCTAGAAATCCTCAAACTAAACATGAAGGTAGTCCTAATTAATACCAAACAGTAGCAAAAAGATTCATATCAAAATCTATATTCAAACTCTAGTTATTCAGATTTCAAGATTTTGAGCAAATTTGATTAAATTCAAATTTTATAGGTCAAATTTGAAATTTAAAAGTACAGGGTGAAACTACATGAAAAATGTGAGCTATTGCAAAAAGAATCAACTCAAAACATTAAACAGGTTAAAAGATATAAGCAAAACAAAATTTGAAATCATTCTGTTAATTAAAACAAAAAACAGAAAAGGAAAATTGATTTGCAACGGTCAGGGGCTACGTGGCGCTTTCCTATTGGTGGCTAGAGTGTGCGCGTGGAATTTTGCGGGCGTGCGACCGGTCGGTAGAGGAAAACAATTCGGATATTTACCCGATCTAATCTCGGCCGTGGGTTTTAGATCCGAGGGTCCAGGGAGCTTACGGAGGAAACGGTCGCCGGCGTGGAGATCTCCGGCGAGTCCGGAAGCGGCGAAGACGACGGCGAGGAGCTCCGGTGGTCGAGGGAGGCAGTGGAGTGGTCCGGGCGACGGCGACGGGTCTCCGGAGTCGACTGGTGACAAGTGTGGGTGGAACGGTGGACGGAGTCGACGGCTACGGTCGACGGGAGGTCCGGTGGTGGTGGCTACTCCGGCGACGAATTGCGGCAGCGCCTCGGCGAGGTAGGAGGGGGTTTGGGGGGAAATGGAATGCGGGGAGTGGGTGGCTTATATAGGGGCGCTGGGGAGTGCGGGGGAGGAGAGGGGAGAGAGATCCGGGAGGGGGAAGAAACTGCCGGCGAGGAATCTCCGACGCGCGCGGGAGGAGAGTGATGACCGCTCGGGCATTACGAGCGAGTGAGGTGGGGCCCGGTGTCAGTGAGAGCGAGGCGTCCGTTGCGCGTCGGTCGGCCGGTTGGTATTAAATTCGCGTATAACTGCCGTGGGCCGGCCCGTTTAATACAGTAACCGTTACCGTTTCTTTTTAATGTTTTTCCAGAGCGTTTCAAAAGCTTTTAAAACATTCAAACCGTTTATAAATATAGGGGTATTATATATCGAAATTAACAGAATAATAAATTCTATTTAATGAACAATTCTATTCTGTCATTTGAACACTTTGAAAAAAATAATATTTTCAGAAATTGCCTAATTGTTTTTAAATCCTTTTTGCAAATATTTACAAAATAACTCCTGGTTATTATTGTTCAAATATATCACCAAGACGACCCTGGTGTGGAGTGTCATGTTTCTCCCCTCTTATTTGAACTTTTTACCAAGATTTCAAATAGGTGAAAGCAACTTAGGGAAAAATAGAAAGGGCTTTTCAAAAGTTTAGAAAGGGCATTTCAACAATACATGTATTCAAGCAATGATGCAGATGAAAGCATAGCTATATTTCATAACATTCCAAAATGAAATTTTGGGATGTTACACGGACTGCATAATAAAGGTTGCTATCACAAAGGGCAATACAACGCAGCGTTCCTTTGCATTCAGGGTTCGCACATCCAAAAACAAAAAGCGCATGACAACCTTTGCTTCCCTTTGCGAAGGGCCTATCTGTTACTTTTACTTCTTAAGTACTTACCTTTATGCAGGAGTCATGGTGGTCTTCACCACTTCCTATATTTTGCCTTTTTTGCTTGGCAAGCATTTTGTGTTGGGGAATGATCTAGACACATATGTCCAGTCGGATGTGGGTGGTCATGAGTTATTTCTGTTGACATTACCCTGGAGGTAAATAGTTGGGAGGCAAAACTATAAGCCCCATATCTTTCTTTGTGTCCAATTAAAGCTTTGACCTCATGAGTACCGCGTGAGTGTTAGCAATTATGAAAGACTAAAAGATGATTGAGTATGTGGATTTGCTTTACAAGCTCTTATATTGACTCTTTCCAATGTTATGATAAATTCAAAATTGCTTCAATGACTGAGAGCATAGTTTGTTGGTTCTGAATAGAGTTCTTGGTTGATACTTTATCCTGTGAATGAATTGTTACTCTAGTATAATATATTATATATCAATAAGTGTTGATGTTCTAAAGATGATCATGATGCCCTCATGTCCGTATTTCATTTTCTCGACACCTCTATCTCTAAACTTGTGGATATATTTATCGATCTCGTCTTTCGCTTGAGGACAAGCGAGGTCTAAGCTTGGGGGAGTTGATACATCCAGTTTGCATCATTCTTTTATATTGATATTTATTGCATTATGGGCTGTTATTACACGTTATGGTACAATACTTATGCCTTTTCTCTCCTATTTTACAAGGTTTACAAGAAGAGGGAGAATGCCGGTAGCTGGAATTCTGGACTGGAAAGGAGCAAATATGAGAGACCTATTCTGCACAACTCCAAAAGTCCTGAAAAGTTACGGAGAATTATTTTGGAATATATAAAAAATATTGGGCAAAACAAATACCAGAGGGGACCCACCAGGAGATCACAAGCCTGCCAGGCACGACCTACCCCCTAGCCGCGCCTTGGTGGCTTGTGGGCCCCCTGGCAGGTTTGTGGTGCCCATCTTCCGCTATATGAAGGGTTTTGACCTGGAAAAAAAATCAAGAGAGAGGTTTCGGGATGAAGCGTCACCGTCTCGAGGCAGAACTTGGGCAGAACCAATCTAGTGCTCCGACAGAGCTGTTCTGCCGGGGAAACTTTCCTCCCAGAGGGGGAAATCGAAGCCATCGTCATCACCAACGATCCTCTCATCGAGAGGGGGTCAATCTCCATCAACATCTTCACCAGCACCATCTCCTCTCCAAACCCTAGTTCATCTCTTGTATCCGATCTTTGTCTCAAACCTCAGATTGGTACCTGTAGGTTGCTAGTAGTGTTGATTACTCCTTGTAGTTGATGCTAGTTGGTTTACTTGGTGGAAGATTATATGTTCAGATCCTTAATGATAATTAATACTCCTCTAATCATAAGTGGGAGGTTTTTCCAAGTAAGGGCAGCACCCAAGCACCGGTCCACCCACATATCAAAATGTCAAAGTAACGAATGCGAATCAAATGAGCATGATGAAAACTAGCTTGACAAAAATTCCCATGTGTCCTCGGGAGCTTCACTTGGTATAGGAGTTTGTCCAGGCCTATCCTTTGATACAAAAAGGATTGGGCTACCTTGCTGCACCTTTACTACACTTTTTACTTGTTACCCGTTACAAATTACCTTATCACAAAACTATCTGTTACCGATAATTTTAGTGCTTGCAGAGAATACCTTACTGAAAACCGCTTGTCATTTCCTTCTGCTCCTCGTTGGGTTCGACACTCTTACTTATCGAAAGGACTACGATAGACCCCCTATACTTGTGGGTCATCAGTTTCCCTCCAAGCCTCATGGTTATTGTAGACTCAAGAATCATTGCAATTATAGCATGGAACATAAATATTCATTACTAACTTGGAGATAGAAAATAACTGTTATTACTGCCTCTAGGGCATATCTCCTACAAGACACGCATGTATCGTTGCCATTAAGGACAACAAGATGGGGTCTATTCCTACATGAATAGATCTTGTCTACATCATGTCACCGTTCTTATTGCATTACTCTGTTTTCCCATGAACTTATTACACTAGACGCATGCTGGATATCGGTCGATGTGTGGAGTAATAGAAGTAGTTGCAGAATTATTTTGTTCTACTTATCTTGGATGTGATGCCTATATAATGATCATTGCCTGGATATTGTCATGATTATTTGATCTTCTATCAATTGCCCAACAGTAATTTGTGCACCCACCATGCGCTATACTCATGAGAGAAGCCACTAGTGATACCTACGGCTCCCGGGTCTACTTTTCCAACATATTGCTTTCCGATCAATTATTTGAAACTTTTGTTTTCAGATCTATTAATCCAAAAAACTCAAAAATACCTTGATGTATATTTTATTTATTTATTTTACTTTGTGTTCTTGCGAGATCTATTTGCCAAAACTATCATTACCTAATCTATCTTATTATCTTAGAGAGCGTGACAACCTCTCTTTCCCGTTGGGTTGCAAGTATTTGTTGTTTGTGTATAGGTGTTGTTTACGTGGGTGCGTGATCTTCCTCTACGGATTGATACCTTGGTTTCATAACTGAGGGAAATACTTATCGTCGTTGTGTTGCATCATCCCTTCCTCTATGGGGAACTACTGCCGTAGTCTCAAGCCACGTCAATTATCGATATTCTTGTCCTACTAACACTCAGCGGATCATGATTACGTTAATCTTGTAACCCCGTAGGTTCGGTAACTCATAGACATGAACGAAACCCCTTCGTTCAATGACCGATGGCGGAACCATAGACATCCATATCGATCCCTATGAGTACACGAAGGATATTCGAGTGGACCATTGGTTACCACGTGACATTTACTTTGCTCCGCGATACTTTACAAGACCCAAGAATCATCGGTATCCTCTCGAGTCGTTCACATGCTCGTTATACCGTTATTCTCGTTACCAGTTTTGTTCTTCTTTCTCATTGGTGTATTCCGGCATCCCCATGGCATACTCACTTGTGTGTGGCAATACGATGACAGATGTCGTCACGCCAAGAGGGCCCTCAGAATATCTCTCCATATTTACAGGAGCCAATACCACTCTCGAGCTATCTAGTTCCTTGTCAAACTTTCCAACGAACGTGTAAGTTTTCATTATAATCACCTAGTTACAGATGACGTTTGAGCAACCCTAAATCTCATCGTACAGTAAGAAGTGATTATGATACTCTTGTGGTCTACGAAACATAAAACACATGTTAACACCTCGTGTTATAACAATTGATTGCAGGCGATATTATCTCAAAGTATAATAAACAGGTTTTGGTCATGATCGTTCTTCTAACGTCACATTGTCAATGTTGTTTTAGGATCATCGCTACACTTAACAATATCCTAAGATCCGCAAAACATGATTACCAACAACACTTGAGCCAGTATTAGAGGCAAGACTAATATCCTTTGTTTTACCATTTATCATTGCACACGTGCCTATGAGTTTTTCACTGAATCACATATTCCAGAATTATAGCAGTTATAGCATAGAATATAAACTCTTAATTTTGAATATGGAAATAAAATAACACAACATTATTGCCTCTAAGGCATATCTCCAACGCCCGGTCCACGCGCAAGGCGCACGAGGAGGTTGCCGCATGTAGAATCACCGACTCCTTTGGCGTCGGGCCTGCCGCCACCGTAGCCTCCATCGACGACATCGACGGATGGGAGGAAACTGCTCGAGGATTTTCCCCTAGTGTCGCCCTGAGGAGACAACGCGCAGGGTGACGTGATACTAGTCCAATTATTTTTAGTGTAAACCTTCTTTTATGCTAAGCTAAGTACATTATTTGATATTTAGATTATATTATACTTTGTGGCATCCCCAATGCTAATATCCTAAGTACAACACTAGTTGGATGGTGGAAGGGGAGGTCATACACGATGGAGGCAAGGCTCGGGATACAAGAACATGATGTAGAGAAGAAACCGGGGAGGGGAAGGGGAGGAGGGGGAGCGAAATCAATTTGGGAGGGAGGGGTATAGACACAAAATACACAATGCGATTTTCAGGGTTTGGCTTCACATACACATGGGCCTTGCGATTTCCCTAATTTGGATAGTACTTACATTAAACTATTTTTTATTTTATAATCGCGACGAGCATGCACACACTATCTATTTGGTATTAAACTATTGATTGACAAACATAAGCGCGTTCCCGATGGTAGTATTTGTCTATTGTCTACCATAATGGTTGATGTTGCACCTAATCTTATTTGGCCCAGAGATGGCAGGCCAGAATCAATACATTTTATACATATTATAAATTGTTGAACGGCAGTTGTATTCGACAGTGAGATGCAATCAATGTGTAACACCCAAGATGCGCGCCTATCCTTATTTAGGCATGAGGGCCGCGACAGGGATAGAGGCGCTTCTAGTCGTTTCGCAAGTAAAGTAACATCATATACATGTATGAATAGAGGAGTATATGAGTTGGCTTACACTTGCCACAAGCTAAATTACAAGACCACACAGATTATTCAAACATCATTCAAAAGACAGGGTCCGTCTACGGACAAAAACAAACGAAGAAAAGAAGCAATGAAACTGTCTTGCTAGCCCCAAAGATCATGACCAAGACCTCTCACTCGTCTGGATATGTGATGTACATTCTATCACGTTCTTCATCATACTCCCACTGGAGCCGGGTCACATCATCTGGCATGGTCTCATCTGCTCCCGCACCTGTATTTGTTGTAGTAATCTATGAGCCACGGGGACTCAACAATCTTGTAACCGGGTACCGAGACTATGTAAGCTTATTGGGTTGGATGGGGGTAAGTGTTGAGTTTGCAGCATCACTAAGAATTGTATGGTGGCTAACTTATGAGAACATGAATGTAAATATGGTGGAGAACGTAAGACGATCGAGTTCTACCATGATAACTAAGTGATCCTGAACACCTACTTACGTCAAACATAACCACACCATGTTCTCTCTCGGTTCATGTTTACGAGCAGAGACGATCACGGTTACTCACATAGTTGGTGTATTTTATTGGAGTTTACTTGAAGTTAAATATAACCGGGTGTTAAACAAGATAACCAAGTTGCCACATAACCGCGGGCACGGCTTTTCGAAAGATTTAACCCTGCAGGGGTGCTCCAACTAATCCATCACAAATTAACCACACTCTACGGGAATAACCTCGACCATGGATCTCGTGATCATCCTAGGCAATTCCAAAGGAAAACCGACACCTCGAGATGGCCCGAAGAAGATCAGAGTTCCTCACGCAAGCCATTCGAGAAAGCTAAAACAAGTCCAGCAAGACCGCCTGATCTATCGACGAACCCGATAAGAGCCGTGTATCTTGTTCTCACGACATTACTGGTGGGAGACGTAGTAGTAAATCAAAATTTTCCTACGTGTCACCAAGATCTATCTATGGAGAAACCAGCAAACGAGCGGGGAGAGATTGGATCTTCATACCTTTGAAGATTAATAGCGGAATCATTGCTAGAACGCGGTTGATGGAGTCGTACTCGCAACGATTCAGATCGCGGTAGATCCGATCAAGTGCCGAACGGACGGCACCTCCGCGTTCAACACACGTGCAGCCCGGTGACGTCTCCTACGCCTTGATCCAGCAAGGAGGGAGGAGAGGTTGAGGGAGAGCTCCGGCAACACAATGGCGTGGTGGTGGTGGAGCTGCGTGGTACTCCGACAGAGCTTCGCTAAGCACTACGGAGAACGAGGAGAGGGAGGAGTAGGGCTGCACCAGGGAGGAGATGAACTCGTGTGTTGTGCAGCCCCAAATACCTCCACTATATATAGGGGGAGGGGAGGAGAGGTGCTGCGCCCTAGGGTTCCACCCTAGGGGTGGCGGCAGCCTCCAGGAGCCCATCTGGCCGGCGGCCAGGGCAGGGAGAGGTGGAGGCGCCCTAGGGTGGGCCTTAAGGCCCATCTAAGCCTAGGGTTTGCCCCCTCCACCCTTGCTGCGCCTTGGGCTGGGGTGGGAGGTGCACCAGACCACCTAGGGGCTGGCTCCCTCCCACTCTTGGCACATGGAACCTTCTGGGGCAGGTGGGCCCACTTGGTGGACCCCCGGAACCCTTCCGGTGGTCCCGGTACACTACCGGAGACACCCGGAACACTTCCGGTATCCAAAACCTCACTTCCTATATATCAATCTTCGTCTCCGGACCATTCCGGGACTCCTCGTGACGTCCGGGATCTCATCCGGGACTCCGAACAACCTTCGGTAACCACGTACACTATTTCGCTATAACCCTAGCGTCATCGAACCTTAAGTGTGTAGACCCTACGGGTTCGGGAGACACGTAGACATGACCGAGACACCTCTCCGGTCAATAACCAACAGCGGGATCTGGATACCCATGTTGGCTCCCACGTACTCCATGATGATCTCATCGGATGAACCACGATGTCAAGGATTCAATCAATCCCGTATACAATTCCCTTTGTCTATCGATATGGTACTTGCCCGAGATTCGATCGTCGGTATCCCCATACCTTGTTCAATGTCGTTATCGGCAAGTCTCTTTACTCGTTCCGTAATACATCATCCCATGACTAACTCATTAGTCACATTGAGCTCATAATGATGATGTCTTACCGAGTGGGCCCAGAGATACCTCTCCGTCACACGGAGTGACAAATCCCAGTCTCGATTCGTGTCAACCCAACAGACACTTTCGGAGATACCCGTAGCGTACCTTTATAGCCACCCAGTTACGTTGTGATGTTTGGCACACCCAAAGCATTCCTACGGTATCACGAGTTACACAATCTCATGGTCTAAGGAAACGACACTTGACATTGAAAAGCTTTAGCAAACGAACTACACGATCTTGTGCTATGCTTAGGATTGGGTCTTGTCCATCACATCATTCTCCTAATGATGTGATCCCGTTATCAAAGACATCCAATGTCCATGGTCATGAAACCGTGACCATCTATCGATCAACGAGCTAGCCAACTAGAGGCTCACTAGGGACACGTTGTGGTCTATGTATTCACACATGTATTACGGTTTCCGGTTAACACAATTATAGCATGAATAACAGACAATTATCGTGAACTAGGAAATACAATAATAACCATTTTATTATTGCCTCTAGGGCATATTTCCAACAGTCTCCCACTTGCACTAGAGTCAATAATCTAGTTACATTGTGATGAATCCAACACCCATAGCATTCTGGTGTTGATCATGTTTTGCTCGTGAGAGAGGTTTAGTCAACGGATCTGCAACATTCAGATCCGTATGCACTTTACAAATATCTATGTCTCCTTCCTGAATGTAATCACGGATGGAGTTGAAATGGCGCTTGATGTGTCTTGTCTTCTTGTGAAACCTGGGCTCCTTCGCAAGGGCAATAGCTCCAGTGTTGTCACAGAGTAGAGTCATCGGGCCCGACGCATTCGGAATCACTCCTAGGTCGGTGATGAACTCCTTCATCCAGACTCCCTCCTTTGTTGCTTCCAAAGCAGCTATGTACTCTGCTTCACATGTAGATGCTGCCACGACGCTTTGCTTGCTGCTGCTCCAGCTCACTGCCCCTCCATTCAAGATATACACGTATCCGGTTTGCGACTTGGAGTCGTCCGGATCTGTGTCGAAGCTAGCATCGACGTAACCCTTTACGACGAGCTCTTCGGCACCTCCATAAACGAGAAACATGTCCTTTGTCCTTTTCAGGTACTTCAGGATATTCTTGACCGTTGTCCAGTGTTCCGCCCCGGGATCACTTTGGTACCTTCCTACCAAGCTTATGGCAAGGTTCACATCAGGTCTGGTACACAGCATGGCATACATAATAGAGCCTATGGCTGAAGCATAGGGGATGACACTCATCTCTTCTCTATCCTTTGCCGTGGTCGGGCATTGAGTCGTACTCAATCTCACACCTTGCAACACAGGTAAGAACCCCTTCTTGGACTGATCCATATTGAACTTCTTCAATATCTTTTCAAGGTATGTGCTTTGTGAAAGACCAATGAGGCGTTTCGATCTATCTCTATAGATCTTAATACCTAATATGTAAGCAGCTTCTCCAAGGTCCTTCATTGCACACGTGGATCAGTCTTCTTCTGAAAGATCCATTTGTTTTCAATGGCTCGCTTATCATCAGGCAAGTCCACCAAAGTCCAATCTTTGTTCTCATACATGGATCCTATCTCGGATTTCATGGCCTCAAGCCATTTGTCGGAATCCGGGCCGGCCATCGCTTCTTCATAGTTCGAAGGTTCACCGTTGTCCAACAACATGATCTCTAGGACAGGATTGCCGTACCACTCTGGTGCGGAACATGTCCTAGTGGACCTTCGAATAGCAACTTGATCTGAAGCTTCATGATCATCATCATTAACTTCCTCTCTAGCCGGTGTAAGCTCCACAGAAACAACTTCCTGTGCTGCGCTACTTTCCGGTTCGAGTGGAGGTACAATTACCTCATCAAGTTCTATTTTCCTCCCACTTACTTCTTTCGAGAGAAACTCTTTCTCGAGAAAGGATCCATTCTTGGCAACAAAGACTTTGCCCTCAGATCGTAGGTAGAAGGTATACCCAATAGTCTCTTTGGGATATCCTATGAAGACGCACTTTTCCGCTTTGGGTTCGAGCTTCTCAGGTTGAAGTTTCTTCACATAAGCATCGCATCCCCAAACTTTTAGAAATGACAGCTTAGGTTTCTTTCCAAACCATAATTCATACGGTGTCGTCTCAACGGATTTAGACGGTGCCCTATTTAAAGTGAATGCGGCAGTCTCTAATGCATATCCCCAAAATGATAGCGGTAAGTCGGTAAGAGACATCATAGATCGCACCATATCCAATAGAGTGCGATTACGACGTTCAGACACACCATTTCGCTGAGGTGTGCCTGGCGGCGTGAGCTGTGAAACAATTCCACATTTCCTAAGGTGCGTGCCAAACTCGTGACTTAAATATTCTCCGCCACGATCAAATCGTAGGCATTTTATTTTCCTGTCACGTTGATTCTCGACCTCACTCTGAAATTCCTTGAACCTTTCAAAGGTTTCAGACTTGTGTTTCATTAAGTAGACATACCCATATCTGCTCAAGTCATCAGTGAGGGTGAGAACATAATGGTAGCCATTGCGAGCCTCGACACTCATTGGACCGCATACATCGGTATGTATTATCTCCAACAAGTCAGTTGCTCGCTCCATTGTTCCGGAGAACGGAGTCTTGGTCATCTTGCCCATGAGGCATGGTTCGCATGTTTCAAATGATTCGAAATCAAGTGACTCCAAAAGTCCATCAGCATGGAGCTTCTTCATGCGTTTGACACCAATATGGCCAAGACGGCAGTGCCACATGTAAGTGGGACTATCGTTATCAACTTTACACTTTTTGGTACTCACACTATGGACATGTGTAACATCACGTTCGAGATTCATCAAAAATAAACCATTGACCAGCGGGGCGTGAGCATAAAACATTTCTCTCATATAAATAGAACAACCATTATTCTCGGATTTAAATGAGTAGCCATCTCGCATCAAGCGAGATCCAGATACAATGTTCATGCTCAAAGCTGGTACTAAATAACAATTATTAAGGTTTAAAACTAATCCCGAAGGTAGATGTAGAGGTAGCGTGCCGACGGCGATCACATCGACCTTGGAACCATTCCCGACGCGCATTGTCACCTCGTCCTTGGCCAGCCTCCTCTTATTCCGCAGCTCCTGCTTGGAGTTACAAATGTGAGCAACTGCACCGGTATCAAATAAAATACCCAGGAGCTACTACGAGCGCTGGTCAAGTACACATCAATAACAAGTATATCACATATACCTTTAATGTTGTCGTCCTTCTTATCCGCTAAGTACTTGGGGCAGTTCCGCTTCCAGTGACCGGTACCCTTACAACAGAAACACTCAGTCTCAGGCTTGGGTCCATTCTTGTTCTTCTTCTTCCCGGCAACTTGCTTACCGGGCGCGGCAACAGCTTTGCCGTCCTTCTTGAAGTTCTTCTTACCCTTGCCTTTCTTGAAACTAGTGGTCTTGTTTACCATCAACACTTGATGCTCCTTTCTGATCTCGACCTCTGCTGATTTCAGTATCGAGTACAACTCAGGAATGGACTTCTCCATCCCCTGCATGTTGTAGTTCATCACAAAGCTCTTGTAGCTAGGTGGAAGCAACTGGAGGATTCTTTCAATGACCGAGTCATCCGGGATGTTAATTCCCAGCTGAGTCAAGCGGTTGTGAAGCCCAGACATCTTGAGGATGTGCTCACTGACAGAATTGTTCTCCTCCATCTTACAACTAAAGAACTTGTCGGAGACTTCATATCTCTCGACCCGGGCATGAGCTTGAAAGACCAGTTTCAGCTCTTGGAACATCTCATATGCTCCGTGTTGCTCAAAACGCTTTTGGAGCCCCGGTTCTAAACTGTAAAGCATGCCGCACTGAACAAGGGAGTAGTCATCGCAGCGAGAATGCCAAGCGTTCGCAACGTCTTGTTCTGCTGGGAGAAGGGGTGGGTCACCTAGCGGTGCATCAAGGACATACAGTTTCTTGGAAGCTATGAGGATGATCCTCAAGCCACGGACCCAGTCCGCATAGTTGCTTCCATCATCTTTCAGCTTGGTTTTCTCTAGGAACACGTTGAAATTGAGGTTGACATTTGAGTTGGCCATTGGATCTACAATATAGATATTAAAGGCAATTTTAGACTAAGTTCATGATAATTAAGTTCACATAATCATATTATTCAATGAACTCCCACTTAGATAGACATCTCTCTAGTCATCCAAGTGATACATGATCCATGTCAACTAGCCCGTGTCCGATCATCACGTGAGACGGACTAGTCATCCATGGTGAACATCTTCATGTTGATCGTATCTTCTATACGAATCATGTTCGACCTTTCGGTCTTCCATGTTCCGAGGCCATGTCTGTACATGCTAGGCTCGTCAAGTCAACCTAAGTGTTTCGCGTGTGTAAATCTGGCTTACACCCATTGTATGCGAACGTTAGAACCTATCACACCCGATCATCACGTGGTGCTTCGGAACAACGATCCTTAGCAACGGTGCACAGTTAGGGTGAACACTTCTCTTGAAATTTTATTGAGAGATCATCTTATTTACTACCGTCGTTCTAAGCAAATAAGATGTAAACATGATAAACATCACATGCAATCAATATAGTGACATGATATGGCCAATATCATCTTGCTCCTATGATCTCCATCTTCGGGGCACGATGATCATCATTGTCACCGACACGACACCATGATCTCCATCATTGTGTCTTCATGAAGTTGTCTCGCCAACTTATTACTTCTACTACTATGGCTAACGCTTAGCAATAAAGTAAAGTAATTACATGGCGTTTATGATTGACACGCAGGTCATACAATAATATAAGACAACTCCTATGGCTCCTGCCGGTTGTCATAGTCATCGACATGCAAGTCATGAACCCTATTACAAGAACATGATCAATCTCATACATCACAATGCATCACATCACATCCTTTTGGCCATATCACATCACAAGGCATATGCTGCAAAAACAAGTTAGACGTCCTCTAATTTGTAGTTGCAAGTTTTTACGTGGTTGCTATAGGTTTCTAGCAAGAACGTTTCTTACCTACGCCAAAACCACAACGTGATATGCCAATTGCTATTTACCCTTCATAAGGACCCTTTTCATCGAATCCAATCCGACTAAGGTGGGAGAGACAGACACCCGCTAGCCACCTTATACAACTAGTGCATGTCAGGCGGTGGAACCGGTCTCACGTAAGCGTACGTGTAAGGTTGGTCCGGGCCGCTTCATCCCACAATACCGTCGAATCAAGATAAGACTAGTAACAGCAAGCATATTAACTAAATCGATGCCCACAACTGCTTTGTGTTCTACTCGTGCATAGATTCTACGCATAGACCTAGCTCATGATGCCACTGTTGGGAGACGTAGTAGTAAATCAAAATTTTCCTACGTGTCACCAAGATCTATCTATATAGAAACCAGCAAACGAGCGGGGAGAGATTGGATCTTCATACCTTTGAAGATCGCTAAGCGGAAGCGTTGCTAGAATGCGGTTGATGGAGTCGTACTCGCAGCGATTCAGATCGCGGTAGATCCGATCAAGTGCCGAACGGACGGCACCTCCGCGTTCAACACACGTGCAGCCCGGTGACATCTCCTACGCCTTGATCCAGCAAGGAGGGAGGAGAGGTTGAGGGAGAGCTCCGGCAACACGACGGCGTGGTGGCGGTGGAGCTGCGTGGTACTCCGACAGAGCTTCGCTAAGCACTACGGAGAACGAGGAGAGGGAGGAGTAGGGCTGCACCAGGGAGGAGATGAACTCGTGTGTTGTACAGCCCCAAATACCTCCACTATATATAGGGGGAGGGGAGGAGAGGTGCTGCACCCTAGGGTTCCACCCTAGGGGTGGCGGCAGCCTCCAGGAGCCCATCTGGCCGGCGGCCAGGGCAGGGAGAGGTGGAGGCGCCCTAGGGTGGGCCTTAAGGCCCATCTAAGCCTAGGGTTTGCCCCCTCCACCCTTGCTACGCCTTGGGCTGGGGTGGGAGGCGCACCAGCCCACCTAGGGGCTGGCTCCCTCCCACTCTTGGCCCATGGAACCTTCCGGGGCAGGTGGGCCCACTTGGTGGACCCCCGGAACCCTTCCGGTGGTCCCGGTACACTACCGGAGACACCCGGAACACTTCCGGTATCCAAAACCTCACTTCCTATATATCAATCTTCGTCTTCGGACCATTCCGGGACTCCTCGTGACGTCCGGGATCTCATCCGGGACTCCGAACAACCTTCGGTAACCACGTACACTATTTCCCTATAACCCTAGCGTCATCGAACCTTAAGTGTGTAGACCCTACGGGTTCGGGAGACACGTAGACATGACCGAGACACCTCTCCGGTCAATAACCAACAGAGGGATCTGGATACCCATGTTGGCTCCCACGTACTCCACGATGATCTCATCGGATGAACCACGATGTCAAGGATTCAATCAATCCCATATACAATTCCCTTTGTCTATCGGTATGGTACTTGCCCGAGATTCGATCGTCGGTATCCCCATACCTTGTTCAATCTCGTTACCGGCAAGTCTCTTTAATCGTTCCGTAATACATCATCCCATGACTAACTCATTAGTCACATTGAGCTCATAATGATGATGTCTTACCGAGTGGGCCCAGAGATACCTCTCCGTCACACGGAGTGACAAATCCC
Source organism: Hordeum marinum (assembly GCA_022496015.1). Lineage (NCBI taxonomy): Eukaryota > Viridiplantae > Streptophyta > Magnoliopsida > Poales > Poaceae > Hordeum > Hordeum marinum. The sequence continues at coordinate 417,100,647 of CM039675.1, forward strand.
AGTCTCGATTCGTGTCAACCCAACAGACACTTTCGGAGATACCCGTAGCGTACCTTTATAGCCACCCAGTTACGTTGTGACGTTTGGCACACCCAAAGCATTCCTACGGTATCCGGGAGTTACACAATCTCATGGTCTAAGGAAACGACACTTGACATTGAAAAGCTTTAGCAAACGAACTACACGATCTTGTGCTATGCTTAGGATTGGGTCTTGTCCATCACATCATTCTCCTAATGATGTGATCCCGTTATTAACGACATCCAATGTCCTTGGTCATGAAACCGTGACCATCTATCAATCAATGAGCTAGCCAACTAGAGGCTCACTAGGGACACGTTGTGGTGTATGTATTCACACATGTATTACGGTTTCCGGTTAACACAATTATAGCATGAATAATAGACAATTATCATGAACTAGGAAATACAATAATAACCATTTTATTATTGCCTCTAGGGCATATTTCCAACAATTACATATAAGCAAAGCGTACGGTGGCCTGATATAAATCTCCCGAGTTGCCCCGGGTTGGCCCTGCATGGTGCTCTAGTTTGGACCAACACTCATGAGGAGCACTAGCCCGGGTTGTTGATTAATTATCCATGGGGTTGCAAAGCCCTATGCATTTTTATTAAGTTGTTTAAGCAAATAGTACCAATGTTGGGTCTTGCCAGACAAGCTTTAATCTCACCCAAATATTCAAGGGGGTCCCATAACAATCACGAGCATGTTAGGAGCGCAAAATATGGAAACATAACACTGGTAACAAGTAGCTATGACGGTAAAAGTGGAACAAATCGTCGAGCAAAAGGCCAAGCCTTCCACCATACCAAGATATATATGTGCATTAAATTAAATAGCAATAAATATTGTGATATCTCCAGATATCCATGTTATCACATGGAAACAACCTGCACATGCATCTAAGAACGCTATAAGAGGGGCTGAGCAGCGGTAACTTAGCCAAGCAAGGTTCGCTAGGTAGTGGAGGGGTTAGAGGCTATCATGGCAATGTAGGAGGCTTGACATTCAAGTGGTAGGTAACGCAATTGTAACAAAAAGAGTGAGACATCTAGAAAAGCAAAAATAGTGTCGGGATCTGGGTACGATCATCTTGCCTGTTGGTTCTTCAGAGGGATAAAGAGTTGGGCCCTCATTGTAGTACTCTCTTGGATCCTCGTACTCAGGTTCAACACTCGCGTCTACCCAACAGAAACAACAACTATAAACAAACAACCACGGTGCAATGCACAAAAATATGATGCATGATTCATTTGAAGTATTTAACATGGCAATCCTAAGCTAGTCATGTTTCTCATGCAATAGTTAACTTATTTACAATTCTGGACAAAACATCATGTTAAGTTGTTTAAACATGCATGATCATTGCAAATATGGATTCTTCATGCAAAATCGATGCAAATGCATATGTAAAACATAGGAAATGGAGTAACGGATCTCACGCTACGCTCACGGAAAGGTACGAAGGCAAAATACGAGACAAGGAAGGCCATGGGCTTTTCCTTGGTATCCCAAGGTTGCCACTGGTTATAAAATGAAAAACCAACCACAATAAAGCCAAATATCAAGCAAAATAATGGATCATAGCTCCCACAAGTCACAAAACACTACCACACACAATCTGTCCCAAAACAGCAACATAGCAACTTCCACATCAATTATCTAGAGCTACAGGATGTTTTCCAACCTCAAACAAAGCATGAACAACAACTACATAACATGCTTACCAAATCATCCAACTACACAAACTGGAAAGGAATAAAATATCACTAAGCGTGAAGCTCACAAGATGGCATGATGAAAGAGATTCTAAGGACTTAGTGAAATTCATAGATTTTTGGAATCTGAGTTAAGCTGATAGCAAGTTGACAACACAAAATAATGATGCAACAGACTACCTCATGGCATGAAAATTAACAAGATGGTACTGGGCAACATCTACTACAAAACACTAGCACTGAGCTTGAGCTAAAACACAACAGGGCACTTGGTAGCATCCACTCATCAAGGCATAAAAATAATAACAGATTCTCACACTTAGAAATATTTAGCATGTTGAAATCAGCAACATTTTGTTAGCCACTTTGGAGCAAGATTCCCACTTATATGCAAGTCTAACATGCCAAAAGAAAATACCATGTCATAATACTCATGAAACACTACCACTTCCATGTTGACACAATTATCATAGCATGCTTGGCTTTATTCTAAAAAAATGACAAAATGGCATATTGGGGCAAAATGACATCTCGTAGAACTTGCTAAAATGACAAAAAAAATGCACCAATGGATTCCTAGGATTTTTCTACCCCAAATCCACATATCACACCCCCATATTGCAGTAGATAAAATGCCCACAATTCCACATTGCAACTAGCATCAAAACTTGAAACAACTTATAAGTCAAAACTTACCTAAAATGCTCATTGCCAAAATTGGCCTAGTCCAGATCTGGACATTTCTGGAAATGGAATTAATCTAATACAACACAAATAAAACAAACAAACAATTAAACAAATAAAACAGGAGGGGTCCCACCTGGCATAGTCACCAGGGCCCGCTATGTGGATGACAAGTGGGCCATGGGCCCACTGTCATACACACAGCGCACACACACACAGGCACACGCACACACAAATATGATCTCTGTGTCGCAGCAGATCCCACCAACACACGCACACACACAGGCACACACCACATAACACGCATGCACACGAGATTCGACCGTGGCCATAGTGGATCCCGCAGACACTCATGCATACACAAACGAAAAATAAAAAGGGGGCATAGGGGTTTCGAACCCGCAACCTCCCACTGCTTCTCCTAGCACGCTACCACTGTGCTACTGCGCGGCTACTGACTGAAGGGAACCAACACGCGATATATTTAGAGAAATCAAACGACTTCCCCTTCCTTGCGACAGAGAAGGAAGCGATGGCACCGGCGGCGCTAGCGGTGTCCTCCGGTGACGGAGACCACCGGCGGGAGCTACTAATGCTGCAGGGGTTCTATTCCCATCTACTACGCGGAGCAAAGGCAAGCACAACGCGATGCAGGGGAGCGTGGAGCTCCCTGCTCATGGCGGAAGCCATGGCTTGCTACAAGCACTTTGCAAGGCTGCATGGGGCTGCGGGGTGACTGGGACATGCGCGGAATATCTACTGAGGGAGCTGGGCAGATCTCACGAGACCCCTGCTGCTGCATCTCCTACTTGAGAACAAAACTGCAGCTTCCCGGTAGAGCAATGGGAGCGCGATGGCAGCATGCATGGAACTACGCAACCGGGACACGATAACGCGAGGGGGAAGGAGAGCAGGGAGAAGGATATACCTATCTCACCTAGGACATGGATAGGAGGAAGGGGTCGAGCTGGAGACGATGCAAGGAAGCTCTGAACCTTGACGACCTTCGGGTCCGCACACAAGGAAGAAGATCGCGACAGCGAGGTGGGGCTCCAGGCTCGCAGATGAAGCGTGCATATAGGAAGAAGACGACGGCACTCCCGGAGCTCGATCCACGTGTCGGGAAGGAAGAAGATGAGGCGGGGACGCTACCCCGAGCTTGAGCTCGTACTCGGCCGGAGCATGGCGGCAGGGCAACGGTGAGGAGCTTGGAGGGACTTACCGACGGCGGGGAGGAGAAGAAGATGGGAAGAATGGAGAGAGGGGAAACCCTTGGGCATGGGGGACACCTCAAATAGGCGGCTCGGTCTCCCGTCGGCCGTCAAATCGGCACGGACACTGACGTGGTTACTGCCGATGAGCGTCGTATAGGGGAACGACAAACGCGTGCACGCTGGTGGGCTGCGGGCTGCGGCTGCTGCTGTTACGGGCCGTCGCAGGGCAAGGAGGCCCAGGAGGCAAGCTCTCTCCCTCTCAGGAAAACAAAAGGTTTTTCCTTTTAATAAAACAACACGAAACCACTAAAGCCCATAGAAGAAAACAAAAGGATTTTTGGGAAACCAAAATACTTTGCACTACAGATAAATGCAACCTATTTAAATAAAAAGAACTAACCATTTTTAGCCAAAGTTAATTATTTATTTATTGTTAACTAAAACTTGCTATTCATTAGAGATATAAATGACATAAAACAGCCACACATGGAGAGCTCATCTTGCTCCACTCTAAACAATTAACTTAAGCACCAGAACATTTTATAAAGATCTAAAGGACAGGGAGAGTTGTGATACAAAATAAATAGGAGCATAAGGGAAGTTTTTAGTTGAAATTAAAGAGGGGGTTATGGACAAGAAATGGGAGTAGGGCAACACACCAAGCACACATGCATTCAACCACATACCACCTCACATCACAACATTCACAAGCACAAGCAACAAGGCCAAACATACTATGCAATATGATGATCATGATGCACGATGCATGAATGGCATGAAACAAAATAATAATTCATTGAAGGCACATGGCAACATAGAGGTTCACAAGAGATACATGACCAAAATGGCAAGGGGAGCACTTGGGCTGTTGCAACTCTCCCACACTACAAGAGGATCTCGACCCGAGATCTAAGAACGAAAGAACTCTGAAAATTCGGAACGAAGAAGATCCTCACGTTCCCAAGTAGCTTCTTTGACGGAATGATGAGACCACTTAACCTTGAGAAACTTGATTGACTTTTTGCGAGTCTTACGCTCAGTTTCTTCGAGAATAGAAACTAGATGCTCACGATAAGATAGGTCTTCTTGGAGATCAATGTCTTGGAGGTCAATGGTACGCTCTGGAGTCTTGAAGCACCTCCGGAGCTGAGAGACATGGAAAACATGATGCACATTTGCGAAATTCGAAGGAAGCTCTAGTTGATAGGCAAGTTCACCTCTCTTGCCAACAACTCTAAAAGGACCCACAAAGCGAGGATCTAGCTTCCCCTTAATTCCGAACTACTGAGTGCCCTTCATGGGAGAAACTCTGAGATAGACTAGATCATCAATTTAAAAGGAGACATCCCGATGTTTGTTATCGTAATAACTCTTCTGTCGGGATTGAGCTGCTTTGACGTTCTCACGAATGACATGGCACATCTCTTTTGCTTCAGTGATCATGTCATTGCCCAAAATTTGACGCTCACCGGTTTCAGACCAATTGAGCGGGGTACGACACGTCCTGCCATAGAGAATCTTGAAAGGGGCCTTGCCAGAGCTAGCCTGAAAGCTGTTGTTGTATGAAAATTCAACGTATGGAAGGCAGTCTTCCCATTTCATGTCGAACGAAATCACACAGGCTCTGAGCATGTCTTCAAGGATTTGATTAACTCTCTCAACTTGACCACTTGTCTGTGGATGGAATGCAATGCTGAAATGGATCTTCGTACCCATAGCAGTCTGGACGGACTCCCAAAACTTGGAAGTGAAGAGGCTTCCACAGTCAGATGAAATGAGTTGAGGAATACCATGCAAAGAAACTATCCTTGATGTATACAACTATGCTAGCTGAGCTAACGAGATAGATTCTTTGACCGGAAGGAAATGGGCAACTTTGGTCAGCTTGCCGATAACCACAAAGATGGCATCGTTGCCCTTCTTGGACTCAGGAAACCAGTGATGAAATCCATCTCCACATGATCGAATTTCCACTCTGGAATAGGCAAAGGTTGAAGGAGACCTGTTGGACATTGATGTTCTGCCTTCACTCTGCGACAAACATCACACTCGTTCACGAACTGAGCAATTTCGCGTTTCATGTAAGTCCACCAGAAGGTTTTTACTTGAGGTCCTGATACATATTGGAACTGCCTGGATCAATGGATAGGAGATAATTGTGTGCTTCGTCCATGATAACCTTCCTGAGATCACCTTTCGGAACCACCAGACGGTCCTCAAAGAACAAGGTATCTTTGTCATCAACGCGAAAGCACTTATACTTCGGAATGCCCTTGGCCACACCTTTCTTCACTTTCTTCACCATCGCATCAAGAAGTTGATCTTGGTGAACCTGATCTTCTAGAGTCGGAGAGACTTGAAGATTTGCAAGAAATCCTTGCAGAATCATTTGGATATTGAGCTTGCGGAAAGCTTCACAAAGCTTGGTTGAAGAGGCTTTAGGATAAGACTGTTGCAGTACGCCTTTCGGCTGAGCGCGTCTGTAGTGAAATTTGCTTTTCCAGGAGTATACTCAATCCTTGGATTAAAGTCTTCAATCAGTTCCACCCAACGAGATTACTGAAGATTGAGATTGGGTTGAGTGAAAATGTACTTCAAGCTCTTGTGATCGGTATACACCTCAACTGGTCTACCCAACAACAAATGCCTCCAAGTCATCGAAGCATGCACAACTGCCGCCAACTCGAGATCATGAGTGGGGTGGTTCTTCTCAGCAGGCTTCAACTGATGCGGGGTATAAGCAACGATCTTCTTATCTTGCATGAGAACACCACCAAGGCCTTGGAGAGAAGCATCATAGAAAACTTGGAAAGGCTTTGATTGCTCGGGGGGAACAAGAACTGCAGCTAAAGTCAGTCTCTGCTTGAGCGTATTGAACGCCACATCACACTCAGGAGACTAAACATACTTGACATTCTTCTGGAGGAGGTTGGACAGAGGCTTAGCAATTTGAGAGAAGTTCTCCATGAATCTTCTGTAGTAACTTGGAAGCCCGAGGAAGCTACGAAGCTACTTGACATTCTGAGGAGGCTCCCATTTCAAGATTGTTCCACTTTCTCAGGGTGCACTTTAATGCCCTCAACAGAGATCACATGACCAAGGTACACCACTCCATTGAGCCAAAACTCACACTTGGAAAACTTAGCATAGAATCGATGCTCTCTTAGCCTGTCAAGCACAAGCCGGAGATGCTCTGCATGTTCTTCTTCAGTCTCCGAGAAGATGAGGATATCATCCAGATACACCAAGACAAACTCATTCTTGAAAGGAGAGAATATGAAGTTCATCATTCTTGAGAAGGTTGGAGGAGCATTAGCGAGACCAAACGACATGACAGTGTACTCATAAGAGCCAAAACTCATCCTGAAAGCAATCTTTGGAATATCTTCTTCGCGAATGCGAATCTGATGATAGCCCATGCAAAATCAAGCTTCAAGAAAACCTTGGCACCTTTCAGTTGTTCAAACAACTCATTGATGTTGGGAAGTGGGTACTTGTTTCTGATTGTCTTTTTATTCAATGGACGGTAATCGAAACAAAGTCGGTCCGTGCCATCCTTCTTCTTGACAAACAAAACACCACAACCCCAAGGAGAAGAACTTGGTCTCATCAGACCCAAACGTTCTTGTTCATCTAGCTTCTTCTTCAATTCTTTCAGCTCTTCGAGGCCAAGCTTATAAGGACGCTTGAAAACCGGTTCAGTTCCGGGCTCAAGGTCAATCACAAACTTAACTGGACGGTGCGGAGACATTCCTGGCAATTCTTCGGGAAAGACATCTTCATACTCACAAACCACCAGAATTTGAGAAATAGCCGAGATTTTACCCTTCTCAGTAAGAGCAGAGAGGCGAATCGTGTCATCGCGAGCTGCGAAAATGATCACATCTTCTGAAGGATGAGTCAATTTGACTTCTTTGGCTTGACAATCAACATATGCCTAGTTCATAGCCAGAAAGTCCATACCAAGAATGAGATCAATATTGGAATTGCCGAGAACATAAGGAGAAGCCAAGAAGGAATAGTTGCCCATCTTGATAGAAACATCCGGAACCACTGAATTGGTTATCATCGAAGAACCCGGAGAAACAATACCCAATGGTCTATCTAATGATGTCGAAGGGAAATCATGCTTTATGAAAAATGTCTTTGACATGAAACAATGCGATGCACCAGTATCAAACAACACTTTTGTAGGAAAATAATTAACCAAGAGATTACCCATGATCACTTGAGAAGAATCCTCTGCCTCGGCTGCATTCACCATGTTCACCCTTGCATACTTGGGATTATGCTTCACTATAGCACTGCCTGGGGGCTTGACTGGAGGAGGAGGCGGAAGACACCGCTGGTTGTTGCACTTGTTTGAGTAGTGATCCTTCTGACCACACTTGTGACAAGTAACCTCCGAGATCGGACGGAAGTTTCCTAGAGGAGGAACATTAGCTGACTCGGGTGTCTGGGGTCTCTGCTGATATCCTAGGGTGGGTGGGTGGGAACAACCACGCCCACCGAACTGCTTCTGCTACTGAGGAGAAAGAAATGGAGGAGGAGGAGGAACCCAATATTTCTGCTGCTTAGGGACCAATTGAGAGCTGGAAGAAGAAGAATAGGAATCCCTGGAACGCTTCCTTGAGTTCTCCAACTTGAGCTGAGTTGCCTCGACCTACAAAGCCATGTTGTAGAACTGATCGAACTCACGAGGCTCTTGAAGGACCAGACCCAGCAGAAGCTCATCCTTGACACCACCTCTGAACTGATAAATCATGGACTTCTCATCATGAACATCTTGTTTAGCATAGCGGGCCAGATTCTAGAACTCGACGTTGTAGTGATAGACAGACTTGCTTCCCTGCTTCAGGTGCCTAAACTTCTCATGCATTTCCTTGACAAACCTCATTGGAATGTAATGGGCCTCGAAGTCACGATAGAAATCATCCCAGGTGACAACACGATCGCCCCTGGAGTCCTTGTATTACTGCCACCAATCTGTTGCCTGACCCTTGAGTTGGAACGACACGAACCTGACATAGTCCTCTGGTCTAACATTGTTGCACTCGAAATGCTTACTCATGTCATGGAGACAATCATCTGCATCAAAAGGCTTCTCAAAACAGGTGAAAGACTTGGGCTGGTTGGCAAGGAACTGGTTGAGCGTTGCGAACTAAGGCTGATTCTAAAAATTCCCTTGAAAACCTTGCTGACCCTGATCTGTTTCTTGCAACAGCCTGAGCAACATCTAAGTATTCGCATTGGTTGCAGCCATCATAGCTTGCCAAGTTTATGGAGGAGGAGGCGGTGGTGGGGGTGGTGGAGGATCAGACTGCCCCTCACCGCGACTCGGATTCTCGTGAGTTGGTGGAGCCATCCTGGAGATGGACAAGAACATCAGCACATCATTGACAAAGATGATTGCAAAAATCTGAATCAAATGCATTGAAAGAAATCGAATGGAGAAACATAACAACCTTCCTACTGAAAATTAGTAAGAACGCCTTCTTCGGGTTTGCGATAACGTCATCAGATATTAGAAGCCACTTGCAATAACACAAAATAATTGAACTAATGTTGCCCGGAACAAATGTATATGCCCTCATACATCTGAAGAAGATGATCCTAGATAACTACATGAATTCCCACCTAAGAACTTCCGAAATCTTTCTGGTTATGCAATCTGGTGTTGGGGAGGAGGAAATATCTCAAACAACTAACAAGTCCTACACCCCAACTATATTCATCCTTCAACACATAACCAGAGGCTTCGGAACTCCATCTATCTCGGATCCTCGAAAGCAAAACGATACTAGATATGGCGGTACCCCGGACGCCTCCCCAGTACTGTGTGACTCCGACCTTATCTCACCACGACAAGTATTGAAGCAATTCCGAACACCCTCCTTCCTGAGATACTAAGGAATCTGAATGATAATGATGTGCTAAGAATTCCCTGGAGCTCAACTCCCTGGAAGAAATCAAGTCAAACAGGAGGCACCAAGACAGAACTCCGTCACATCGGCATCATATAGTTTCCAAAATACTCGCGTGATCCTAATAAATTTTGAGCAAGAAGAGGAGTAGAGTCATAATTCCTAAGTCGAATACCTCACTAGAGTATAGAAGAGGAGTAAAAGAAACCTACTCTCTGATATAAATAGTCTTAAAATAGTTTTACTAGACTCGACTTGACCAAGTTTGACCAAGCAAAGGGCTCCTATGGTCGTCTGGCTCTCATACCAACTTGTAACGCCCAAGAGGCGCGCCTATCCTTATTTAGGCACGAGGGCCGCGATAGGGATAGAGGCGCATCTAGTCATTTCGCAAGTACAATAACATCACATACATGTATGAAGATAGGAGTATATGAGTTGGCTTACACTCGCCACAAGCTAAATTACAAGACCACACAGATTATTCAAACATCATTCAAAAGACAGGGTCCATCTACGGACAAAAACAAACGAATAAAAGAAGCAATGAAACTGTCTTGCTAGCCCCAAAGATCACGACCAAGACCTCTCTACTCGTCTGGATATGTGACGTACATTCTGCCACGTTCTTCATCATACTCCCACTTGAGCTGGGTCACATCATCTGGCACGGTCTCATCTACACCTGCACCTATATTTATTGTAGTAATCTATGAGCCCCGCGGACTTAGCAATCTTGTTACCGGGTACCGAGACTATGTAAGCTTATTGGGTTGGATGGGGGTAAGTGTTGAGTTTGCAGCAACACTAATTATCGTATGGTGGCTAACTTATGAGAACATGAATGTAAATATGGTGGACTACGTAAGGCGATCGAGTTCTACCGTGATCACTAAGTGATCCTGAACACCTACTTATGTCAAACATAACCCCACCGTGTTATCTCTCGGTTCATGTTCACGAGAAGAGATGATCACGGTTACTCACATAGTTGGTGTATTTTATTGGAGTTTCCTTCAAGTTAACTACAATCGGGTGTTAAACAAAATAACCAAGTTGCCACATAACCGTGGGAACGGCTTTTCGAAAGATTTAACCCTGCAGGGGTGCTCCAACTAATCTATTACAAATTAACAACACTTTGTGGGAATAACCTCGACCACGGATCTCGTGATCATCCTAGGCAATTCTAAAGGAAAACCGGCACCTCAAGATAGCTCGAAGAAGATCAGAGTTCCTCACACAAGACATTCGAGAAAGGTAAAACAAGTCCAGCAAGACCGCCCGACGTGTCGACGAACCCGATAAGAGCCACGTATCTCGTTCTCAGGACACGACAGATAAGCAAAGCATACAGTGGCCTGATAGAAATCTCCCAAGTTGCCCCGAGTTGGCCCCGTACGGTGCTCAAGTTTGGACCAACACTCATGAGGAGCACTGGCCCGGGTTGTTGATTAATTATCCACGGGGTTGCAAATCCCTATGTGTTTTTATTAAGTTGTTTAAGCAAATAGTACCAATGTTGGGTCTTGCCAGACAAGCTTTAATCTCAACCGTATATTCAAGGGGTTCCCCATAACAACCCCGAGCATGTTAAGAGCGCACAATATGGAAACATAACACCGGTAACAAGTAGCTATGACGGTAAAAGTGGAACAAATCGTCGAGCAAAAGGCCAAGCCTTCCACCATACCAAGATATATATGTGCATTAAATTAAATAGGAAAAAATATTGTGATATCTCAATATATCCATGTTATCACATGGAAACGACCTGCACTTGCATCTAAGAACGCTATAAGAGGGGTTGTGCAGCGGTAACTTAGCCAAGCAAGGTTCGCTAGGTAGTGGAGGTGTTAGAGGCTATCATGGCAATGTAGGAGGCTTGACATTCAAGTGGTAGGTAACGCAATTGTAGCGAAAAGAGCGAGACATCTAGCAAAGCAAAAAGAGTGTCGGGATCCGGGTACTATCATCTTGCCTGTTGGTTCTTCAGAGGGACAAAGAGTTGGGTCCTCGTTGTGGTACTCTCCTGGATCCTCATACTCAGGTTCAACACACGCGTCTACCCAAGAGAAACAACAACTATAAACAAACAACCACGGTGCACTGCACAAACAAGATGATGCATGATTCACTTGAAGTATTTAACATGGCAATCCTAAGCTAGTCATGTTTCTAATGCAATAGTTAAGTTATTTACAATTCTGAACAGAACCTCATGTTAAGTTGTTTGAACATGCTTGATCATGGCAAATATGGATGCTTCATGCAAAATCAATGCAAATGCATATGTAAAATATAGGAAACGGAGTAACGGATCTCACGCTACGCTCACGGCAAGGTACGAAGGCAAAATAGGAGACAAGGAAGGCCATGGGCTATTCCTTGGTATCCCAAGGTAGCCACTAGTTAGAAATGAGAAACCAACCACAATAGAGCCAAATATCAAGCAAAACAATGGAGTATAGCTCCCACAAGTCACAAAACACTACCACACACAATCTTTCCCAAAACAGCAACATAGCAACTTCCACAACAATTATCTAGAGCTACAGGATGTTTCCAACCTCAAACAAAGCATGAACAACAACTACATAACATGCTTACCAAATCATCCAACTACACAAACTGTAAAGGAAGAACATATCACTAAGCATGAAGCTCACAAGATGGCATGATGAAACAGATTCTAGGGTCCTAGTCAAATTCACAGTTTTCTGGAATCTGAGTTAAGCTGATAGCAAGTTGACAGCAGAAAATAATGATGCTAGAGACCACCTCATGGCATGAAAATTAACAGGATGGTAGTGGACAACATCTACTACAAAATACTAGCACTGTGCTTTAGCTAAAACACAACAGGGCACTTGGTAGCATCCACTCATCAAGGCATAAAAATAATAACAGATTCTCAGACTTAGAAATATTTAGGATGTTGAAATCAGCAACATTTTGTTAGCCACTTTGGAGCAAGAATCCCACTTATATGCAGGTCTAAACTGTCAAATGAAAATACCATGGCATAATACTCATGAAACACTACCACTTCCATGTTGACACAATTATCATAGCATGCATGGATTAATTCTAACAAAAATGACAAAATGGCATATTGGGGCAAAATGACATTTTGTAGAACTTGCTAAAATGACAAAACAAATTGCACTAATGGATTCCTAGGATTTTTCTACCCCAAATCCATATATCACACCCCTATGTTGCAGTAGATAAAATGCCCACAATTCCACATTGCAACTAGCATCAAAACTTGAAACAACTTATAAGTCAAAACTTACCTAAAATGCTCATTGCCAAAAATGGCCTAGTCTAGATCTGGACATTTCCAGAAATGGAATTAATCTAATACAACACAAATAAAACAAGAAAACAATTAAACAAATAAAACAGAAGGGGTCCCACCTGGCATATTCACCAGGGCCACCTATGTGGATGACAAGTGGGCCATGGGCCCACTGTCATACACACATCACACACACACACAGGCACACGCACACACACATAGGATCTCTCTGCCGCAGCAGATCCCACCAACACACGCACACACACGGGCACACATCACACAACACGCATGCACACGGGATCCAGCCGTGGCCACACTGGATCCCGCGGACACTCATACACACACAAACGAAAAAGAAAAAGGGGCCTGAGGGGTTTCAAACCCGCGACCTCCCACTGCTTCTCCTAGCGCGCTACCACTGCGCTACTGTGCGGCTACTAACTGAAGGGGACCAACACGCGATATATTCAGAGAAAGCAGACGGCTTCCCCTTCCCTGCAACAAACAAGGAAGCGACGGCACCAGCGACGCCAGCGGTGTCCTCCGGCAATGCAGACCATCGGCAAGAGCTACGGATGCTGCGGTGGTTCTATTCCCATGTACTACGCGGAGCAAGGGCAAGCACACCACGATGTAGGGGAGCGTGGAGCTCCCTGCTCATGGCGGAACATCAACTAAGGGGCTGGGCAGAGCTCACGAGACCCTTGCTGCTACATCTCCTACTCGGGAACAAAACTACAGCTTCCGGCAGAGCAACAGGAGCACGACGGCAGCATGCACGGAACTACGCGATCGGGACACAATAACGCGAGGGGGAAGGAGAGTAGGAGAAGGTTATAGCTATCTCACCTAGGACATGGATAGGAGGAAGCAGTCGAGCTGGAGACGACGCGGGGAAGCTTTGAACCTTGACGGCCTTCGAGTCCGCACATAGGGAAGAAGATCGCGACGGCGAGGTGGGACTCCGAGCTCGCATACGAAGCGTGCATAGAGGATGAAGACGGCGTCACTCCCAGAGCTCAATCCACGCGTTGGGGAGGAAGAAGACGAGGCGGGGACGCTACCCTGAGCTCGAGCTCACGCTCGGCCGGAGCAAGACGGGGAGGGCGACGATGAGGAGGTTTGAGGGACTTATCGATGGCAAGGAGGATAAGAAGATGAGCAGAACGGAGAGAGGGGAAACCCTAGGGCACAAGGGACACCTCAAATAGGCGGCTCGGGCTCCCGTCGGACGTCAAATCGGCACGGACGCCGACATGGCAACTGCCGATGAGCGTCGTACAGGGCAACGACGAACGCGTGCATGCTGGTGGGCTCTAGGCTGCGACTGCTGCTGTTACTGGGCCGCTGCGAGGCAAGGAGGCCCAGGAGGCAAGTGTTGGGGAATGTTGCATGGGAAACAAAAAATTTCCTACGCACACGCAAGATCTATCCATGGTGATGAGCATCTATGAGAGGGAGAGTGGATCTACATACCCTTGTAGGTCGCTAAGTGGGAAGCATTAAGAAACGCGGTTGGTGTAGTCGAACATCTTCACGATCCAATCACGAGCCGTCCCGCGATCTCATCACGAGTCGTCCTGCGATCCCATCATGATCCTTCCGATCTAGTGCCGACCGGACGGCACCTCCACGTTCAGCACACGTGCAGCTTAATGATGATCTCCACCTTCTTGATCTAGCAAGAGGGGGTGAAGAGGTAGATGAGTTCTCCGCCAACACAACGGCATGGTGGCGGTGGTGGTGGAGCTGTCCCGGCAGAGCTTCGCCAAGCGCTACTACGACAATCTAGAGGAGAAACTGATCTAGAGGGGAAGGGAGAGGCTGCGCCGTTGCTTAAGGTGTTGTAGCCCTCCCTCCCCTCACGTATATATAGGAGGGAGAGGAGGAGGGGGCACCCTAGGGTTTCCCCTAGGGTGGGGCGGCGGCCAAGAGGGGAAACTTCGCCCCCAAGGCAAGTGGGGCGCCCTCTCTTGGGTCTGCCCTAGCCCTTCCAGCCGCATGAGCGTTAGGTGGGAGGGGAGGCCAGCCCACCAGGGGCTGGTGCGCCCCCTCTCACAGCCCATGGGGCCCTCCGGGGCAGGTGGACCCTCCTGGTAGACCCCCGGAACACTTCCGACACTCCTGTCAAAAAACCGGTAAGTCCCGAAACTTTTCCGGAACCCGAATACCAACTTCCTATATATATCAATCTTTACCTCTGGACCATTCTAGAGCTCCTCGTCATGTTTGGGATCTCATCCGGGACTCCTAACAACCTTCGCTCACCAACTTACATAACACATCTATACCGAAACGTCACCGAACCTTAAGTGAGCAGACCCTGTGGGTTCGAGAACTATGTAGACATGACCGAGACACCTCTATGGTCAATAACCAATAGCGGCACCTGGATGCCCATATTGGCTCCTACATATTCTATGAAGATCCTTATCGGTTGAACCTCTATGTTAAGGGTTCAGATAATCCCGTATGATGTTCCCTTTGTTCTTCGGTATGTTACTTGCCCGAGATTCGATCATCCATATCTCTATACCTAGTTCAATCTCATTACCGGCAAGTCTCTTTACTCGTTCTATAATACAAGATCCCATGGTAACACTTAGTCACATTGCTTGCAAGGCATATTGTGATATCGTATTACCGAGTGGGCCCTGAGATACCTCTCCGTCACACGGAGTAACAAATCCCAGTCTTGATCCATGCCAACCCAATAGACACCCTCGGAGATACCTATAGAGCACCTTTATAGTCACCCAGTTACGTTGTGACATTTCATACACACAAGGTACCCCTCCGGTGTCAGTGAGTTGCATGATCTCATGGTCATAGGAACAGATACTTGACATGCAGAAAACAGTAGCAATAAACTGACACGGTCATATGCTGCGTTTATAATTTGGGTCTTGTCCATCACATCATTCTCCTAATGATGTGATCCCATTATCAAATGACATCTCATGTCCATGGCTAGGAAACCTTAACCATCTTTGATCAATGAGCTAGTCTATTAGAGGCATACTAGGGACATGGTGTTGTCTATGTATCCACACATGTATCTGAGTTTCCAATCAGTAGAATTCTAGCATGGATAATAAATGATTATCATGAACAAGGAAATATGATAATAACTAATTTATTATTGCCTCTAGGGCATATTTCCAACAGTCTCCCACTTGCACTAGAGTCAATAATGTAGCTCACATCCCTATGTGATTTGTTATGTTATGAAACTAACACCCAATGAGTTATGGGGCTCAATCATGCTTTGCATGTGAGAGAGGTCTTTTAGTCAACGGGTCTGCGATATTCAGATTCGTGTGTACTTTGCAAATCTCTATCTCATACAGTAAATACTGCTACCATACTGCACTTGGAACTATTGCAAATGGCTGCTCCACTATACGTATCCGGATTGCTACTCAGAGTCATCCAGATTGGTATTAAAGCTTGCATCGACATAACCCTTTACGATGAACTCTTTATCGCCTTCATAATCGAGAAATATTTCCTTAGTCCACTTATTACTAAGGATAATTTTGACCGTTGTCTAGTGATCCACTCTTGGACCACTCTTGTACCCCTTGACAGAAGGCACACATAGGTGCAGTACACAGCATGGCATACTATATAGAGACTATGGCTAAAGCATAGGGGACGACCTTTTTCATGGTTTTATCACGGCAGATGTCCGGGTGAACGGACTTGGATTCGAGGCCATCGCTAAGGTGATGGACTCAAAGGGGTTGGTTGGGACGAAGGACACGAGGTTACCTAGGTTCGGCCCCTCAAGTCGAGGTAACAACCTACGTCCTTCTTGTGTTTATATTGCTTGGTCTATCGATTACAAGGGAGCTATTGCTTGACCTAGTTCTCGATAGTCTGATCCCTAAGTCGCCCCGGTTCTCGCCTTTATATAGGAGGTCAAGACCACGGGTCATGCAAGTTGTAACCGACTCTCACTACGTGTCTAAGTCTATCTCTACCTTATCTTACCTTACTGACCAAGTTGTCTCCGGGCGTCTCACTCACCCGGGTCTTCTCTGTCCGGGCCACGTTTCGGTCCATGTTGTCAAGCCGCCAAGCGTCTTGGGCTTAAGTCTTGACAGCCCACTCTTGGGCTGGTGTACGAGCCGCCTAGTGTGACCCGGAGCCTCTGGGGCGGGTCTCACCGTGGGGTTATATCCCCAACATTAGGCCCCAGGTTGATTTGAGCTTGTTCACTTCACCCTTCTTCTCAATCATCGGCGAGTCTCCCGTATGTCACCTGAAAATAATGACCTGCCGTGACGTCATGTCAAAACTGTCAGACAGATCCTCTGACGTCCACAACGAATCTTTCCCTTATTAAATGGACGGTCCGGGAATCGAGGCGTCCGCCTCGGTCAGATGATATTCACCGCCTGGATTTTCGCGCATGTTTCCACCCTTGCCTATTAAATAGGACCATGAGGGGGTGGCATTTGTTTTCCTCCCCGCTCGCTCTTCGTCTTCTTTCCTCTGATGTCGCCGCTCTAGCACACCACGCTCCCGTGCCGTCTTCACACTATAGTCGTCGAGGCTGCTGCATCAACCTGTTTGTTCCAGAGCTCTCCCCGCGTCTGCCGTGCCGTCTCCGATGAGTCTTTCCTCTCCTAGATCCACAGCCATTTCGGTAGGGTTTCATGGAGTTCTTCCGCCGCTTTCGAACGCGAGCTTCTCTCCAATGTCGTCCATGCTTATCCCATATGAACTCGATGACATCCTGTCCCCAGTGCAGCATTCTGTAGAAAACCGATAGTAGCACAGTGCAGATCTGTAACGGCCCCACCTGCCATTTTTAAACTTTCGCCGTTTTGATAGTTTGTCTCTAGGTTTGAAATAAAACCATTTCCCTCTGTTTTGTAGATCCGTAATCTCAGAGATAATTTTTGAAACCTGTTTTCTACACTTACCGAATTTAGCCTTGTCTTCTCATAAACTTGACCCGCCATGTAAGTCCGGATCTCACCAACCGGATCCTGGCGGATTAATCTTAAAATATTAAGCTTTTAGCCGCCCGTAGATGTATGCCTTTCCCTGACTCGCCGTACATGATTACCTTGTGCAGTTTTGATCCACCGCATGTCTCATGCATCCAACTCATGCAACTGGGTCGGCTCTTGCATCACTGAAGAGTTCCTGATGGACTTTGTACACGCGGGCACCCTTCCCGTCAAAGATGTCATCCATTGGCGTGTTCCGGGTAATGAACTGAAGCCCGTTCCTCAGGAGGGCGAAGTAGTTGTATTTTTAGATCATGTCGAACGTGGGTTTGTACCCTCGGTTCAAAATTCTTTCGGGATGTTCTTCACTTTTACAAGCTGCGCCCTCAAGACCTCGCCCCCAATTCTGTTTCCAACATATGCAACTTCCAGGTACTCAGCAAAGTCTACGTGCAAACGGAGCCATCCATTGGCCTCTTTCGTGAGTTTTTTATGCAAACCGCCAGACAGAAGTGAAGGCCAGTCCAAGCTTAGAACTCGGTGGGATTTCAATTCAGAGGCGTCGGGACATAACCTTTCCGGCTGTTCAGATGCCGAGTCATCCGAAAGATTGGAACATGACTTGTTTTTACTGTAAAGATACCTCCACAGAGGGTGAGCATCCCCTGTCGGGTTACCGCCCATCCCGGCTCAAGACAACCTCTGAGCTTCCTGGCCGGCTGTCAACTGTTGAACGGGCGAAAGGACTGACGGGATTGGATTTGATCCACTGCTAGATCTCTTGGAGGATTATGCCCTTGAGCCAGCGAAATCGCCTTATGTGCGAATATTCGGGCCAGTATGTTGATTCCCTCTGCTTCAGCCGTATGACGTTAACAGAAGATGACATTACAACTATCATCCGGAGTCTTGTCCATGAAACTTCAGGAGCTTGCAGTGCCATTGGGCTGCCACCTTTCTGTGTCACTAACCCGGCCCCAGATGTAAGGCGACACTTCATAGTCTTTTCTCTTTATTAGCTATGTCTTGGCAATTCCTCACTACTTGTCGGCTTATCTTTTCAGGCTGACTCCGACTTCTGGAAGAAGAAATATGTTCTCCTCTGAAGAGAACCAAGAAGAAGGCCGCAACCAAGAAAACAAAGAAGACCACTCCTTAGGAAGAATGGTTTGAACCGCCGGAATCAGACGGCTCAGAGGTATAATTTGACTATTTTTTGCCACCTCTTTATTCACCTTATTGATAACAACCATTCACAGGGTGAGACAGAGACCAGCCGCGCCAACGCCCCTGAGCTAACTTATGTTTCGTCCGACTCGGAATATTTTGTACCCCAGAAGATACGGCGGGTCGTTCGAAAAGTTCCGCTTTCTCATCCTCTTGCTTACTTGGACCCCAATTTCTTTTGAAAAAGAAACAGCAAGCCGACCGACGCCAGACCCGGAGCGTCGGCTCTACCAATCTCATGTCCGGGTTACCTAATTCCCTGGCTCAGAAGAAGCGTCTCGTGGAGGTATGTATTTCTTCTCTGCTTGATTTACTAGTTCTTCTTTTGTAATTCCAACATTGCCTTACATTATCTGAACTGCTTTACAGGGATCATCGCCTTTGTCTGGCGATTCTATGGCCACTGTCCTGCCGCCTTCAAAGATTAATCCGATGTACGTGTTTTTTAAGACTTACATCCAAGTATTTGGCGGTTGTAAACCTTGGGCTCTAACTTTTATGCTTTTCCAGGGCTCAAGCCAAGCGAAGGAAGGCCAACAAGTCTTCCCCTGGCCCTACTGCTCAAGAATCGGAGCTTGCCAAGCAGGATGCTCATATGTCGGATGTAAATCCCTCGGCAGCTTCTGTAGAGCCGGCAGCTGACGATATTATTCTAGAGAGTCCACAGAAGGACCATTCCAAGCCGCCGAGCCCTTCCAACGTTGCTGATGACACCACTACTTCGGACGTCCTGATTACCGGCGTCGGCTTCCACTCTCCTCCACCTCATGTGCTGACAAAGCATAGTGAGATGGCTGAGGCCTCCAAGAAGCTGGAATTTGAGCTCCCCGCCCTTCAGAAGATGACAGTTGACGAACTTCATGCTGACTATATGAGCCGGCTATCCACAAGCCGGGACCTGGAGCTCAAGCTTGTTAACTTAATGATGAAGAAATATGAGGTATTCTTTACTCTCCTTATACCCTTACGTAGCCCCCAAGAGCTGGGTTAATATTGGTTGATGATAATCCGGGTCTTCAATCTTGGTAGAGGTATAAATATTTAACCTGTAGGCCTCAACTTACGTACAGGTAATCTTAAATCATTGTTGTAGCCCCCAAGGGCCGGCTCAATCTTTACCAAAATTGAGTCGGAGTTTTATAAAACATAGGTAATAGAGCCAATTGTAGCCCCCAAGGTCCGGCTCAATCTTTGCCAAAATTGAGTCGGAGCTTTATAGAAGATAGGTAATAGAGCCATATGTAGCCCCCAGGGGCCGGCTAAATCTTTGCCAAAGTTGAGCCAGGGCTTTCATTCGGAATAGCTTCAAAAAACCAGTATATAACCCCCAGGTTCCGGGTTAAGTTGATAAAGATGATCCAAAACTGCATTTTAAACTTGAACATCGAACAAACATTAGCCCCCAAGTGTCATGCATATTGCTTGCAATCTGTTTGAGACTTGCTTGATCTTTCTTATCTGAAAATTTTCTCCTGATGATTTATCCTATATTTGGATATTTCATAGGAAGCGCTAAATGAAGCCGGGTCAACAGTGACCGGCTTAAAGAGTAATCCTGCCACGCAACAAGCCGCCCGGGGTGAGGCTGATGAAAAATGTCGGCTCCTTTCTCAAGAATTGACCAAGATTAAGGC
This sequence comes from Hordeum marinum, assembly GCA_022496015.1. NCBI lineage: Eukaryota > Viridiplantae > Streptophyta > Magnoliopsida > Poales > Poaceae > Hordeum > Hordeum marinum. The sequence goes on from CM039675.1 coordinate 417,121,340, forward strand.
CGAATTTGCAAACTTCAAGGAATCTGCTAAGACTAAACAAGCCGCCTTGACTAAACGGGCGGATGATGCCGATCAGCGGCTTATGATTGTATCTGATGAGTTGCAGTCCTTGAAGCGCCACATCAAAAGGATGACAGCCGCCATCTTTGGTAAGTATTTGATAACTTAACTCAATTTGTGTATTGACCTTGTGCTAGTGACTAATGACGAGGCGTCCGTCTTATGTAGGTCCTAGGAGCCGCCAACTTGCCTCCGACAGCTTGCTTCCCCTGAAGGCCATGTATACTTTGACAGAGCAACTCTATTATGGCGCTATGTGCACAATCAAGGCTGTACTGTACAAGGATACTACCCCTCCAACTATCAAGGGGGTCTTAGAGCTTCTGTCCATGCTACCAAAGCAAACTGTAGAATTGAAGAAATCAGCCGCCCGTCAGGGGGCTATCGCAACCACAAGCCGGGCGCTAGCTTTTGCTCCGGAGTTGACTCCTGTCGATATGATGGACGGGTTTCCGTCCAAAAAAGATGATGGCTCTGAGTTTACCGACGCCGACGATGCCCGGTGTGCGAAGGATTCCAAAATCCTTGCCTCTAAGTTAGAAGAAGAGGTCAATCTGGCGACTTATCAGGCGGCTTACAATGCAGATCAGAAGAGAATCTATGGCCCCCTCTTTGAGTCCAAGGATCTGACACACGCCCGTAGTAAGCACATTTTTGCTTCTGAACTTGACCCGTCCCCCTTCTTTGGGGAAGGAAACTTTGCAGCTTTAACCCATTGCAACTGGGACTTGGACCATCTTTAGATCATGGAGGTTGAAGACCCGTAGCAGGGTGACCCGCCGGCCAGCTAAAGGAGTCGTGAGCACCGTTGATAACCGACTCTTTGTGACCCGCCATGAGCAGTGTAAAAACTTTAAGATTTTTGGGCTCCACAGAAAGCATATGTAATAGACTGGTAGTAACTTTGCCTTTGCTTGAATTGTGCCATCATGCACATATGAAAAGTCCAGCTTAACATATATATGTCATTTTCCTTGCACTTCTCCTTGGATGCCTTTACTGGCTCTTGGCAGCTTAATTTCCTGCAAGAATAGATGTATCTTTATATCCTTAGGAGGGCGGCTTAAAAGCATAACCCAAAGATGTTGTATCTTCCTAACGTGTTGACGGAGTCAACTGTTTGGCTTAAGAGCCGGCCGACAGGGTTTCGATAAGCTGCACCCGAAGGGTGGGAAGCCCCCTGGACGGCTATGTTGACTTGTCAACATTTTTGGCTTGAGATTCGGTTGTTAGGGTTAGATAAGCTACACCCGGAGCTAGGAAGCCCCCTTCGACAACCAAGTTGGCTTGTCAACTTTTTTGGCTTAAGAGCTCACCGTTAGGGTTAGATAAGCTACACCCGGAGGGTGGGAAGCCCCCTTCGACAACTATGTTGACTTGTCAACTTTTTTGGCTTGAGACCGGTTGTTAGGGTTAGATAAGGTACACACGGAGGTGGGAAGCCCCCTTCGACAACCAAGTTGACTTGTCAACTTTTTTGGCTTAAGAGCTGGCTGTTAGGGTTAGATAAGCTACACCCGGAGGGTGGGAAGCCCCCTTCGACGGCTATGTTGACTTGTCAACATTTTTGCTTTGAGAGCCGATTGTTAGGGTTAGATAAGCTACACCCGGAGGTGGGAAGCCCCCTTCGACAACCAAGTTGACTTGTCAACTTTTTTGGCTTAAGAGTCGGCTGTTAGGGTTAGATAAGCTACACCGGAGGGTTGGAAGCCCCCTTCGACAGCTATGTTGACTTGACAACATTTTTGGCTTGAGGGCCGGTTGTTAGGGTTTAGATAAGCTACACCCGAAGGTGGGAAGCCCCCTTCGACAACCAAGTTGACTTGACAACTTTTTTGGCTTAAGAGCCGGTTGTTAGGGTTAGATAAGCTACACCCAAAGGGTGGGAAGCCCCCTTCGATAGCTATGTTGACTTGTCAACATTTTTGGCTTGAGAGTCGGTTGTTAGGGTTAGATAAGCTACACCCTAAGGTGGGAAGCCCCCTTCGACAACCAAGTTGACTTGTCAACTTTTTTGGCTTAAGAGCCGGCTGTTAGGGTTAGATAAGCTACACCCGGAGGGTGGGAAGCCCCCCTTTGATGGCTATGTTGACTTGGTCAACATTTTTGGCTTGAGAGCCGGTTGTTAGGGTTAGATAAGCTACACCCGGAGGTGGGAAGCCCCCTTCGACAACCAAGTTGACTTGTAAACTTTTTTGGCTTAAGAGCCGGCTGTTAGGGTTAGATAAGCTACACCCAGAGGGTGGGAAGCCCACTTCGATAGCTATGTTGACTTGTCAACATTTTTGGCTTGAGAGCCGTTGTTAGGGTTAGATAAGCTACACCCGGAGGTGGGAAGCCCCCTTTGACAACCAAGTTTTGGATTTTTCTTGCATGGATGAAGATATGTTAAATGGTAGAGGCCCCGGCTTGTAGGGATGCTACTTTATTCATATATAAATATGATATGCGTAATGATAATGTACAATGTCGAGTCTCAACAACTCACGTATAATAAGGCAGTAGATGCGCTATGTTCCACGGCCGGCGGGTCTCCTGCCCCGAGGTATCTGAGTCGTCCTGGATGTCAATGAGATAATACGACCCGTTGTTGAGATTCCTACTGACCACAAAGGGTACTTCCCATGGAGGAGATAACTTATGCATATTTGTCTGGTCTTGAATCAGCCGCAACACTAAGTCGCCTTCTTGAAACATCCGGGTCTTGACTCTGCAGCTATGACAGCGGCGCAGGTCTTGCTGATAGATCATCGAACGAGCAACCGCCAGTTCTCGTTCCTCCTCCAAAGCATCCAATGCGTCTTGAAGTGCCGTCTCATTGTCCGTTTCAACGTAAGCCGCCACTCGTGGCGAGTTATGCCGGATGTCACTTGGTAACACGGCCTCTGCACCGTAAACCATGAAGAAAGGTGTATAACCTATGGATCTATTGGGGGTAGTTCCGATGCTCCATAAAACGGACGACAACTCTTCCACCCAACAACCCGACGTTCGCTGTAAAGGAACCATAAGCTGGGGCTTGATACCTCTCAAGATTTCTTGGTTAGCACGCTTTGCCTGACCGTTAGACTGTGGATGAGCAACCGCAGAAACATCAAGCCGGATGTGTTCCAGGTCGCAGAATTTTTTCATAGCCCCCTAGACAAGTTTGTACCATTGTCCGTAATAATGCTGTGAGGGTAACCAAAACGGTAGATCAGCTTTTTGATTAACTGAACCGCCGTAGCCGCATCACATTTGCTAACCGTCTTAGCTTTTACCCACTTGGTAAATTTATCAACTGCACCAAGAGGTGCATTTTCGGATCTTTTGAAAGGCCCGACCATATCGAGCCCCAGACTACAAACGGCCAATTAATTGGTATCATCCGCAACTCTTGGGCCGGAACATGAGCACACTGGCCAAATTTTTGACAGCTGTCACACTTGCGGACCAGATCCTCTACATCCTTGTGAGCCGTCAACCAGAAAAAACCATGCCGGAAAGCCTTGGCCACCAGAGATTTTGAACCGGCGTGATGTCCGCAATCACCAGCATGAATTTCATTCAAGATTTCTTTGCCTTCTTCTGGTGAAACACAGCGTTGAAATACTCTGGTGAAACTGCATTTATGCAACTCGCCACTAATTATCGTCATGGATTTAGATCGTCGGGTGATCTGTCTGGCCAGATTCTCATCATCAGGTAACTCGCCCCGGGTTAAATATGCCAAATAAGGCACACTCCAATCCGGAATAGCATGTAGAGCCGCCACCAATTGTACCTCAGGGTCAGGAATAGCCAAATCTTCCTCTGATGGTAACTTGACAGTCGGGTGATATAAGACGTCCAGAAAGATATTGGACGGCACCGGCTTTTGTTGAGAGCCTAACCTTGATAAAGCATCAGCTGCCTCATTCCTGCGACGATCAATGTGATCCACCTGATAACCCCTGAAGTGACCAGCAATGATGTCCACCGCTTGACGATAAGCCGCCATCCATGGATCCCTGGAATCCCAAGTACCTAAAACTTGTTGAGCCACAAGGTTTGAGTTGCCGAAGCACCTTACCCGGCTTAAGTTCATATCCTTAGCTACCCGGAGGCCATGAAGCAGGGCTTTGTACTCAGTTGTATTATTACTGCAAGGGAACATCAGCCGGAGCACATAACAAAACGTATCACCTTTGGGAGATGTTAAGATAACTCCTGCCCCTGATCCTTCCAGCTGCTTGGATCCATAAAAATGTATTGTCCAGTATGTGTTATCCGACTTTTCTTCGAGCGCCTGACACTCTGTCGAGTCATTTATGAAATCCACAAGGGCTTGAGACTTGACAGCCGTGCCAGGTACATATTTCAGATTGAGAGGTCTCAGCTCCAATGCCCACTTAGCAATCCTACCTGTGGCTTCTCTATTTTGAATTATGTCCCCCAACGGGGCAGAGCTGACCACGGTAATCTGGTGCCCCAAGAAGTAATGCTTTAACTCTCGGTTGGCCATGAACACCCCATACACTAGCTTCTGCCAATGTGGATACCTCTGCTTGGACTCTGTCAGGACCTCACTGATATAATAAACCGGCCTCTAAACCGGATACTCTTTCCCTGCTTCCTTGCGCTCGACCACAATTGCAGCACTGACAGCCCGGTTGTTAGCCGCCACGTATAGGAGCAAGGGCTCTTTCTCAGCTGGAGCAGCTAAAACCGGTGGCTGGGTAAGCTGCTTCTTGAGCGCATCAAATGCTTCACCCGCCGTCGTACTCCAGACAAAATTGTCTATCTTTTTCATCATTTGATATAGAGGGATGGCCTTCTCACCAAGGCGGCTTATAAACCGGCTCAACACGGCAAGTCGCCCTGCCAGGCGTTGGACATCATTGATACAAGCCGGCTCAGCCAGGGAGGTGATAGCCTTGATCTTATCCGGGTTAGCTTCAATACCACTCTCAGAAACCAGAAATCCCAAGAGCTTGCCCGCCGGAACACCAAAGACACATTTTGCCGGGTTAAGCATCATCTTATAGATCTGCAGATTATCAAAGGTTTCCTTTAAGTCATCAAGTAGGGTCTCCTTCTTCCTTGACTTGATCACAATATCATCCACATAAGCATGAATTTTGTGTTCAATCTGATCGTGAAGACAATTCTGTACGCAGCGCTGATAAGTCACCTGGGCACTTTTGAGCCCGAAAGGCATAGACACATAGCAAAAAGGCTCCAAAGGGTGTAATGAAGGTTGTCTTCTCTTGGTCCTTAACCGCCATCTTGATCTGATGATACCCCGAATAAGCATCCAGGAAGCATAAACTTTCGCAACCCGCCGTAGCATCAATGATTTGATCAATAGGAGGGAGAGCAAAAGGGTCAGCCAGACAGGTCTTGTTAAGATCCGTATAATACACACACATACGCCATGTGACGTTCTTCTTGAGCACAAGCACTGGGTTAGCAAGCCACTCCGGGTGAAAGACCTCGACGATGAAACCCGCCGCTAAGAGCCCGGCAACCTCTTCCCCAATGGCCTTGCGTCTCTCCTCGTTGAACCTCCATAGAAACTGCTTGACATGCTTAAACTTAGGGTCCACATTAAGGTTATGCTCAGCGAACTCTCTCGGTACACCCAGCATGTCAGAAGGTTTCCATGCAAAGATGTCCCAATTCTCACGGATGAATTCAATGAGCGCGCTTTCCTATTTGGGATCCATGTTGGCCCCAATAATGAACTTTTTGGATGAGTCACCCGGAGTAAAATCCACCGCCTTGGTATCATCCACCGAAAATTTGAGGGGCGGCTCAACCTCTGTGGTAGGCTTCTTTAGCGGGGTCATACCGTCCGGGTCAACATTTTCCTTATAGAACTTGAGTTCCGCCTTAGCACAACTAGACTCCGCATAAGTCGCGTCTCCTTCTTCGCACTCAATAGCTGTATTCCGATCACCATGGACAGTAATCGTGCCTTTTAAACTGGGCATCTTGAGCTGTAAGTAGACATAACAGGGCCTAGCCATGAACTTAGCATAAGTCGGTCGCCCAAACAATGCATGATAAGGGCTCTTGATCTTGACCACTTCAAACCACAAGGACTCCCTGTAGTTGTACTCGTCACCAAAGGCGACTTCCAAAGAAATCCTGCCCATCGGGTAAGCTGACTTGCCCGATACCACACCATGAAAAACTGTTGATGAGGGCTTAAGGTCTTTATCAAGCAGCTTCATCCGCTAGAAGGTATCATAATACAGGATGTTGATGCTACTGCCACCATCCATGAGTACCTTATTCACCATATATCCTCCCACTTGGGGGCAACTACCAAGGCTAGCCGCCTCGGGTCATCAACACGCGGCGAGTGATCCTCCCAGCTCCATGTTATGTCATACTGAGACCACTTCAAGTATTACGGCAGAGCCGATGCGACTGCGTTAACCGCTCACTTGCGCAATTTCTGATCCCGCTTGTTAAGGCTAGTCGTAAAAACATGATACTGGCCCGAACTGACCTGCTTTGGATTACTCTGATACCCAGACTGATTATTCTGTTGCAGATTGTCGTTACCAGAGTGTTGAGGATGTGCTCCTTGACTGCCCTGACCATGATGACCGGACCCTGAGCCACCAAATCCAAATCCGGCTCCTGACCCACCTGGTCCTGAGCCACCGGGTGGGACACTACCATGGTTGTTGTGTTGTTGCATGTTGTAATTTTTGAACTTCTGCATGATATGGCAATCCCCCATGTGTGCGCCAAAGGTTTATCGGGCCGGCTGTGCTCTAGACAGGGTTTTTTGAGCATTTCCTCCAAGTTGAAAGGAGTCCTATTCTTGTTAAAAGGTGGTCTAAACTTCCCATTGCCCTTAGAATGATTCTGGCCAGTGCTCGCATTGGCCACTAGTTTTGACCCGCCATCCGGGTTTTTCCGCTTGCTCTGGTTACCATTGTTTGTCGCGCCCTTGCCCTGGTTGTTCCTCTCAACTTGGCCGGCCTTCTCCTCATCAGAGCATGGATCCTTTGTGTTATCAGAGTCAGCATACTTTGTGAGAGCCGTCATGAGTTCTCCCATGTCCTGACACGTACGCTTGAGTCGGCCGAGCTTTTGCTTCAGAGGGACAAGGTGACAGTTCTTTTCTAGGATCAGCACCGCTTGAGCCACCATGATCTGTTCAGATGAGTGGATGATGGTCGACACTCGTCGGACCCAATGATGAGCCGACTCATTCTCCTGCTGGACGCAATGATCAAGATCCACAATAGTCATAGGCTGTTTGCAAGTCCCTTGAAAGTTTTTGATGAACCTTGCCCTCAACTCAGCCCATGAATTGATGGTATTGGGTGGCAAACCCTTTAACCACGTGCGAGCCGGACCTTCAAGCATCATGATGAAGTACTTAGCACACACCGCCTCACTAACATCCAACATCTCCATAGCCAGCTCATAACTTTCGATCCAGGCCTCCGAAGGTAAGTCATCAGTGTAATTTGGGACCTTCCAAGGTGCTTTCAAATCCTTCGGTAACTGCTCACTCCGCAGAGTCGGTGCTAAGCATGGCACTCCCACGGCCCTGGTGGTCACTCCCGCTCCTATTGATACGGAGGGTGCGGGCTCTTGGTGAGCCGGCGTGGCCAAAGTTGCCGCCTCTTGCTGGTTTCTCGCCCGGTTTATGAGCGCTTGTGCATCTAGAGCCGTCTGATCATCCCCTGGAGGCCCTCTGTGCCGATCGCTGCTGGAGACCGCTAGCAATTCATAGCGTCGGCTAAAGCTGCGACTAGGGAGGGGGTTGAGTGAATGCGGCTCCGGCTGTAAGCATATTTCTCCTGCTGGGCCATCGCCGTATGAAGGTACCCGATGGCATTTCGTACCTCTTCTGCAAAGGGTGCCTCATCTGGGATAGGGATCGTTTCAAGCCAGGTGGTTGCAGCCACCATGTTCTCTGCTGGGTTGGAATAATGACCCGCCGGCGTTGGAAAGACCACTGGTGAGGCATGGTTTCGTCGGGGCGGGTTAAGCTGCGGTGGAGCCGCCGGCCGACTTCCAAGCGCATCCGCTGGCCGTTCCGTTCCGGGCGTATTGAAGAGATTCCTAGCCTCATAATGTTCTGGTAAGCGGGATTGATGCCTCATCCGATGCACCGCAACCGCTGATTGCTGTTCTAGCCCAAGGCGGAAGGCATTCGTCTTAATACGTTCTGCCTCTGCCTCCATTTGAACTTTTAGCTCAGCTATCCTCTATTGCTCCTCCGCCATCCGGTCCTTGAGTCTCACAATCTCCAAGTTCCGAGCGGCTTGATTATCTAGCGTGACTTCAGTGGCCATCAGGGCCACGAGCTCGTTCATCAGATCCAGAAGAACTTGAGCCGGCGGCAGCGGGTCAGCCCCCAAGGTTGCTGCTCCGGCAGCTGTGCTGCTCGTACCTGGGGCCGATCCTGCCATGAACACGACCGCATGAACCGGCAGTCCGAAATCGTCCGGCTCAGAACGCTCCGACTCAGGGTAAAGCTTGTCGTAGCCTCCGAGCCCGCCGTTGTGAAGCTATTAGATTGACTCTGCTTCCCCGCTCAAAGATCCATCCTCTGAACAGACAAGAGTCTCCTGCAATGCAGAAGCTTCAAGATCCATACCTTGAGTGAAGCCCACAAAGATGTGCTTCCGGCCCGGGTTAACACGGGCGGGTCACACATCACGGGTGGGTTGCACGCACCGAGCCGGCTCGAAGATGCTGGTGCAGATGTCCGGCCTAGGTGTAGATCTATCGATCTTGCCGATGAAGATATGGATCTCGCCGAAGGGAACCCGGAATCCATATTCAACAGTGTCGGCATCAAGACCCCAGCCGGCGGCGTCGATGTAGAGACGGCCGCGGTGACTCTTGTTCGTCCTTCCGACCACGTATCCATCGAGCCCTGGGAGAGAGCCCTTTGAGAACTCAACACCACCGGGCGCAGGCCCCACGGTGGGTGCCAACAGTCGTGGTTTCATCACGGCAGATGTCCGGGTGAAAGGACTTGGATTCGAGGCCATCGCTAAGGTGATGGACTCAAAGGGGTTGGTTGGGATGAAGGACACAAGGTTACCCAGGTTCGGCCCCTCAAGTCGAGGTAACAACCTACGTCTTGCTTGTGTTTATATTGCTTGGTGTATCGATTACAAGGGAGCTATTGCTTGACCTAGTTCTCGATAGTCTGATCCCTAAGTTGCCCCGGGTCTCGCCTTTATATAGGAGGTCAAGACCACAGGTCATGCAAGTTGTAACCGACTCTCACTACGTGTCTGAGTCTATCTCTACCTTATCTTACCTTCCTGACCAAGTTGTCTCCGGGCGGCTCACTCGCCCGGGTCTTCTCTGTCCGGGCCATGTTCTTGTCCATCTTGTCAAGCCGCCAAACGTCTTGGGCTTAAGTCTTCACAGCCCACTCTTGGGCTGGTGTACGAGCCGCCTAGTGTGACCCGGAGCCTCTGGGGCGGGTCTCACCGTGGGGTTATATCCCCAACAACCTTCGTCCTTTCTCTTTCTTCTGCCGTAGTCGAGCTTTGAGTCTTACTCAACTTCACACCTTACAAATCAGGCAAGAGCTCTTTCTTTGACTAATCCATTTTGAACACTTTCAAAATCTTGTCAAGGTATGTACTCATTGAAAGTCTCAACAAGCATCTTGATCTATCTATATAGATCTTAATGCCCAATAATTAGGTATCTTTATCCAGGTCTTCCTTTGAAAATCACTTTTCAAACAACTGTTTATGCTTTCTAGAAATTCTACATTATTTCCGATCAACAATATGTCATCCACATATACTTATCAGAAATTCTATAGTGCTCCCACTCACTTTATTGTAAATACAAGTTTCTCGTAAACTTTGTATAAACTCAAAAACTTTGATCACCTCATCAAAGTCTATATTCCAACTCCGAGATGCTTGCTCCAGCCCTTAGATGGATTGCTTGAGCTTGCATAATTTTTAGCATCCTTGGAGTGACAAAACCTTCTGGTTGTATCACATACAACCTTTCCTCAAGTAAATCGTTAAGGAAACGATATTTTGACATCCATCTGCCAGATTTCATAATTGAAAAATGCAGCAACTTCTAACATAATTCCAACAGAATTTAGCATCGTTATGAGTAAGAAAGGATCATCGCAGTCAACTCCTTAAACTTGTCAGAAACTTCTTTGCGATAAGTCTAGCTTTATAAATGGTGACATTCACCATCAGCGTCTGTCTTCATCTTAAAGGTCCATTTGTACTCTACGACCTGCCGTCCAACGAGCAAGTCTACCAAAGTCTATACTTGGTTTTCATACATGGATCCTCGGATTTCATGGCCTCTAACCATTTGTCGGAATCCGGGCCCATCATCGTTTCTCCATAGTTTGTAGGTTCATCGTTGTCCAACAACATGACCTCCAAGACAGGGTTGCCGTACCACTCAGGAGTAGTACGCGTCCTTGTCGACCTATGAGGTTTGATAGTAACTTGATCCGAAGCTTCATGATCATCATCATTAACTTCCTATTCAATAGACGTAGACTCCACAGAAACATCTTTCTGTGCTGCGCTACTCTATGGGTGAAACAAAGGTTCAACAACCTCATCAAATTCTATCTTCCTCCCACTCAATTCTTTCGAGAGAAACTCTTTCTCGAGAAAGGACCCATTTTTAGCAACAAACACTTTTGCCTTCGGATCTGAGATAGAAGGTATACCCAACTATTCTTAGGGTATTCTATGAATATGTATTTTTCCGCTTTGGGTTCGAGCTTATCAGACATAAGTGTCGCATTCCCAAACTCTAAGAAATGACAACTTAGGTTTCTGCCAAACCATATGGTGTCATCTCAACGGATTTACATGGTGCCCTATTTAAAGTGCATGTAGTTGTCTCTAATGCATAACCCCAAAACGATAGTGGCAAAACAATAAGAGACATCATAATTCGCACCATATCCAATAGAGCACGACTACGACGTTCGGACACACCATCACACTATGGTGTTCCAGGTGGCGTGAGTTGTGAAACAACTTTTCACATTGTATTAAGTTGTATACCAAAGTCGTAACTCAGATACACCTCCATGATCATATCGTAGACATTTTATCTTCTCGTCTAGATGATCTCAAACTTCACTCTGATTCTGCTTGAACTTTTGAAACGATTCAGGCTTGTGTTTCATTAAGTAAATATACATTATATCTACTCAAATCATCAGTGAAGGTAAGAAAACAACGATATCCACCGCATGCTACAACACTCATTCGACCGTATACATCAACATGTATCATTTCCAATAAGTCACTTGCCCGTTCCATCAAGCCGGAAAACGGGGTTTTACTCATCTTGCTCAAGAGGCATGGTCTGCATGTCTCAACCGATTCAAAATCGAATGGGTCCAAAGATCCATCAGCATGGAGTTTCTTCATGCGCTTTACACCAATATGACATTTAGCGGCAGTGCCACAAGTATGTGGTACTATCATTTTTAACTTTGTATCTTTTGGAATCTATGTTATGAACATGTGTACTACTACGATCAAGATTCATCAAACCATTCATTGGGTGCATGACCATTGAAGGTATTATTCATGTAAGTAGAATAACCATTATTCTCTGCCTTAAATGAATAACTGTATTGCAATATACACGATCTAATCATGTTCATGCTCAACGCAAACACCAAATAACATTTATTTATGTTTGTCACTAATCCCAGAGGTAGACAGAGTGTTCGATGTTGATCACATCAACCTTGGAAACATTTCCAGCACACATCCTCACCTCACCCTCAGCTAGTCTCCGTTTATTCCATATATTTTATTTCGAGTTACTAACATTTAGCAATCGAACCGGTATCCAATACCCAGGTGCTACTAGGAGTAATAGGAAGGTACACATCAGTAACACGTATATCAAATATACTTCTGTCATCGTTGCCAGCCTTCTTATCTACCAAGTATCTAGGGTTGTTCCGCTTCAGCGACCGTTCTCCTCATAACAGAAGCACCTAGTCTCGGGTCGGGGTTGAACCTTGGGTTTCTTCACTGGAGCAGCAACTGACTTGCCATCCATGGAGTTTCCCTCCTTACCCTTTCCCTTTTCAAAACTAGTGGTTTTACTAACCATCAACACTTGATGCTCTTTATTGATTTCTACCTTTGCGGTGTCAAACATCGCGAATAGCTCAGGCATCATCATTTCCATCCCTGGCATAATTATAGTTCATCACGAAGTTCTAGTAGCTTGGTGATAGTGACTTGGAGAACTATGTCAATCACTATCTTATCTAGAAGATCAACTCCCACTCGATTCAAGTGATTGTAGCACCCAGACAATCTGAGCACATGCTCAATGATTGAGTTATTCTCCTTCGTCTTGCAGGCAAAGAATCTTGTTGGAGATCTCATATCTCACAACACGGGCATGAGCCTGAGATCCCAATTTCAGCTCTTAGAACATCTCATATTTTCCGTGACGTTTAAAAACGTTTTGGAGCCTCAATTCTAAGCCGTAAAGCATGACGCACTAAACTATAAAGTAGTCATCGGAACGTGCTTGCCAGATGTTCACAACATCTATAGACGATGCTAGAGGGGGTGGCACACCGAGCGGTGCATTAAGGACATAAGCCTTCTGTGCAGCAATGAGGACAATCCTTAGATCACGAACCCAGTCCGCAATATTGCTACCATCATCTTTCAACTCTATTTCTCTAGGAACATATAAAAATTCAAGGGAGCTACAGCGTGAGCTAGTAATCTACAACATAATTTGCAAAGACACTACTGACTATGTTTATGATAATGAGTTCAATTAATCATATTACTTAAGAACTCCCACTCAAATTGACATCCCTACGGTCATTCGAGTGATACATGATCCAAATTCACCAACTCAAGTCCGATCATCACGTGAGTTGAGGTGGTTTCAATGCTGAACATCATCATGTTGATCAATCTGCTATATGACTCATGTTCGACCTTTCGGTCTCCTGTGTTTCGAGGCCATGTCTGTACATGCTAGGCTCGTCAAGTTTAACCCGAGTGTTCCGTAGATGCAACACTAGCTTGCACCCATTGTATGTGAATGTAGAGTCTATCACACCCGATCATCACGTGGTGTCTCGACACGATGAACTTTCGCAATGGTGCACACTCGGGGAGAACACAATTTATCTTGAAATTTAAGTGAGGGATCACCTGATAATGCTACCATCGTCCTAAGCAAAACAAGGTGCATAAAAGGATTAACATCACATGCAAATCATAAGTGACATGATATGGCCATGAACTTGTGCTTTTGATCTCCATCCTTAAAGCACCGACATGATCTCCATCGTCACCGGCATGACACCATGATCTCCATCAACATGTCACCATCGGGGTTGTCGCGCCCACCATGCTTCTACTACTATTTCTACCGTTTAGCGATAAAGTAAAGCATTACATAGCGCTTAATTATTGATACGTAGGTCATAAAATAATTAAAAACAACCCTACGGCTCCTGCCGGTTGCCGTACTCATCGACATGCAAGTCGTGATATTCTATACAATACATGTTAATCTCATACATCACATACATCTCATCATGTAATTGGCCATATCACATCACAACATACCCTGCAAAATCAAGTTAGACGTCCTCTAATTGTTGTTGCAAGTTTTACATGGCTGCTACGAGTATCTAACAAGAACAATTATCACCTACACAAAACCACAATGGTGATACATAAGTTGATTTTCAACCTGCTCAAGGACCGCCTTAGTCGAATCCGATCCAACTAAAGTAGGAGAAACAGACACCCTCTAGCCATCTTTGTGCAACGAAGTTACACGTCAGTCGATGGAACCGGTCTCTCGTAAGCGTACGCGTAACGTTGGTCTAGGCCACTTCATCCCACAATACCGCTGAACCAAAACACGACCAAGGGAGCAAGCAATCTAAGCATCAAAGCCAAAAAACTCCTTTGTGTTCTACTCAAGATCTCATCTACACATAGACCTAGCTCTGATAACACTGTTGGGGAACGTTGCATGGGAAACAAAAAAAATTTCTATGCACACGCAAGATCTATCCATGGTGATGAGCATCTACAAGAGGGAGAGTGGATCTACATACCCTTGTAGATCACTAAGCGAGAAGCGTTAAGAAAAGCGGTTGGTGTAGTCGAACATCTTCGCGATCCAATCACGAGTCGTCCCGCGATCTCATCATGAGCCGTCCCGCGATCCCATCATGGTCCTTCCGATCTAGCGCCGAACGGACGGCACCTCCGTGTTCAGCACACGTGCAGCTTGATGATTATCTCCACGTTCTTGATCTAACATGAGGGGTGAAGAGGTAGATGAGTTCTCCGCCAGCACAATGGCGTGGTGGCGGTGGTGGTGGAGCTATCCCGGCAGGGCTTCGCCAAGCGCTACTATGACAATCTAGAGGAGAAACTGATCTAGAGGGGAAGGGAGAGGCTGCGCCATGGCTTAGGGTTGTGCATCCCTCCCTCCCCTCACATATATATATGAGGGAGAGGAGGAGAGGGCTCCCTAGGGTTTCCCCTAGGGTGGGGCGACGGCGAAGGGGGCAACTTGGCCCCCAAGGCAAGTGGGGCGCCCCCTCTTGGGCCTGCCCTAGCCCTTCCTAGCCACATGGGTCTTAGGTGGGAGGGGCGTCCAGCCCACCAGGGGCTGGTGCGCCCCCTCTCACAGCCCATGGGGCCCTCCGGGGCAGGTGGACCCTCCTGGTGGACCCCCGGAACACTTCCGACACTCCTGTCACAAAACCGCAAGTCCTGAAACTTTTCCGGAACCTGAATACCGACTTACTATATATCAATATTTACCTCCGGACCATTCCAGAGCTCCTCGTCATGTCCGGGATCTCATCCGGGACTCCAAACAACATTTGATCGCCAACTTACATAACTCATCTATATTGAAACGTCACTGAACCTTAAGTGTGCAGACCCTACGGGTTCGAGAACTATGTGGACATGACCGAGACACCTCTATGGTCATTGACCAATAGCGGGACCTGGATGCACACATTGTCTCCTACATATTCTACAAATATACTTATCGGTTGAACCTCTATGTCAAGGATTCAGATAATCCCGTATAATGTTCACTTTGTTCTTCTGTATGTTACTTGCCCGAGATTCGATCGTTGGTATCTCTATACCTAGTTCAATATTGTTACTGGCAAGTCTCTTTACTTGTTCCGTAATACAAGATCCCGTGGCTAACACTTAGTCACATTGCTTGCAAGGCTTATTGTGATGTCGTATTACCGAGTGGGCCCTGAGATACCTCTCCGTCACACGGAGTAACAAATCCCAGTCTTGATCCATGCCAACCCAACAGACACCCTCGGAGATACCTATAGAGCACCTTTATAGTCACCCAGTTACGTTGCGATGTTTGATACACACAAGGTACCCCTCTGGTGTTAGTGAGTTGTATGATCTCATGATCATAGGAACAGATACTTGACATGGAGAAAACAATAGCAATAAACTAACACGATCATATGCTACGTTTATAGTTTGGGTCTTGTCCATCACATCATTCTCCTAATGATGTGATTCCGTTATCAAATGACATCTCATGTCCATGTCTAGGAAACCTTAACCATCTTCGATCAACGAGCTAGTCTATTAGAGGCATACTAGGGACATGGTGTTGTCTATGTATCCACACATGTATCTGAGTTTCCAATCAATACAATTCTAGCACGGATAATAAACGATTATCATGAACAAGGAAATATGATAGTAACTAATTTATTATTGCCTCTAGGGCATATTTCCCACAGCATGCTCTCTCCCTCTCAGGAAAACAAAAGGTTTTTCCTATTAATAAAACAACACTAAACCACTAAATCCCAGAGAAGAAAACAAAAGGATTTTTGGGAAACCAAAATACTTTGCACTACAGATAAATGCAGCCTATTTAAATAAAATGAACTAACCATTTTTAGCCAAAGTTTTTTTTGTTAACTAAAACTTGCTCTTCATTAGAGATATAAATGACATAAAACAGCCACACATGGAGAGCTCATCTTGCTCCACTCTAAACAATTAACTTAAGCACCAGAACATTTTATAAAGATCTAAAGGACAAGTATATTTGTGATGCGAGATAAATAGGAGCATAAGGGAAGTTTTGAGTTGAAATGAAAGAGGGGGTTATGGACAACAAATGGGAGTAGGGCAACACACCAAGCACACATGCATTCAACCACATACCACCTCACATGACAAAATTGACAAGCACAAGCAACAAGGCAAAACATACTATGCAATATGATGATCATGATGCATGATGCATGAAAGGCATGAAAAAAACTCACAATTCATTCAAGGCACATGGCAACATAGAGGTTCACAAGAGATACATGACCAAAATGGCAAGGGGAGCACTTGACGCAGAGGGTATGGTCGTGTAGAGGTGATGGTCGCAAATTGCATGTAGCTGCTAGGATAGCCAAAAAGTGGCAGCGACAACATTTGAGTGACTTTGATGTGGCATCTTGAGCTTCGGGGTGAAAGCCTAGGTCCGAACCGAGTTGGTACACCTGGCAATGTCGATATTTTTGTGTCATTAACTTGCTGAATTCATTGCTCGGATATACTTTGACTGACTCTTTAGGGTGAAAACATAGAATCTGGTTTTTTGTGTATGGATCCACTGATGGCGATACTCGAGAGTCGCTCCCTTCGTGAAGGCATTGTTGTTAAGAAAATCATTGTCCTTGTGGTGTCATCACATGATTAGTGCAAGTTTGTCAATCACGAATTTGATCGCTTGTTTATCATCTACGCATAGCTTTGGTCTTATATGATTTACGGGCGTATTTGTGCTTTGATGTGTTTCTCTTAATTAAGACATCAAAGGGCATCTTAGATCTGATTAATATCAAGGAAGGCAAATGCCATTAGAAAGGGTAAACAATTGGACGTAGAACGATCAATACAAAATAAAATTACATTAAGAAGCATACTAGTATTATTCTTCCTCTAATTATGCGCCGACAACCGATGATTGAAAATTATACTAAAACAAAAAAAGGAGACACCTACGAACGCCTCGCCATACCGGGATTTGAAGACCGAAATTGCCACTCACCCCTTGATACGAGATCTAAAAATCATTGGAGCAATTCCTACTAGAGCATCACCCACATAGAATAGCGTTGCAATCCATCACCATCAGCATAGAGGGTTGGAGAAACTAGACCAAGCCATAGAACAACACAGAAGAAGACGTCAAAGCCGCCACACCAATAGCCAGTCATAAGCTCATACGAGCTGCCAAGATCTAAAGGGAACCAACATATCTCGGGACACAACCTCTCACAGGCTCTTCGTCAAGACAAGTTGGGATGTCATTGAGGTAGCAAAAGACATGATAGACCTTATTCTAGCACGCCATCGTCACCACCATCTCGTTGATGTCGCCAAAGAAGTAAAAACCTAACCAAAAACAAGGCGGACGAGTCCCAACTCCTCTTTACGTAGATTCAAATGTTCTGCAACTTTTTTGTCATTAGAGCAAGTACAATAAGATGATGTAGGCAGGCTCTAAGACATAAAATAGTATATTTTTGCTTAGTTGAAAAACAGAGAAGAGAAATAGACTACTAGCTTGAGCATGGTTAACAATATAACCAACATATAGCTATATGATATTGTGATGCCATATATAGTCACCACTTATAACCACACGTACAATAAGCTTAGCCATAGGGTTGACTATAAGGCTGGTATTTTTTCACCTTCTCTCTATATATTTCTTCATATTTATTGCATTTGCCTAGGAGTACACATATAGGTACGCTCTTGCACGAGAGTCCACTCTTCTCTCTTTTAATCCCTCATCCACATAGACAAAAATACCATGTAAGCGGGCTATAAGCCCGCTATTGTATTTGCTCTTAACAACCAGCTACAGGACATGCTCCTAAATACTTTGTGAGAGAGTGAGGTGGGTCATGTATCAACAAAGTAGTACAATTTAGGCTTTTCTCAATGCTCCACAATGTACAGGTGCTAAGCATACCATATAAGAGAAAGAATAACATGACACATCTATTAAGGAGAGAGAGCACTTTGGTGACCCAAGAGAAACCAATACCAAGGACGCCAACCTAGACAAAACACTTGAAGGAAGGAAGCTCACCAATGCATGAAAAAGTTTAGGTGCTAAATCAATAACTACAATGGGCCTAACCACAACAAGTTAAGCACATATGCATTATGAACTTGAATTGCTAAGCCATTCAATACACTCAACATCTCGTCTAAGTACCGATGCTTTGGCAGTGTGGAAACATCATATAACTAGCAACTGCCTATTGTATTAACCATGCTATTAAAAAATAGTAGACGTGTAAGTGGATGATTGGTTCCTTCACATCATCTATGGTTATTAGTACAATAGAAAAAAATGGCAACATGATGCTTACTGCTTAGGCCATGTTTGGATTAGCGTTATTTCCCAATTACAAATGTAAAAAATACACACCTACGTTCGTCGGTTTTGTTTTCGATCAAAAATCACTTGTGACCGGTACAATACAGCTATAAATTTACACCTCTGTATTGCAATACAGCGAATCCAAGCGTGGCTTTACGTGAAAAAGGATTTAGCCACATATCCCAAGCTGTAGTACGAAGCTGAACGAGTTGACATTTCATAAGTTGTGTCTGGTTGCACAATGCTTCTTAGAGCATCTTCAATAGATGCTATGAATGTATAAATAATAGGCTTTTACATTATCTAGGTCTAGAAATCTAGCTCCAACAGATAATGTATATATATATATATACAAAATTACTTCAAATTTACATATAATGTAAAATGCATCACCAAGTGATCCCAGTAGCCGCATGAACACCCGACTGCCGAAGGGAAACTTCCGTTGCGCGATCGCTCGCCCACCCGCCTCCCGCCGGTGGCGATTTTGCCTAGGAAATGTCGCTGCCACTCCTCATCCATCAACCCTTGACCCTGCTGCGACTCCGATGTAAAAGCTTTTGGTGGAAGCATATACCTTCGAGGACATTAAGATTAAATCTAAACCACATGTCGTGTTACAACTCAACCCACGCACACCTACGTACATCATCGTGACACGGTCATGTTACACATATATCAACAAGCCTATCGTTTAACATCTTCCCTCAATCTCAACGTGTCAAGGTTTAGATTGTTCTTGAAGGCTTGTAGCTATGTGAATTGAAGGGGCTTTGTAAAACAATCAACAACTTGATCCCATGTTGGAATGAATCTGATGTCCAACACCTTTCTTGCATCTCTTTGTCGAACAAAATGAAAATCAATTTCTATGTGTTTGGTTCGTGCATGAAACATATGATTTGCGGAAAGATATGTTGCTCCAAGATTATCCCATCATAAACAAGAAGTATGTGGCCTTTCAATCCCTAGATCATCAAGTAGGGTTTCTACCCACATTACCTCAGTTGTTGCATTCCATGATATGAGATTAGAGCCAAATAAAATAGACAACCCGCAAGTGGATCTCCTCTCATTAGGATATCCTGCCCAATCCGCATTAGAGAAGGCACTAACCATTGTTGATGATGACTTGCATATTTTTAGTCCGGTTCCAGCACTTCCTTGAATATATCTTAATATCCTCTTTACTGTTGTCTAGTGTATAGAGGTAGGAGAATGCAAAAATTGACATACCTTATTAACAAAGAAATATATATATCAGGTCTAGTTAAAGTAAGATACTGAAGTGCCCCAACTACACTTCAATACTTTGTCCCTACCTCTGGAATCAATATTTCTCCTTCATGCAATGACAATTTTTCAGTGACAGAAAGGGGTGTACTCGAAGGTTTACAATCCTTCATACCTACATGCTTGAATATATCGATGGCATACTTCTCCAGTGT